>CM023358.1:52690155-52849310 GCA_013282895.1 Eriosoma lanigerum
GATGTTGCTACGGGTAGTGGGATTGATCTATCGACTGCTCCACCAACTGCTCCACCGACTGATAAAAATTACACAGGAATCCCTATGGCCCAGAACCCCCTAATCATTCCTACTTATAATAATATTCAGTTTTATGTTCACTTAGCATTGTATAAAAAATGCATAAAAACTTTTATGTATGTTGTCATAATTGATTTAATGTACTGTGCAATTAAATATGGTTTAATTTATTATATAATTAATATATTTAAAATATTTGGGTCAAATACGTCGAATCGATGGTCATAGTCTTCTAGTCGTGGAGACGAGTTGGTTTGGTTTTAGAGATTTTCGTCATTTTATCAAAATTTATTATCTATTCAAATAATAGACAATATATTACTAAATTTATTACGTACCCGTTGTCGTCATCAATTATAGCTGAAACAATATTTAACCCAGCACGAACTATTCAAGTTATTATGGTTGTCTCAATATAATTTTTAAAATATTATTGACATAATATATTTCTTTGTTATAATTATTATTATAATTATATGTAATGACGATTAAAAATGATCAATTATAAAATACGATAATGTGAATATCCAGAGTAGGGTTAAACACGGAGACTGGGATCCTAGGCTTCTGGCTTCAAACAATTTATGGTAGAATAGGCCTTTTTCTTCTGATAAATTTAAATTCAAGTTTAAATTTATTTATTGATAATTAGAATATTAAGATATAAATGTATTGTTTAAATAATATGTACATTTTATTTGTATTCGTCGTCAAAAATAATAATACATTTATTTATCTTTAACTTCACGTCTTACATCAATTATTCTTACAACAAGAACATCATTAATTTATTTAAAATTTCATAAGACATGATAAATAAAGGAAGAAAAAGTAAAAAAAACTATCATCACTAAAATGCCTTTAAATTAGTTAAATAAGTTCTTTTTTTCGCCATCAGATCATCATGTAGATCATCAGTATTTATGAACCTATGATTATATGATATATTGTAATTTATAAGACGTTGAATAATAAATATTATAATTAAAGTAACAATAATTGATTTGATTTTTATATTATTCTAGGACAAGTTGTGGATAGTACCTGTAATTATTTTTGCATTTAATTATTTTGTAGTTTAAGACAAAATGTTTAATAATATTCAATTTTATGTTAATTTAATATTGTGTATAAAATACAAAAACAACTTTAATATATGTTATGTCATCATTGACCTAAATGTACTGTTTAATTTAATTTGGTTTATTTTATAAGTTAATTTATATATATAAAATGTTTGTGTCAAATCCGTGGAACAAGTGTAGATTTATTACCTATCCGCTGTCGTCACCGATCACGGGTGGAATCATATTTAACCCGACAAGAACTCGATCAGGTTTTATCAATATTATTTTCGTGATAAACTCCGTAACGTACTTTTGATGACGGCTCCCGTCTCTGTGACGACTGTCGTGACGTTTATCGATTATCAAATTCGGAATTCTGTAAAGGACCTAATTACCCGATGCTGTTATCCAAGTCGTCACACTTATCCATAGTACTTCTTCGTCACTGGCTCAATTTACAGGCAACAGTTGGCCTCGGGTAATGACCGCTTCGATAGATCGCCAACACTGGGTGTAATGTCCCTTCGAAGGCTCTTCCGAGCTGTAATTGCCCATTGTAATATCTGCGTACGTATCGTTGTTGTTAATCCGCAACCAATAATAGCAGACTTTCCTAAAGTTCGTTATTATTTGCACGTTTAGATTGATTACGCGTGCCTTTGACTCTGTCTATGAAAGACCATCGGCAATAAAGGGTGTAACTTGCGGTATTTGTGTGTTTCACCGTTAAAGATGTACATCCATACAAGTGGTCACTGACCTGACAACCGACGCATAGGCGTAAATAGAGGGTATCTTAGGAGGACCCCCCCATAAATTTTAATAAGCCTCCCAAATTTATCTAGCGAAGATAGTATAAAAGTAAAAGCCTATAACAATACCTATATATAAAATACATACAATCCACTTTTAAAATAATATTATAAAACAATAATCTGTTAATACGTTATGAAAAATCTATTAATAATGTGTTAAAATCTCGTATAATTATATTGGGTATTACAATACCCTAGTTATAATTTCATATTCAATTATGCATAGTTTATAGTTCATAGGAAACATAAAAATAATATTTAGTGGTATTAGTTAACTCTTTACAACTACATGGTCTATTTTAGATTCTGAGTGGAGCAAGGAATGTATTATTTTTACAAATATGTTTTTTTTTTTTTTTATTATATATGAAAACATTTTTTCGGGTAGAAATAATTGTCCGATTACTACAAGTAGTGTATGCTTTTGATAGCATAGTGTATCATCTTGATACTTTATTAAGCTCATTTTTCGAATTTCTTAAAAGGTTTTCCCTAGAAGATAAGTTTTTCCCCCAGAACATCCTAAATTGACGTTCCCACTTTTTTAATATTATGTTTTAAAAATAAATAAATAAAATTATATAATAATACAATAAATAATTTATTATAAAATAATATGTTTTTTTTTGCTCCATTATCTAATACTTTAAATTATTTATACCTATTAGATACAAGTAGCAGTACACGTAAGTTAATATGAATTTAGTATTACACATCACAATAATAACTCATTACTTATCTTATATCGATTCCTAGTCTAAAATATATTATGTCATCTGATAATTGATAACATCTTTAATAAATAATTTGTTTTGTTCTGCCAATAGTTAAATTCGTATTAACATTATACTAAATAAGTTAACATTATTTATTTTTATTTAAATTTATGTAAACTACGTATTTATATTATTTTAGAAAATCTTGTACCTCGTGAAAGTAATTAGTTATTAATAATAATGTATTTCAATTTTTGGATTTATATTTTACTTCTATTACTCAAAGAAATATATTTTTATATTTTATATGTACTTCTTTGCTATATATATTATTTTAATAATATATTATGGAAATTAAAAATGCTAAATTATAATATTCGTTAATGTGAATGTCCAGAGACAGGTTAAACACGGAGCCTAAAGCACTGGACTATATAGGCTTCAAAATATTTATGGCAACGACTCACAAAATGGCCTTTTTCTTCTAAAAAAGTTTTAATCAAGTTTGAATATGTTCATTGATAATTAGCAAATCAAAATATCTATATTATTTTGATAATAGGTACATTTTATTTGTATTCATCCACAATAATAATAAAAATAATATTTTTATTTATCTTTAACTTCGTCTTATATCAATTATTCTTATGACAAGAACATCTTTAATTTATTTGAAATTTCAAGACATGATGGATAAAGAAAGAAAAAGTAAAAAGCTATCATCACTAAAATTCCTTCAAATTATAAATGAAAATAAAATAAATAAGTTTTTTCAAATGTAGCATATTGATTTTATTTGTACCTTCCAGCAGCGTATTGTTGCGTAGACATCATCAGTATTCATAAACTTAAGATTATATATTTATATAACATATATTATAATTTATAATACGATGAATAATAAACAATATAAATAAAGTAACAATAATTGATTTCGTTTTTATATTGTTTTAGAAAATACAGATTGTAATATATTTTATATTTAATTAATTTTACCTTAAGACAATGTGCATAATAATATTCAATTTTATGTTCATTTAAAATTGCATAAAAATACATTAAAAACTATAATATATTATGTTGCTATCATTGACATAAATTCACTCGTACTGTGCTATTAAATTTAATTTATAAGTTAATTAATTTATTTATTTGCTGTGTTTTCTATATAGTTGATAGTAAGTAATTATTATTATAATTGATTTAGTATTACACACTTATATTAGTTATACTAATGTTTTATAAGTATTATTTTGTTTAATGTGTATCTTTATAAGATCGTATTATCATTATCTGTATAATATATTATATTCATTTTTAAATAATTTGGTTGTTATTATTTAGGACTTACTTCCATTGGTAAATAAATAAATACAGTTATAATTATTTCTGTATTTTATTTTATATTTGTAGAAAGTTAACATTTAAATCTTATAATAATATTAAATTATTAACAAATATATTATATTTATTGTATATATTATTTTAACAATATTATATTTTAATGGAATTGAATATTAATTTATTTTTATGTTTTTATTTAATATATAAATAGAAAGAGGTAATTATATTTATATTTAATTAAAATAACATTTATTTTAATTTTTAACGAAGAGTTATTTAATAAGTGATAGGCGTTATAGAAATATAAACAGTCTATTCGAGATGTTCCTCTTACATCCCTTCGGTTTTCGAAAATATTTGTGGTTTATTATAATTAAGATTTGAATGTATTGATATTACTTGCATAACTTAATTAGTCATCACGAAATAAAAAAATTTAAAATAATGGAAGCCGTAATTTTACCAATTTTCTGATATTTTTTTGAGAAATTCAAAAAATGAGTTAAATAAAGTACTATTTAATTGCAAAGTTGTACGGAAAGCATACCCTATTCGTGGTAATCAGACCATTATTTATACCCGAAAAGGTGTCAGACATAAAAAAATAACCTAAAAAAAACTTCATTGTAAAACAAATACTTTCCTCGTATATCTCAAAATCTAAAAAAAACTTTTTCAAACTAAGAAGGAAACGCTCTGTATACAAATATAATTTTATTTAGTATAAATTATATAATATACTATCTCATCTTTTGGGGCAGTTCTTCACTTAACATATTTAATCCATCACATTCGTGTTTCCGTCGTTTTGCACTAATTCGCAAATTACTTTTTTCCCATTTTTCTGTAATCCGACATATTTAGTTTTAGTGCGCGAAAGAACAAAGCGAATATGAAATAACAAATAATCTGCTATTGTTATTATTTTATATGTATACGAAGGATATTTATAAGGAATCATTATTTAAAAAGTTATATTTTTAAAATATAACGACCCGCGAGAATGCGATTATTAAATTCCTATTGACGTAATTTAGGTACGCTCTTTTTAGAAAATTTAAAATTACTTGTCAATCAACTATTATTTACTTAAAATTATTTACCATTTATATCACAATTAAAAACTTATGATTCTATTAACGTTGATAAAAATTTAAAAAATGTTAAATAGAAAATAGACTATTCTATAATCAATGATATTACCTATTTAAAGATATAAACATACAATTTATCTTGTGAACATAAACTATAATAATAAACTATTTATCATTTCTTCTAATTTGTATTTTTAGAGTGCATAGGTACGTGAAGTTTTGTATTTAAATTTAATAATTATTAATCAATCTATATATAGTATATAAATTAAATTATTACTATCTTTATCGACTGTTACTATTGTAACGTTCCAACTCTTATTCGAGTTATATTCGGCTTATGAAATAAATATGTCTTTATATAAATGAATAACTTTTAAGAAAATATATTTTATTAAACATAATTTTTAATAATATTATGACAATGGAGATGTTGTACGTGTTTCTCTTAAGTGCTACACTCTGAACGTCTGTTGATAAATGATAATTTATTATACAATTACAAGCATTAGATATTATTGTATCTTTAACTATTTGTTGTTTACGTGGTTTTGCATAGTTTACGAATTATAAACAGGGCCGCTCTTAGGGGGAAGCTTGCGCTCAAAAAAAAAAAAAAAAAAATATATTAATTTTATTACAATATTCTTGTTAGCACGTCGCTCGCTTTGTGACGAAGACGCTTGGTTTGAACGACATACTCGCGTACATAAAAAATTTAACACGTAAACCAAAGATAATTGCTATTAATATTATTATATTAATTATATAACAAATTTATTTACATAATGGTAAATGGTGGGCGTCCATTATAAACAGTAATACTTAAAGATTAAATATATTCGTACAAAGATTGACGATATAATGTATTAAACAATAATTAAGAATCAACAAGACAATTATAATATTACGACACCCGATACAACAGCAACTACGTACATATGGAAGACAGCAAATAGTTGTAACAGACCGTCCAATCACGTTATCCACGACACATTGGTGCACATACTGGGATGCCAGGGGGTACTTAAGACTTAAATTAACAGCCCTCGATTTTTAATTAAAATATCGTTAATATAAAATATATTATACTACATAGTATATACCTTTTGGCTGTTAACGTTTTTATATTATTTTCGAGTTTATGAAATAATTATCAGTTATTATTTCTGTATTACTGACTATTACAATGTGATATTGTGATTATAATAACATTAAACTTACTATTGATAATATATAGAAATATGATAGAAATTAGTTGTAACTTAATAGTTATAATTATAGTAATGACAAAAACAATACACAATATACAGGTAGGTAAACATTAATAAATAATACCTAAACAATATAGGTAGCAAGAAATAGTGACTATTACATATAACGTGTCGATATCCCCGTATAAAAATTGTCAGTCACGATTTTCAAAATATTTTGTAAATAATATATGAGTAAATACTTAGTAGTAGGCTTCTATAAAAAGTTCATACCGTTAAAGCAAAAATTGCAGGTAATATTAAACATATTTGGAAAAAATTCCAAAGCTCTAAATTTTGCCAAAAAATTAAGTAATCTGTTCCAAAATTTAATTCACTTAACTTTACCAAATGTAAATATTACCTATAATGTTAGTACTCAAAAAAATTTTCAAAAACATTTATCCCTACGATCAAAACTCAATTAGTTATCAAGAAATAAAAAAAATTTAAATAAACATAACGGAAACCGTAATTTTGCCGATTTTCCGCCTTTCATGGAAAAACTTTTGGGAACTGAGTTAGTAAGGTGGTTTTTCTTCTCTTAAGGGAAAATTTTTGAGAAATTCAAAAAATAATCTGTATAAAGTACCAAGATGATGCAATTTTCTACAAAAATGTCGCTCCGCTCAGAAACTAATAATGAATAATGAAAAACGAAAAATTATAATTCTAGCACCACTTAAATTCAAACCCAATGTGCACCTATATCACGATAGTTTATAAATTATTAACATTACAAATAATACTAGACAACACAAAATCGGCAACTTGTATAACACTTTTTTACAATTTTTAGCTTCCGGAACACGGCGAACACGAATTTTATACCGGCGTTAGACAATACACCCGTAGCACACGGCACACAGACCGTACGAGCCCGTGATGTAGTTTGCAGCGTACTTAATTATAATAATTAATAATTATAAAATTATGTATACGACGACTAGTCAGCGAGTCGCGACTTAAAAGCACGCGATAACGGCACGGTCGCTCAGAATAGCATTATTGCTGTATGCAAGAATTGCTAGCGCGTCGTTGCTCGAACAGCTGTTCTTTAAACAAATATTTTAAAACATATATAACTAACGAAAATGAATATATTATTTATAATAATGTCACGTAAGTGAAAATAGTAATTCTTGTAAAAATAACAGTGTAGAATGTAGTAGTACTCAAGAGATTCATGGCATAGATGGTATTGATTTATTTAATGAATTAAAAATATTTTGTCAAACCCTAAACGAAAGATAAACTTCATTAGAATGTCTTGATATTTTAAAAAATACCTGTAATTCATTTCCAAACATTCCAATAGTTTTAAGAATTATGCTTACAATGTCAATTACAACTACAAGCGCAAAAAGAAGTTTTTCGAAATTAAACATTATTAAAAATTATTTATGGTCTATAATGGCTCAAGAAAGACTTTTCGTCCTCGCTATTATCTCTATTGAAAATGAAATTTGTGAAAATTTAGATTATAATTATTTAATGGTAAAAATTTCAGTGGCGAAAGCAAGAAAAATTAATTTTGTTTAAATTATATTTATTTTTTTTGTAGATTTCATATTTTGTTCATATTTTGTTTATATTCTACTCTTTTTAATTAAAATAATTAATATTTTTTAAATTACATGAATTTTGTATATTTTTTTCTATATTGTAATATTTAACAATAATGCTGTAGTTATGTTTTTTTTTTTAAATACATTTTGAATCATACAATGTTTTAAACTAAATATTTAATTTAAATCAAATAATTTGTTTGATTCAATTATTATGATTAAGCATAAAGCTACATAAGAATGTTTTTTTAACTTTAGGTTATCGGATAAGGTAGAAGGGCCTCACAATAATAATTTTCCCTGGGCCCGAAAATCCTAAGAGCGGCCCTGATTATAAATATTGCTAATAATTGAAGGTTATTATAGAGTATTAAATAATTAATTTACCTACATAATTGCAAAAACATCATATTAGCATTTAACAATAGTATATTTTTTAATACAAATGCTTAGATACGTAAATTTTTATTTAAATTCTTATTAGGATAACCCAAACTTGTTTATTCGATCATTTAGAGACAATTCGGTATATAGAATAATATGATCTAAGACTATATTATTGGAGTTTTAAGAATCTTTACGTGTGACTACTAAAACTAATATGATTTGTGAATATTGTCATATTTAGGAATAAACTTATAATATTGATAAAATACAATTTTACGACACAATTTTGTTACCTAGGTATCTTGAAAAAAAATGTTTTATTAACTTAATCCATATTATATGATAGAGACACAGGCGTAGAGTGATAAATATCCAACAGAAGAAACTTAGGAAATGTTTAAAATATTTTATGCATTTTAAATAATGGGGGCTTATAGCTATTCTAAGGGGTCTAAAGCCACACTAATCACCCTCATGCAACGCCTATAGTTATGAAACTACAATGTAGTACAATATGTACAAGTTAATAATAGCTATAACTAAATATTGTTTACATTATGTAATTTTAGATAGTTTGAAAAGTAATGGTATAATTACAAGTAAATATTTATTTTAAAAGTATTATTAAATATTATATACTTAACTATTAGGCCATCCTCCCACTGGGGCAACGCAATGCGATGCGATTTTAAAAAAATGTCGTGGAATTATTGTTTGTTTTATGAAACACGGATTAATAAATTGAAGTCATTCTGACGCAATACAACAACAACTAATCGCCTGCGACTAGATATCAATCACTTGATAAAAAGTTGCCATTACATCGTCTGCGCTGAATCATAGACGTTATACTTCTTTGTATAATAATTTCATTATATTAAATTTTAGAATATTAAAATTATTTCAGTATATATTAAAGTATTGAAATAATTATCAATGCTCAACCATATGTAAAAATAAAAAAAGCGGTAAGGTCGATTTTGGACGTTCCTCCTTCGTCAATGATATTTGCGATAGAAAATATGATTCTCAGTGAAACTCAATATAATACAATGTATTATACTGATAAACTGTTTCAAAAGTGTATCATGTGTATAAACTACCTATGATAATACTCAAAAAAAATTTAAGTACCTACGTTCAAAATTATATTAGTTATCATGAAAAATTTTAAATCGATTTCATCAAAATTACGATTTCCGTAAATTTTGCCGTTTTTCCGTCATTTTTCGGTAGTTTTGAGTGAGTTTTGAATGTGTTTTTGGTAAAACTTTTGAGAAATTAAAATAATGAACTTCATGAAGTACCAACAAGATTTAATACCGAAAACCAGTGGCGCCGAACTAAAATTTTTTTGGGGGGGCGATAATACAAAATAACTTACCCACCCAAATATTTAATTCTGAACCATTACTTATAGTTTTATCTATTAGCTTCTGCACCCCTTAATATTTGCCATTTGCGATAAAAATATTTATATTACATTTTGTAAATTAAAATTGTTATATAGTAACACATACACATTATTTAAAATTGATATGGTAATAACTAATATTAACCAAAAATGTAGGTAATCTTTTGTCTTATATTTATAAATTTATAATATTCAGGAATATGGTTATAATTAAATTGATACCTACTATTAAATTTTATGATTTCTTGTAAATTATAACAATGATAACTGCTTAATGATTATGCCATAATAATAAACTTATTTAAAAATACACAGCTCACAGGTCATGTTATGCGTTTATATGTTTTATAAATATTATTAAACTATGACTAATAGTTATTAGTTTATTACTATATTATATATCTATAAGGGATAGAATATGTGTATAACATCATGCAAGTATTTATTTCAAGTATAATTTATATTATATATTTTTGAATTTCCACATTTTTCATATTACCTAGCTATATAGATATATATACCTAGTTATATATATATAACCTAACCCACCCCCTTTAGAATGGGGGGCAACTGCCCCCCTTGATGAGTACTTTCGACGCCACAGCCGAAAACATACCCTATTCGTAGTAATCGAACCATTATTTCTATCAAAAATCATACTATCAGACTTTTAAAAACACTAAATATCATAATATTCAATTTTACTAAATATTCCAACTTTAGAAACTTATAAATAAAAATTGTAAGTTACGATTATCAAAATATTTACTTGAAATATTGAGTAGTAAGTGTATAAACTTCTATAAAATTTTTAAATCGTTAAACCCAAAATTGGAGGTACTATTAAACATATTTGTAAAAAAATTCAAAGCTCTATATTTAGTCAGAAAATCAACCAATTCGTTTCAAAATTTTATAATATGTGAAAACGTTCTATAAATTAAACTAAAATACAATTTCAAGTCCCTACGTTTAAAACTCAATTAGTTGTTAAAATATAAAAATTTATAATAACGGAAATCGTAATTTTGCTGATTTTCCGCCATCTTTTGGTAGTTCTTTTCCTCCCGAGGAAAAACTTTTGAGAAATTCGAAAAATGAGCTGAATAAAGTACCAACTAGATACAATTTTCTATCGAAAGCATACCTTATTTGTGATTATCGGACCATTATTTCTACCCGAAAAAGTGTCTTCATACATAAAAAAAAACATAATTGTAAAACCAATACATTCCACACTTCGCTCAAAATTTAAAAGTACAATATATAATATATAATAAAATGTACAAAACATTAAACGAAATCAAGTTAAAAAAGTGGGAAGGCCAATTGTGGACGTTCCTCTTTCGTCCCTTCGGTCCTCGGAGAAATTAGTGGTTTATTATAATTATTAGGATTTGAATGCAATGATTGCATTAGAAAATAAGATTCTGAGCGAATCTCAAAATATTGCAATATATATTTTACTGATAATCCATTTCAAACTTTACCACGAATATAAATTACATACGAATGTAAATTTGCAAAATAAATTTCAAATCCCTACGATCAATATACAAGGAGTTATCATTCCTTTTCAAGGAAAAACTTATGGGCAATTCAAAAATTGGGCTAAATAAAGTACTAACGAGATTAAAGTCGCTATAGAGAGGGTACCCTGTTTGTGATAATCGGACCATTATTTCTACTCGAAAAAAAATTTCATACATCAGAAAAAAACCTATAAAATTTGACGATTTTCCGCTTTTCAAGGAAAAACTATTGGGAAATTTAATAAATGAGTTAAATAAAGTACGAACTAGATGAAATTCGCTATAGAAAAAGTACGCTATTTGTGGTAATAAGATCATTATTTCTACCTGAAAAAAGTTTTTCATACATCAGAAAAAAAAAAAATAATAAAAAGGTTAGGTTACCACATAGGAAAAACTTTTGGAAAATTCGAAAAATAAGCTGAATAAAGTACCAAGAGGACACGATTTGCTACCAAAAACATACAACATTGTGGTAATCAGACTATTATTTCTACCCGAAAAAAAGGTTTTCATATATCAGAAAAAAGCGTATAGAAATTGCCGATTTTTCATTTCTAAAGCAAAAACTTTAGAGAAATTCAAAAAATGAGCTTCATAAAGTACCAACTAGATGAAATTTGGTATAGAAAGGTTCCCATTGTGGGATAATCGAACCATTATTTCTACCCGAAAAAATGTTTTCATAGATTAGAAAAAAAATAAATAAAAGGCTTATAAAAAAAATTTGCCTGTTTAGATTTTCAAAATATTTTGTAAAAAGATTAAGTAATATAGTATTGGACTTTTATAAAATTTTCAAACAGATAATCCCAAAATTGTAGGTAATATTAATTTTTTTAGGAAAACGTTCAAAGCTCTATGTTTTTCCAAATAATTAAAAGTTCCATTCCAAAATTTTACCAAGCTTGTAAATAATCTATGTTAGTACTCAAAAAAATTTTCAAGTCCCTACTATTAAAACTTAATAAGAAATCACGAAGAAAAAAAATATAATAAAAAGTGTATAAAAAATTGCCAATTTTCCGCTACTTAAGGAAAAACTTTTGGGAAATTCGAAAAATGAGCTTTATAAAGTACCAAATAGACAACATTTTCAAGCGAAGCATATGCTACGCGTTATAATCGGATCATTTTTTCTACCCGAAAAAATGTTTTCATACATAAAAAAAAAAAAAAAAAATCTTTGTAGAATCAATACAATCAATTCCTTGCTCTGCTCAGAATCTAAAATATATGATTAAATACTAAACAAATCATAATATAACATACAAATATTAAAAGATTACTGTATTAGAATATTGTTATTTATACATTTTAAATTTAGTTTTAATACCTTTTGAATTAAAATACGAGTTTACCTTACTAAAATATTTTTATTATATATATTGTAATAATATTGTTTATGATAAATATATTTTGTCAAATTTAAACGATCAGAAAGTGTATTCTATTAAAAATACAAAAATATAATGTTTAAAATATTATCATTAACATTATTATTATTATTGTAATTATTATTTAGATATTATCGTCATCTTGCAACTATTGCAACCGGTCATGTTTTAGTTGCCGAAACATCGCTTATAGTGTGCCAGAAGTCTTGTCGTATGATTTTTTGCTAAGCAACTATTATCTTAAATCACATTAACGTCGCATCGCGTTGCCCTGAGTGGAAGGACGGCTTTAATGTTTATGATTGAAAAGTATCTACTCTAAGATATCTTAAAAGATAATACGCATATATATATATATATATGCAATACCTAATAATGGTCACACCAATCAATTTTAGCAATATATTTTTATAAAATATAATAATATTATATGTTATTGATATTTTATTTCATATTCTTATAAATAATATAAAAGCAAATAGTAAGAATTTTTGCATACAAATTTATATTAGGTTAGGTTATTAAATCTACCTACTATTTAATTATAAAATTATAATTTTATTTTTTAGAATGTATAGTGTCAAACTATACCCAAAAGGCTATAAGTAAGTAATAAAAATTATGTACATTACCAAACCAGTACACAGGTATTTAGGGTATCCATCAATTGCTGATGGACTTAGTGATTACTGGGTATTTATCAATAACTATCTATCATATATTTTCAAAATCTGACTTTTTCAATCTATTTATGTAGACATAAATAAGTTACATGTTTTATTATTATAATAAAAATGTTCAACTATTTAAAATCAAAATTAAAAAAAATTTAATTGAAAAAACTATCAGTCCAGACTTATTGTTAAGTGATAAAAAAAAAAATGTTTACTTTAATAAAACGCATAGACATAATAATATATTGACTGAGCGTAGAAAGAGAAACACAATATAAGTATAAAAATTGTTAGAATCATGGTTAAATATATAGATATGTCGGCAACTTTGTAAAATGTTGTTATAGTTTGCGCGTGTGTTATTATTCCATGATATTTCATGAAATGTCATGTCATGTCACATTTACGTACAATTTAAAATAATCCCTTTTATTAAGACTATCATGAACTAATATAATAAAATAAGAAACATAATATAGTCGGCGTTTAATAGAAAACCGTGAAATCAACACGTTAGACTTTCTACACGTATTAAATTCCTTTTTATCGGCGGATCATAGAGTCCCACATAGTCGGCATACACTGTTAGTTTCTTTATTCATATTAAATGGCCCTGTCGACTATAATGTTGTCGAATCCCATTCATTAGTTTTAACCAGGTAGACATTTTTCAATCGATCCCCCTGGATCACATTTTCATAAAAATTCTTTAGTCAGTCGTACAAGACCAACGAGTCGAGTGGTACACGACCAGTGAGTCGCACCTGACCAGTGAGTCCAACTAGACCAGACCGTCCGGCAAGACTCGCCAGACCATCCAGATCGGACTTTTTTCCAACACCAGTCTCCGCGCATATCAACAAAGAAAATCCAAACGATATTCCGACGATAGCCAGAGCATTCCAAACAAAGTTACATACAAGGTGTTTTGATTTCTATCCTTATTGCAATATATATAATAGTGGTGTTCTATAAGGTAAGAATCACTTTTTATGCTTTGATCAGGGTCTTTTCACTAATTTAAAAAGTCCGCATTTTAATACTTTTCCAATAAACCCATAGCCAATAAAATTATATTTAAGTTACAAGTGGAACACGAATCCACGCTTTATATAATTTTAGTGGGTTAAATTGGAGAGAATAAATCTTAATAATTAAAATAAAGAAACGGAACAAGAAGACCGTATTTTAATATAATTCAAATAATTAAATTTATTAAAAAAATATTCCAAATTTCAAGCGGAACACGAAGTCCGTACACAGGTATAGATTCTGGATACTCTCGAACCTATTACCCCGAAACCCTTCTTATATAAGGAGGAAGGTAAAAGCACGATCCTTACAAACATCACAACCCCTTCTCCTCACACCATTCCCTACTACACTTTCCCTTATACACCATTTTCCCCATTATACATTTTACATTTTATTATTTATTTTTCATTTTATTTTAGTTTGTAATTTTCGTGTTATTACAATATTCACGGTAAACAACAAGGTTCAGATGTTCCAGAAGAAGGACTATGGGCGTCTAGTTGCAAGTGTGACCAAGATCTTCCGTAGCAAGCCGGATTTACTGCGACCATTACTGAGGCAATTGGAAAACAGTGTTTCCCATGTGGAGCGGTCAAATCTGTCGACGGTTGATATTAATCACTACTTGCATTTTGACAAACGGATACCCATAATTGTATTATGGAATGGAAACACTGACCTAACTATTTTACAAAAATTAAAATTAAAAAACATACATAAAATACTTAACCTAACAGCCTATAGCGATAACAATGACAACATATTTAACCTAAAGTTACTTGACATGATTAATAAAAGAACTTTTACTATTTACTATTGACATAGGATGTAATGAGAAAAAAGGTAGAATATTAAATTTATTTGAAACACATAGTAAAATTTGTAATATAAGACACGAAATTTCACACTGTCACAATCCAGTCACGGACGTGATATTGACGAAATGTATTTTTAATTTCTTATTACAAAAAATGAAACCAAGCAAACTTAATCGCTTGTATAATAGACAATAACATTTGTTTTTCTTATTGTTATTTCAGATTATTACTTGCGTTAACGTTTCTACAAATAACTAACATTGCCATCTTTACTCGTTTTAGTGACGAGAAACTTACGCAACAATCAGATATATATTTTGAGAATCGAGGACCGATAAAAATAATTACGACCAAATGGGACTTAACTGTTTTCTTAAACTTAACAAACTATAACCAACAGGAGAAGTTTCTTGAAACAGTACAAAGTGAAATATATAAATTGTGCATAGTGGAGAGGAAAGCTCAAGCAGATTTAAACAGAATGTAATTATAGTATAGTATAGTAAATTTATACTTATAAAATATCAAGGCCCTCATAAAAAAAATTAATTTTCTCCTCGATAGGTCATAGAAAAAACGAAATTTAATTTCGAAATAGGCAAGGTCGCACAATTAATTTACGGATTATGTAATATTGAATGCATAAGTAAAAGTGAAGAAAATATTAAACAACTAGTAGGAACTAACGTAAACCAACTTAAACTTATAAATGAGCAAATTAAAATTGTACAAATTAAACAAAGCGAACAGGATAACGAATTGCGAAATTTGGAAAACGGGTTAGATAGATTAGCAAAAAACTTTAGCACCGAGGAACCATGCATAATATAAAACAGCCATTTTAATGAACTTAATTTACTACTGTCTAAACAAATTTTTGAAACAGAACTACTAATATTGACATTGTACAAGCAGCAAAACTTGGACAGATCCATCTAGTCTCATAGGACCAAACGAATTAATGAATCAATTTAAAGATATTAAAGTATTATTACCAACAGGGACAGACTTATCCATTGACTTAGAAATAGTAAATACTTATGAACTACTTAGACTATCGGATTTAAGTGTATATTATGCAAATGACAACTTAGTTTTTAAGATTAACATACCTTTGATATATCAAAATGAACTAACACTTTATAATTTAATTTTCAAAACCAATTAGTCTGGGTAACACACATTATATATATATATATTAAACCTAGTCATAAGTTTTCAACTGTAAGTAGGTCAAAAGAACTCTACTCGACTTACGATAATTTTGATTATTCCTTGTGTAAACATACATGCGATTTCCTACTTTGTCCAGAAATCAATCCTCTCCATCCACGTAGTACGCGACCAATATGCGAAGTTCAAAAATTGCAATTCAAAAATGCATGGTTATACGTCACAAAAGGTGAAACACTATACGTTACGTGTGATGCAGAAAAAGAATCTAGTAGTCACGTAATAGAAGGAGTAGGCATAATACAATTAAACAACACTTGCAGAGGATATGCATCAAGAGATGTCCTTATTCAAGGACAAATAAAAAATAACAAAAACTATGAAGACTTCATACCTCGTTCGATCATTCAACAAGACGACAAGTACAATGCCATAAGAACAGCAGAACATAAACACGTAAAAAATAATAAAATGGGAGACTTAGATTTAGTAGCCACATCTAGGGAAAACATTAAAATAATAATAGAACAAGAAAATAAATTAAACTTTGTTAAACAAAAACAATCATCACACAGCTACTTATTATACGTAACTTTATCAGTATCTGCATTTTCAACAGTATTTTTCGTAATTGCTTTTATACAAAAACTGATAGAAGATGCGCAGAAAAGAACAGAAAAAATAAATAAATAAATACTCGTAACTTTATTAAGTATTATATTCATTTCAATTACAACATCTACCCGAAGTCAACCGAAACACAGTGGAACTGACTTCGTTATATATATATGTAGAACGTGTTACGCATGACAAAATAGATAGGTATGTCAGCAATATTTTGATATGCACAAAATGGCTGCCGGCTTGCACCTCTTATCAACTTTATTGTATCCGTTTAATCACGACAAACTAAATCTATTTTTTCATGAATAAACGCATAATTAAACGCACTTAGTTTATCATGATAGTATGATTATGATACTATGATAGTACGAATTCATAATTTGAGTGATAAATGATAATATTTTATAGCCAATGAGAAGTGGAGCATGTCTGACGCCATGTTTGCGCAGAATATGGTCCAAATCAAAATGTTGCTGCTATACCTATTTAGTTTGTCATGATATTACGTGTAGGTTCACTACACAGTGATACACAGTAAGTTATTATTACATGTGAAATATCTCTTTCAACATTCACGTGTGACCAATTATTACGGTTATTTGTTAATGATAATAATTGATAATGAATTCACTGACAGTGGCCGCCTTGACACCTGCGTATCACAAAGTTGCTGACATATCTATATATTTAGCCATGGTTAGAATGAGATAGCCTACACTTTATGTGCAAACAGCTAATTCCACGGAACCTTGTACCATATGCGCATGTACATACAGGAACTGTATTATCATTCAGTTTGTAATAACAATACAAACTTTTAATACGCTAATACGTAGTTATCTTTTGTGATAACATCTAAACAATTGGCCATCTCTTTCCAACAAAATAGATAACCGATTTTTTCGTACGGAATAATGGAGGCGCAGATATAAGCAAACGGTTACCGAACGTTATGTATCGTGCCAATATCTTTTACGATTAATTTGGGCGTAAGCGTCAAAGCAGTCCATGGTAATGTAAGGACACATAAAAATTAATTAGTAGTACACTTGGAATTATTAATTAAATCAAGCAGTTACAATTCAACTATTTATTATAATTCACTTAGTACGTGATTTAAATACGCATTAAATATATTTCATAATAATATAATATTAATATAATCCATTAGGTCCAATAATAAAACAATTAATAAACATATTTTATTTTTTAATATGAAACATTATTATCATAATGATAGCTTGCCCTATTTGTATCCATAGTATCCATAGTATCATAGATATAATTGATGGAAAAAAGAGGGTCACTAATACCAATCAACTTGAGAACTTAAATAAGAACATTATGATTTACCGAATTGAACGCTTTATTAAAATCAGTATAGATAACGTAAATAATAAATAATGTACTTATAAAATAATTTTACGATTTTTAATGGGTTTAGGTATAAGGTAAAGGATATAAACAAAATAAATGATTGAATAATTATTTATTTTTAAAAATTCTTTAATGGAATCCTACCCCATAAAAAATCATTAAAAAATTAATTTAACCGAAACAGAACCTACAATTTTTTTAATATTATGTAAAATGAGCATAAAATTGCATTGAATCATTGTAAAATAAATACACTCGTGTTTCATTTATTGTTATATTAATAATATAAAAAGTGGGAATGTCGATTTTAGGCGTTCCTCCTTTGTCCCTTCGGTCCTCGGGGAAATTAGTGGTTTATTATAATTAAGATTTAAATGAAATAATGTTGCATTAGAAAATACGATTTTGAGCGAAACTCAATATATTATAAGACACTATACTAATAATTCATTCCAAAATTTTACCTCACTTGTTTACTATCTATGATGGTACTCAAAAACATTTTCAAGTCTCTACAATCAAAACTCACGTAGTTATCATGTAATTAAAAAAATTTAAATAACAGAAACCGTAATTTTGCCCATTTTCCACCATTTTTTGGTAGTTTTTCCCCTCCTAAAGAAAAACTTTTGAGAAATTCGAAAAATGAGCTAAAAAGTACCAACTAGACACGATTTTCTACCGAAAGCATACCCTACTTATGGTAATTGGACCAATATTTCTACCCAAAATGTGTTTTCATACATCAAAAAAAAAAAAAAAAACATCTTTGTAAAACCAATACATTCTTCGATTCGCTCAGAATCTAAAATGATAAAATGAAATATTTTCTGTTATTTATATTGGTTTTTTCTTTGAAATAATTAAATTTCATATTTATATGAAAAATCTAAATAGATTCATACGAAACTATAAAGGGCAAAGATAAAAATGAATTAAGTAAGTAGATAATTTATATATTATAAATTAACGAACCTATTCATTACACATATATACTTTAAATGTGAAAAAATAATGATAAATTATTAAAATAAAATAATATTACAATATGTCATCAATTAGAGTGCTCGTGGTCTAGTCTTTTTCATTTAATATTTCATAGCGCTCCGGTCCGATTTTTTAATATAATAACAGTCTATTTTTCGGAACAGGTTATTAGAAAATATTCAGTCCGGTCTAGTAATTCTAGAGAGAAGATGAATTCTAATTTTAATTCTAATTCTGGAGGAAGTGGATGATCTAGTGTAAGGAAAACCAACAAATTAGAATATTTGATGATTTGTGATTTGTGGTATTATGAATGGATATTTAAGGAATGATATAATATGTTACAGAGGGTACATACAATTTATGTATTTTTTAAAAGGAATGAAATGTCAAATGGTTGAAATATCGCTCGATTTTGCACAGGTGTTTGAGTTGATAATTATGAATACTTTTTATAGGAGAAATAGAGCATAATATAACTTTCAAGAGTAGAAAGATACAACACAAATAGATTGTTTGGAGGGGGAAGCATATAAAGTAGTGTGAAGATTGTAAAATAATTATTCCTGGTGAAAATTGATTAACATAGGCATAGCATAGGGTAATGGTCTTAGATTTCTAATGTAAAAGAAAAAGAAACAAGAACAATGAACAGATAGGGAACTAATAATTAAATCATGAAAATTTGCAAGTGAAAATTCAAAGTTATGTATGTAAGAATTATTTATAAATTAATACTTTATTCACATAACATAGATTAAGATAATGAATTATTTAAAAAAAAAATTTTAAAAGAAAAGTATATTTCAAGATACCTATAGTATATCTAAATGAAACTACGGTATTCTTGTAATCGTTTATAAAATTATCTAAATTACATTTACAATTATAGATAAGAGCAGTGTTGTTCCCTTTTTGGTTAACGTGGTGAATTTATTAATAAGATAAAATGTCTTCAATTTCAAAATATATCCAACGTTTTTCTACTAACTTCTGAAGTAATTTCATTTTATCATTATCTGTGGTGTTATAACATCAAAAAAACATTTTTATACAACACCAAGTTGCTATAGACTTAAAACTATTAAACTATTATATGTAAATGCAAAAATTAATAAAACCAAACAGGAAAAGTCAGAAATTGTACATACTTTTAGGTTTGTTTTAGAATTTTAGGTTAGTTATTCATAGAACATATATGTACCTATTCAATTTATGTTTTCAACATTAATTCTTGAAGGAATTGATTAAATTTTAAAAAATGCAATTATATTATAATTATATGTAATTTATATTGCTATTACATATATGATACTTATTATTTACATGACTACATGAGTAACTTTTGTTATTATTAAATTTCCTAAAAATGATTTTAAATGTAATTTTTTTTAGGTCCTTTTGAACATTATATGATTTTTCTATTTTGGAATACTAACGGAGACCCTGAATGTTCTTATATTAGTAAGTGTGACATTTTAATGTAAAATTTATAAAATAAATTATTTTAACAACAATACCACCAATTAAGATCTCGTACTTATAATAACATATTAAAAATTAATGTAATTTACTCTTCTAGTTCCTCATCTGGTTTATAATTATTGATAAATTGCTGTAGTTCTTTCTGTCAAATTATTATAAGTGGAGAATACATTTGTCTATAATAAAGTATAAATATAAATGATAAATCATCAAATTCAAAAATCGATTCTAAATAAATAAATTTAGTAAAATATAAAAAATCGTCCATTGCTTTGCCGCGAATTATACAATTTTTCCTTCATTTTCTTATATTTATTCCTATCATAATAACTTTTCCAGGCTTTAGTGAGTTTTGCCTAGTTTCGGATTTTGTCCGTAACACAAACACAATATATTATATTATTCGATGGTGTATTCAGCATTTTGTCAAAAGGGGGGACATGTATTGGAAAATATGTAATTAGCATACCTATGTATATCACTACAAATATAAAAAAAAAATTTTATTTATCAAAAAATATCTTTTATAAAAAAGGTTAAAGAGGAGCGCTATAAATACGCAGCTAATATTATTAAATTATACAATATATTAATATGCGGATTTTATCATATATAAACGATATACATATTAAATTCATCAAGTAATATATAATTGTTTTACAACGATGTTTTTTTTTTATGTCAGAAGGCACGATTTTGGGTAAACATGGTCCGATTACCACGAATAAGGTATGCTTTCGGTAGAAAATTGCATCTAGTTGATACATTATTGAGCCCATTTTTCGAATTTTTCAAAAGTTTTTCATTGGGGAAAAAAACTACCAATACATTTTTGTTTTGGATAATTCATAGAAATAAATTATTATTTATAAAAAAAAGTGGGAAAGGTCTATTTTGGACATACCTCCTTCGTCCCTTCGGTCCTGGGAGAAATTAGTGGTTTATTATAATTATTAGGATTTGAATGCAATGATTGCATTAGAAAATAAGATTCTGAGCGAATCTCAAAATATTTCAATATATTATACTGATAATCCATTCCAAAATTTACCATGAATGTAAATTACATATGTAAATATGCAAAATAAATTTCAAATCCCTACGATCAAAATTCAAGGAGTTCTCATTTCATGATAAAAATTGTCAGTCACGATTTTAAAATATTTTGTCAACAGATTAAATAGTATATAAGTAGGCTTCTATAAAAATTTCATACCTTTAAACTAAAAATTACATGTAATATTAAACATTTTTGGAAAAAAATCAAAGCTCTATGCCAAAAAATCGTAAATTAAATTATGCCAATTTTAACTGTCTAATTTAAAAAGTGGGAACTTCAATTTAGGATATTTCTCCAATCTGTTTCAAAATTTTACTACACATAAATAGTACCTATATTAGTAACCAAAAAAATTTTTAAATTTCTACGCACAAAACTCAATTAATAATCAAAAAATAAAAAATTATAATAACGGAATCTGTAATTTTACCAATTTTCCGCTTCTCAAGGATAAACTTTTGGGAAATTCAAAAAATAAGCTAAATAAAGTACCAACTAGATGAAATTTAGTACTGTAAGGGTACCTTTTTTGTGGTAATCGGACCTTCATATATACCCGAAAAAATATTTTCATATATCAGAAAAAAAAATAATAAAAAAAATTGTCAGTCTCGATTTTCAAAATATTCTGTAAAAAGATTAAGTATAGTATATTCTTAGGCTTCTATAAAATTTTCAAACCTTTAAACCAAAAATTGCAGGTAATATTAATTTTATATTTCATAAAAATTCATAGATCTATATTATACTAAATAATCAACTAATCAGTTCCAAAATTTTACTACACTTAAATATTACCTAAGTTAGTACTCAAAAAAATATTCAAGTCCCTACAATCAAAACTCAATTAGTTATTACGAAATAAAAAATTAAAAATGACAAAAATCGTAATTTTGCCAATTTTTCGCCATTTTTTGGTAGTTTTTCTTCTCTTAGGGAAAAGCTTTGGAGAAATTTGAAAAATGAGCTTAATAAAGTACCTAGAAAACACGATTTTCTTCTAAAAACATACCCCACTTGTGATAATCTGACCGTTATTTCTACCCGAAAAATGGTTTTCTTACATCAGAAAAAGGCCTATAAAAATTACCGATATTCCGCTTCTCAAGGAAAAACTTTTGGGAAATTCAAAAAATGTGTTAAATAAAGTACCGACTAGATGAAATTCGGTACAGTAAGGGTACCTTATTTATGGTAATTGGACCATTATTTCTACCCAAAAAAAGGTTTTCACACATTAGAAAAAAGCCTGTAAAAATTGCCGATTTTCCGCTTTTCAAGAAAAAACTTTTAAAAAATTCAAAATATGAGCTTTATAAAGTACCAAAAGGACACGATTAGCTACCCAATGCATACCCCATTGTGATAATAGGTCAATTATTTCTGTCTGAAAAAATATTTTCATACATAGAATAAAAAAAAAAACTTCTTTGTAGATACAAAACGCTCCGCTCAAAATCTGAAACTACTCCTAATTAATTTTATTTAGCAAGCCAATATCAAAAAATTAAAATTAAATTTTTTTTTTCCAGATGAACAAAAATATCATCCGGCTGCTTTCTGTTTGAATCTTAAAATTATTGTGGATAATGATTATAAGCCACCTAATTTGTAGTAACTTATCTCCAATCACAGACTTCATTTCTTCACTTTTAATATAGAACTATCGGGATAAATGCATTACTAATTTAATATTTTTAACTTGTTTTTTTCTTCTCACTTCTCGCTATTTTTCTGCTGAAATGCCAAAAAATTTAAAATGTTAAATAAATAATATTATAACTAGTAATAATAAACATTGTAATAAAGATTTCAACTATAAACTAACATATTCTAAATTTGTAATTGTTGGTTAATTTTATATAATTAGTATTAAATACTATTAATCAAAGCTTGGAATAACGAGTTAAGAAGTTATAAATTAAGTTAAAAGTTAAGTTAATATTAACTTTTTAACTTTACTTTTATAATCTGAATATTTGTAAACTTAACTTGAACTTGAACTTGATCATTTTGTAACGTATTATTTTAATAAATAACGAGTTAATTTTCTTAAAATTCAAGTTAAGTTAATGTATTTTTGTATACATTTTATGTTCAATTCATATACTAAAATTATTTTTCATTTAAAAATTTAATTTGTTTTGTATTTTATTTCGTGTGCTACTATATTATATTCAAGCAATTCAAAGCAAAACAAGTTATTTTTTATGTTAAATATTAATAATAATACTTTAAATGTCTGTTATAGCGTTATTGACTATTGTTATGTTATAATAATAAAATAATAAAGTAATAAATAATTTTCTTGTTTTTGTTTTCATTTTCTAAATGTAGTTTATACTTTTATTGAACCCACATTAAGTTAATTTTATGAAAATAATTTATATATTTTAGATATACATATTATATATGTGTATTATACATAGAAAATCTATAATTACAAAATCACAATAATATTCACAATCATCGTACATTGCACCAGCCGCACCCATTTCAAAATATGTAAATTTTTTTTACCAATATTTAGCAAGTATTTAGCATGAATTTGCATGACTATCATTTAAATTCTCACTACAATTTTAACCTGTTAAAATCCATTTTTACTTTTTGGCCGTTGTGCCACCTACGCTCGAAACAGAAGTTATGAGAAAATCGCAAATTTTATAATGCCAATTTTAACTGTCTAATTTAATAAAGTGGAAACTTCAATTTAGGATGTTTCTCCAATCCGTTCCAAAATTTTACTAAACGTAAATATTACTTAATATGTTAGTACTTAAAAAAAAATTCAAGTCCCTATGATCAAAACTCAATTAGTAATAAAAAAATTTAAAAATTTAAAATAACGGAAACCGTAACTTTGCCGATTTCCCGCTTCTGGAGGAAAAACTTTTGGGAAATTCAAAAAATGAGCTAAATAAAGTAACCACTAGATGAAATTTGATACTGTAAGGGGAACCTTTTTGTGGTGATCGGACCATTATTTCTACCTGAAAAAATGTTTTCATACATCAGAAAAAAAAAAGAAAAAGCCTTGTACGCGAAAAGTCTGGCACTGTTGGCCGAAACTTTTGGTACCACGACACTCTATATTTTTACAAATGATAGGCACTGTTGGCCGTAGTAACTAGAATGTCAAAATTTATTAATTAATGGACTGTATAAATTTTAATTTTACTTTTATTGAATTACGTTACATTAACAAATTGGCCGCCGCGTGCACATGATATCACGCCGACGGCATACACATAATTGCACTATATTGCTATAATATAGCATAGTATATTATACAAAATTATTATCTGGTTTTGGGGTTTTTACAAAACCGTACATGGGCCCCCCTTTGAAACATTGTTTTCAACATACACTATAATTATACAGGGTGTCCGCCGGCAGATTTTATACTTCATAAAATAAAATAAAATAAAGTATTCATAAAATCAAAATTATTTATTTATTTTCTTACAAAAGAATAATGCGGAATTCACTTTTTAAAAATTACACCACTCAAATGACGTCCTTCCAGCCGCAAACATTCTTGCAATCTTTCTTTCATATTGTTGAAAACACTTTTGCAAAGTTCTGGACTGATAACCTCAACTTCACGTCGGATATTTTCTTGTAAGGTCTCTATTGTTGATGGAAAATTGCTGTAAACGCGAGACTTGAGATATCCTCAGAGAAAAAAGTCGCAAGGCGTCAGATCTGGAGATCTAGGGGGCCAGGCTATATCGCCAAATCGACTTATCAATTTACCAGGAAAGAGCTCTCTCACTTTAATCATTGAGTCCCGGGCGGTGTGTGTGGTGGCCGCATCCTGCTGAAAATGAGTTCTGTTATTGTAGCCAACATGGCGATGCAGCTCGGTGTAGTGAACCTACAAGTAACACGTTCTACGTTAAGCGACGAAGTCAGTGACATTGTAAGATGTTGCAATTTACTTCAAGGTTGAAAAGAATGAATTTTAAGACTTTTAAAGTTAATTAATTAAACATTTTAATAACATAAAAAAAACACACACCAAAATTATAAATGAAATTTAAAGATAGATACTTATTGTAATCTACCTGAGATTTAAATAACGTGCACAGACGTCTTGACATTAAAAATATAGTTAAAATCTAAATCTAAGTTAGTTTACATCTAGTATTTATATTAGTAGACCAAGGGAGTGGAAAGGATGTTTACTACTACCAAATCTCCTTATTGGACCTTCTTCGGATAGCAGTACCTACAATGTTGTTTTCGTACTTTGTTCCAAAATGATGTCGCTCCATTTATGGTCTGGTTAAACTGCGTAAACAACTTGTTATTGTAAATCTCCAAATTTTTATATTGTCTAAGAGATTGTTTTCTTTTAAACCCGGAGATATTAATTCGGCCACTAGTAGGGTGCGCTCTGTGTTGAATAACAACAGCAGTTGTGTTATTATTTTAGAAACGTATAATCGTTATTTTATATTATATAAATATATATTATTAATTAATAATTATTAGTAAACCACCTGGGTTTACTACATCGGGTATGAAAAAATTGTCTAACATTGCGCGGTACCGCTATGCGTTAACAGTTTTACCGCTGTTAAAAAAATAAGGGCCAATTATGCCATTTCCAGAAATGGCGCACTAAACCGTGGTCTTCGTACTGTGAAGAGGTTTTTGATGGACTTTTTTTAGGTTACACGCACTCCAATAACGCATGTTTTGTTTATTGACGTACCCTCCAATGTGAAAATGCGCCTCGTCACTAAAAAAGATGTTAAAAGATGATACAAACGCGTAGGCGTAGAAAATCGTTCCATAAACACTGTTGCGTAATTCTGCCTCTTTATGTAGTCATCTTCTTTTAATTGTTGAATAATTTGAAGCTTGTATTGATAGAACTTCATATTTTTACGAATTATTTTATGCACTGACGTCTTTTTCACACCAGTTGAAACTGCAATTTTCCGGATAGACTTGCGAGGATTTTGCTAAATTTCCCTTCTCACAAGCTCTGTATTTTCAGGCGTAGTTACAGACGTTGAAGGTCCAGGTCGAGGCTCATTTATGACTGATCCGGTTTGTCTGAACTTCTGTACCTACGCCCATATCAGTTGATTTGACGGGCCATCCTTTAATAGTTGGTTACCGAAATGAGAAGTAAACCGACGCCTCGCCACACTGATTGAATTATTGTTCGCAAAATACGCCTCGACTGCAAAAGCACAATGTGCTCCCGTCCACTCACTCATGGTTACTAAACAACCCGCATTACTCCCGCATCGAATGATACTCCGCATCCCCCGCTACCGCCTTACTACACACCGTGAGCTCGATTTAAAGTATAAAACATGCCGGCGGACACCCTGTATATATAAAAAAAAAAATTATAAATTATAACAAAAAATTAACCCACAATTAATAGGGATAGAGTAATATAAATATGCTAACAAAAAAATAAAAAAATAAATTAAAATACAAAATACAAAATAATATAATAAAAGTTTTAATTTTTAATTTTAATTTTTTTTATTTTGACTCATCCACATCCATGGGTAGTGGACATATAAGCCGAATTGCCCTTTTCATTAACCCGCCAGACGTACGTATTGAAGCCACACGTATTACGCCATCGCTACCAGGATGGACTTCCGGACGCGGCCCACGCACCATTGCATCGGCGGTAATCTTGACTCCTTGATAAGAACCATGGTCTCAACTTTTATAGAGGGACCATCCAATCGGCACCATTTATCTCGTCTCTGCAATTGGTTAAGATACTCCGAACTCCATCGCTTCCATATTTGTCGTGATAGTTGTTTTACCATTTGCCACCGAGATAATAAATTAGACGAATAAGTGGACGATTTTGGTTGGGGTACAGATACTAGTGAGTCTCCAATAATAAAATGGCCAGGAGTAAGAACTAATAAATCAAAGGGATCGGATGATAAGGGTGTAAGAGGTCGGGAATTAAGACAACCCTCAATTTGCACCAAAATAGTGTAAAACTCGTCATACGTTAATTTTGATGACGATAAGCTACGACGCAAATTATTTTTTACACTTTTTACCGCCGCCTCCCATAATCCGCCAAAGTGCGGAGCCCTTGGAGGTATTTTATTAAAGAGTTTCTAAAGAGTTTTTAAAGAGTTTTTTTAAAGATTTTATTTAGAGTTCCATTTTATTTCTTTATGACACATAAACTTATGAACGCGAGTGGTATGATTTTCGGACGTCAATAACTGTTTTAATTCTTCAAATTTATTATAGGCACCTGTAAAACATGTAGCGTTATCAGAATATATATTTTTACATATACCGCGGTGCGAGACGAATCTTGATAAGGCTACAATAAACGAATCTGTAGTTACGTCGCATACCAACTCCAAATGAACTGCTTTTGTGGCAAAAAGCACACAAATACACACACGTATGCTTTTTGCAAGGCTGCATTTCGCCGTTGACTACATTTGAGCATAAATGGACCAGCATAGTCCACTCCGCTGTTCTCAAAACAACGCGCTGGTTGGTCAACTCTATATTTAGGTAAATTTCCCATTATTAGAGAGACAGCTCGCGGACGCGCCTTAAAACATTTAATACATTTATATATCACATTACGCACCGTGTGACGTCCTTTTATCTGCCAATATTTTAAACGCGCCGCGGCCAACGTTGCTTGCGGGCCCGCGTGAAGTAGCCTCTCGTGCTCGTGCGAAAAAATTAAATACGAAAAATTAGTTTCACTTATAATTAATAAAGGAAATCGCTGATCGTTGCTTAACATTGTGGCATTTCCTAAACGACCACCCACACGTATAATTTCATCGGAATCTATAAACGGTTTTAACTTATACATTTTACTTTTCTGCGACACATTTCTATTATTTTTTAAATCGTTCAATTCTGTATTAAAATATAATTGTTGAATATATTTTATTATTATATTTTCCGCATCAAGCATTTCATTGACTGTTAATAATCCAGAAATTTTACTTAAACCTTTTCGTCTTGATAATGTATTGAATTTAAATCGTAAAATATACGCTACAACTCGAAATAATTTTTTTAATGAGGAATATTTATCGATGGATGGCATATGTGCATTGATCGCAACGAGAGTATTAATTTTTAATTGTTTTTGCTCACTATTTATAATATTTGCGTCGCCAATATTTTCTTTATATGATACGGACCAGTGAGTAGTGTCTTCACGCAACCATGTCGGACCTTCCCACCATGTTTTATTTATTATTAGTTCATTTACCGTACAGCCACGAGACAACACGTCAGCGGGATTTTCATGTGTCGATACGTGCCCCCATTCGGAGCGTAATGTTAAGTCGTGAATCTCACCCACACGGTTAGCAACAAATGTTTTCCATTTTTGAGAATCCGAAGCTATCCAAGACAATGTTACAGTAGAATCTGTCCATAAAAAGCGCTGCGAAATATTCAAGTGAAGTGATGGTTCAATCGTAGCCGCCAATCGCGATAATAGTACCGCCGCACATAGTTCTAGTTTCGGTATGGATATAGTTTTTACCGGAGCTATTCGTGATTTTGCACATATCAATTTAGTATATATTGCGCCGTCAGTGTTTATTGTACGTAGATATAAACACGCACCATATGCTTTCGTGGATGCGTCAGCGAATCCATGGAGATGCATTTCTTTTTTAAATTCACTACCTATCCACCGCGGTATAACTATTGATTTTAGTTCGTTTAAATCTAAGCTGTAGTTATTCCATTCTAATTGACTTTGAGAAGAAAGAGCTTCATCCCATTCAAGACGTTCCCGCCACATATTTTGCATAAATATTTTGGCTACTACTATTATAGGACCTATCAGTCCCAATGGATCGAATAGTTTCGCATACACGATAAAACACGTCGCTTTGTAATTGGACCGTTAATATTGGATAATTGAACTGAGTACGTATATATATCGTTTTTCGGTTCCCAATATAAACCTATTGTTTTGACGATTTGTTTATCTATTGACAACATGCTCATATCTTCATTGGTCGGGTCAGGGTACAATAATATATTATTTGCTGTCCACTTTCTTAACTCAAACCCTCCTTTTTTTAATGTATTAATTAATTAATTTCTAATTGCAATTGCATCCGATAATGTATCGGCACCCGTCAAGCAATCGTCGACACAGAAATTATTTTTAATAATTGTCTTTATTTTTGGATTTTGCGTATCATCAGCAAGACGATCTAGACAGGCCACCGCTAAGAAACTAGCCGGAACGGTTCCATATGTTACTGTACATAATCGATAAACATTTATTTTATCGCTAAAACTTGTTCTCCACAATACACGCTGATAATCACGATCCGTTTCATTAACTAATATCTGCCTATACATTTTCGCTATGTCGGCCGAAAAAGCAAACTTATGCGTGCGAAAACGTATAGCTATATCTAAAAGGTCTGGCTGAATTTTAGGACCCTTTAATAACACATCATTTAATGATAAATTTGAATTTGATTTAGCCGACCCGTCGAATACCACACGTAATTTTGTCGTTCGACTAGCTGCATTTAATACAAATGTATGTGGTAAATAGAAATTATTATTATTGTATAATGATTTATTATCTAAATCGTTTATTTCTCCGATATACTGCATATGACCTAGAGATTCGTATTCTGTCATAAACTATTTATATTGCTCGTAAATATGCGGGTTTTTGACTAATCGTTTTTCTAAAGATAAGAACCGTCTGAGGGCCGATCTAAAGGAATCACCTAATTCCGTTTGTTTATAATCTATAAACGGTAAACTTACAGTAAAACGACCATTGCAATCTCGTTTTACGTTTTTCTCAAAATGATTTTTACACGTAATTTCTTCCATAGTATAATGTTTCTTTATATTGAATTCTTCTATCTTCCAGAATGTCTCCAGCTTTTGTTCCAAATTTGTATATACATTTTCTTGCACTGCGAAGCATGCAACCGCTATGTTATTCTGTACATGCTCCGTGATTTGACCAGCAACAATCCATCCTAGTTCTGTCTGTTGCAAATACGGTCCGCCCTGATGCAGTTTAAAATTACCGTTACATATAATTTCCCAATATGTGTCCGCACCAATCAACAAATCTATCTCCGCGGGTTTATAGAAATCGGGATCCGCTAAATTTATGTTAGCCGGCATGGACCATTCGGATATATCGACATTGCCCGTAGGAAGTACACTTGTTATTTTTGGCATTATTAAAAATTCCATTGTTTTGGAATATTCATTTACACGGGAGCGAATTGAATCAGCCGTTTGATACGTTGCGCGGTTAATGACCTCATTAACGCCCGAAATTGATTTATTTATCTTTACCCGGGTTAGACTTAATCGCCATAATATCGCTTTCGTCATTATATTTATTTGTGAACCACTATCTAACAATGCTCTACACGTTAGCGGTTCACCGTATACGTCAAGTATATTGACTTCCGCTGTCGCCAATAACACCAATAACGTAAAATAGTACGCGCACTTTTATGAGCTGTGTGAGCCGACACCACTTCTTCACTTCTTACTTCTTGTCCCTCAACGTGCAATAAAGTATTATGAGTTTGGCCACATTTGAAACACATCTTCTTTGAATTACACGCCTTTACATCAGTATGATCGCTTTTAAGACAATTACGACATATCTTTAATTCACTGACCTTACGTAATTTTTCATTTGCATCGAGTGCGATAAAGCCATTACATTTATATATGGGATGCGCTTGTTTACAAAAATAACATTTTATACGACTAGTAGTAATAAACGCATTTAATTTTCGATTATGATTAATTGATTGTACATTTTGCTTATCTCCATAATTTCGACTATTTTGTCTACCCTGAACATACGACGGCGTAACTGATTTACCCGTTAATGCTTTAGCACTATCCACGGCCTCTAATATATGACATCGCTTCTCTAAAAACATCGTTAAGTCAGCTATGGTAGGTAATACATTTCTTGCCGATATAGATTCCCATTTTCGTATCGTTTGATGATCTAATTTGGTTAAGATTACATGCAATAATAGCGCTCCCCATTGCTCAGGGTCATGGCCTAATGCTTTTAATGCCTGCATATTAACCTGAAGGTCACTTGTTAACTTTCGTAATTTTATACTCGACTCTTTATATATACGAGGTGTGGCAATTAAATAACAATAATTTGTAATTATAAAACATTAATTAAACATATTTACACATTTATGTACCCATACCCTCACAGTACTCTTCCTTGAGTCTAATGCACTTCGTCCAGCGTTCTTCCCATTTCTGGAAGCACTTCTGAAAGTCTGATAAAGTTAGATCCTTCAACACCAACGTTACAGCACGTTGGATGTCCTCTAAATCATTATATCGTTGTCCTTTCATCGGTTCCTTCAGCTTTGGGAATAGCCAGAAGTCTAGTGGAGCCTGATCAGGGCTGTACGGGGGATGTGATAGCGTTGTTATACTTTTGCTGGTCAAAAACTGTTGAACTTTGAGTGATGTATGAGCAGGCGCATTGTCATGATGGAGAATCCAACCATTTTTCGCTAACTCTGGCCTTACACGAGACACTCGATGACACAGTCGTTTTAGGTATCAATGTAAACTACTCCTGTAATAGTTTGACCTTGAGAAAGAAATTGCCGGTGTACAATTCCCCTAATATCGAAGAAACAGACGAGCATTGTCTTGATTTGGCTTTGAGACATCCGAGCCTTTGTGGGACGCTCCCCACCCTCTTCAACCCACTGTTTGCTTTGCCGACGAGTTTCAGGGTCATATTGGTACACCCAGCTTTTATCTCCCGTAATTATTTCATTCATCCAGTCTCTCCCTTCGCTCTGAATTCGTTCAACAAAGTCCTCACGAATCGACTGTCGCAACTCTTTTTGCTCCACTGTCAGCACTTTTGGAACAAGCTTCGCACAGAGCTTGCGCATGGATAAATCTTGTAACATCTGACGAATAGTTTCTTTATTAACACTGAGTTCATTTGACAAGATTCGGATTGTAAGGCGTCGATCTGAACGCACTAACACGCTCAAACGGTCGACATTTTGCCTAATGTGCACAGTTTTAGGGGCACCTGACCTTGTATCGTTTTGCACCGATTCTCGACCCGATGCAAAACGTGCAGCCCATTCGTACACGCGTGATTGTGTTAAACAGTCCTTACCGAATACGTGTTGCAATTTTCGAAAAATTACGGTTGGTTTTTCGCCAGATTTTACAAGAAACTTGATGACGATTCGTTGCTCGATTTTTACGTCACACATTTTATAACGGCACTATACTACACTACCAATTTTAAATAGTCGTAAAGCACAAACACTAACACCGATCACTATTAAACTTGGCAGACTAATGAATAAGCATGTCAACACTTTATCACCAAACTTTCAAGATGACAGTGGCACCACTTGATGAATAAGAAACAAATTCTCGTTATTTAATTGCCACACCTCGTATTCTCCAACTCATAAATATTTTTGGTATGCGCCTGAATGAGCGCACGCTTATTGTCATATCTTTTCACTAGCATATTGCACGCAATAATATAACTGACCTCAGTGGTTGCTAGATTCTGCATAAGGTTTAATGCTTCACCCGTTAAATACATACGCAAATATACAAATTTTTGCATTTCACCTATATTATTATTTGTATGCACCATTGCTATAAATAAATCCTTAAATGTCGACCACTCTTCCAATTTACCCGAGAATGATGGTAATTCCAATGGTTTCAATTTCATATTTGTATTATTTTCTCTTATCTGACTATTCACTGTTGTTATACTGCCTTGACCACTATCAACATTCGTAGTTTTTGAAATTAAATCTTCCGCTTTTGCTACGAGTTCAAAGTATAGATCTACAAACATATCTCTATATACTAATTGCTCATTTCCATCATCGCTAAATTCTATGCTGTTTTGTAAATTGTCAAACTCCGACCACAATTCCCTTATCTTTTCTGTTCGCAGTTTTAACTGAGTGACATTCTGCACTGCATTATTGCTATCTATCACATTTTTCAAGTACGCTTGAAACTTTGTCAGTTGTGCCTTTAATTGGCCACGTCTTGTAATATAAGCTGTCACTTCCATTGATTGATCGGCCATATTATTTCACGATATACGGGCTATTGCTATTATACGTATTAATAATAATTGGATTATTATCCTTTATCTGATTCTTTTTCTCTGACCGAAAATCCTTCACACACGCACTGACGCTAATGGGTATTTCTCACTTAATAATGTCTTATGTACTTTTAAGCAAAAAAAAGGAATTTATTGGACTAAAAGGAATGCCTATTTTATTAATTTTGAGAACTCACTCACCTTTCCACTGCTAATCCTTCTACTTTCTGATCACGCTCTTGACGAACTGACTTTCTTTTGCACGATGGACCAAAATGTACGCGTAAAGTCTGGCACTGTTGGCCGAAACTTTTGGTACCACGACACTCTATATTTTTACAAATGATAGGCACTGTTGGCCGTAGTAACTAGAATGTAAAAACTTATTAATACTTAGTGGACTGTATAAATTTTAATTTTACTTTTATTGAACTACGTTATATTAACAAATTGGCCGCCGCGTGCACATAATATCACGCCGTAAAAATTATTCAACTTTGAAATTTGTAGTGCTAAGTTCACAGCCAGCATTACATTTTTCTTATAACTTTTTCAAAATCATCTAACATTTTGTATTTAGACTTGTTAGACGTTGTTATAAAGTTGTTAAAATTTGTTGAAAGCTTTATTTAAAGTTATTCAACTTTGAACATTAATAATGACAAATTTACAGCTTGAGTATTTAATTGTGTATACAATTTTTAAAACCTCAGATACACATAAATATATTGTTAAAATAATTATTATAACTATATTTTGTTAGATCTATCTATTTGTATAATTAATTATTGCAATAATATATAAAATATTATAATATTGCATATTTACCAAATATTCATACCTTATTTTTAGTATGGTAGTTATAGTTTTAAGGAGAATATTAATAATAGCCTAAAATATGGATGGATGGAGTAGAGGTAAGTGTCGAGTTTTTTGTGTGCCAAGGATTAAATGATAGTTATTATAAAATAGTAGTTAAGCCAGAAATTTTGTATTAACCGAAATGTTGGGCAGTGAAAAGAAAATGGAATAAAGGATGAATATAGTAGATATGAGAATTATAAGATGAATATACGAAGTGACTATAGAGGGGATAAAATAATAATTGAATATATAATGAGTAGTGCAGAATTTGATTCAATTGTGAGAAAAATGAGACATTACTATTTGATATTTAAATAATTAAATAAAATAAAATATCTATGCTTCATAATTGATTATTTTAATTTTTTTTTTTTTTTTCATTATTATGAACCTATTTGGATTTATTATAAACTAAAGATATATTTTAATAGTATTGTACTTTAAGTGCATTGTTATTTTAAATACATTATGTATATACAAATTTAAGTTTTTGTAAAAAATATTTGAATGTGGCTTGACAACTCTCAAGGCTTTGCAACATTGAGTTGTAAGGTAGGTTAGGTTGTAAGGTCACGTACATTATTATTTACTGCACCAATTTCATCAATTTGAGCAAGTTCTTCACGCATTTTGGCCATATTGGCAGCATTATCAGTGACAAAGCTTCGAACAGTGTAATCATAATTTTTGCAATTTTTTATGGCTTCTACAGCTAAATTTAAGAAATACTCTGAATTATGAGAATTGTCTTGAGTGTCAATAATTTCAACTAAATAAACAGATTTTTCAATAACATCAAATACGGTTTTTTCAATTGGTTCATTATGAATATTGTTCCAGCCATCCATTGACATGCAAACACTTTTACCCTTTAATAATGTTTTTATATCAAAAATAGTTTCTAAATAATTTTACTCAGTTCTACCTAAATAGAAAACATAAAATAAGTAAACACGTGAATAATCATGTGTTATTGATAGGCGGCAAAATTTATGATAAATTTATAACAAGTAAAATGATAAGTGTTACTAATATTATAATAACATATTGTACGTACCTAAACAATTTAACCCTATCACGGAAAACGGATTACCATTGAATACAGAATACATTAGTCTATTCTATATTTCTATAATCAATGGGATTACGGATAAAATATGTATACATATTAAACTGTAATAAAATAATATAAATATATAATACACAGAATATTATAAATACAATATATTATATATATAATATATTGTATTATATGTATTTTTTGTATAATGTACCTATATATATTTTCTATTATCTCAAATTCTAAAGAATTATTGCCGCAACACATCAACACGATGAAACCATATTACGGTTACATATTTAACTCTGAATAGTGAATTCTGATAAAAGGCGAATACAGAGCAACTATAAATAGTAAATGCTTAGCGGCTAACCATTATATTTATTATATTCAACATAATTATATTTTTAATTATGAACGATTTACTGATTACTGTCCACTGTCCAGTGTCCTGTGTAAACGTATTGCGTATAGCTATAAAAACACCTATGTTTTAAACAATATAAAACATGTTTTAAACGTTTTATACATAAATAATTATGTTTTATAACAACCCTGAGTATAAGAATTTTTTTATTTTTAGGGACTTTCGCTTTATTTTTCCAATTTTTAATTAAGTTTAATTCATTAATCAATTAATTTCATTACACTGAGTGTTTTCGTTATCAAATGAATGTATATTTTGTGTTGCATTATGTTTATCATAAAAATCATCATCATCATCATCATCATCATTATCATCACCACCACCACCACCATCATTATCATTATCATCATCATTCTTATTACTATAATCTTCGTTGTCACTATCACTATTGTCATAAATATTACTAATTATTTCATGAGATTTATTTTTTTTTTTTTAATTTATATCATTAGGTATATATTTTAAATTTGTTATACCAATTTCACTTTTGTAAAATTTTACAGTGCCTCTTATTGATCTTGAATGATTAACGAAAAATTTATCGACTCTTAATCGGGGTTTCCTTTTATCAATTATAGTTGACTTTAAATTAGCAAAATAACCTTCAATTCTTGATGATGATCCAATTATATTAGGACTAGAATAAATATTTACCACTACACCAGGCCATAATGGAAATTTATTACAAATGCGTAATAATGGTCTAACTAAACATTCACAGTTGTACGCGTTGAATAACTCTTATTAAAGCTTTTAATAATTTCTAACAACTTTATAACAACGTCTAACAAGTATAAATACAAAATGTTTGATGGTTTTGAAAAAGTTATATGAAAAATGTAATGCTGGCTGTGAACTTAGCACTACAAATTTCAAACTTGAATAACTTTAAACAAAGCTTCTAACAAATTCTAACAACTTTCTAACAAAGTATAATAAGTCTAAATATACAATGTTAGAAAGTTTTTTAAAAGTTGTGCTACATATGTAATACTAACTTCACATACCTGTAAATATTACCTATTTTAGTACTCAAAAAATTTTTTAAGTCCCTTCGATCAAAACTCAGTTAGTTATCACGAAATTAATAAATTTTAAATAACAGAAACCGTAATTTTGTCGATTTTCCGCTATTTTTTTGGTAGTTTTTCCCCTTCCAAGGAAAAACTTTTGAGAAATTCGAAAAATGAGCTAAATAAAGTACCAACTAAACACGATTTTCTACCGAAAGCATACCTTACTTGTGATAATCGGACAATTATTTCTATCCAAAAAAGTGTTTTCATACATAAAAAAAAATAAAAAAATCTTCGTAAAACCAATACGTTCCTCGGTTCACTCAAAATTTAAGATGACGAAATAATTAATAACCATTAAGTCAGAAGAAGCCTTATAAAAAGTGTAAAATTGCCCAGTCCAGCGCTGTGTCTTAAAGTAACTTTCACGCTGTTACTCTGTTACTCGATCATTTGAATTATACACTATAATTTTATATTCTGTAATATGCAATGCCACAAAAATTGGGTGAGCAAAGTGTGCAGTGCATACAGGGCTCCAGTTCTAAGGGGCCTCCAAAATCAAAAGCTATAATTGAAAATAATCTATCTCAAATATTTTTTACTTCCTCGAAGGTCATGCCAAGAATATTTTTCGACTTAATGTAGTTGCATTTCATTTGAATTTGTCATAGACACAATTATTAAAGAGAGAATAATTAATAATATGGAAGTATCTTCCAAAATGTCTATTAATAAGTCCGTTTTACAATAAACGAGCAAAGATTAAATAAAATGTATGATTTTTCTAATCTGTAAAACGGGTATCAATGATATCATTATTTCGTTTTTAAGGAAACTCTATTTTAAGAAAACACAAATGTGCCATATTGTCATTGTCTTAATGCCGTCATAGTATGGACATGGATGTTATATAAATATTTATTATATTCATTATATGGTAACCAGAGCAATATTTAGACTTTTTTTTGCCTCACCCCTCCTTAAAATCGTTGTGAATCGGATTTTCTAAGTCCAATTACAATATGTATTTGTGTTGAATTAAGTTACAAATACGATTAAAGAATAAATATAATATTGTATATTTTATTTAAAACAATGTCGTAAATGTTTGTACAAATGGGCAACATCTAGCACCAAATCTCAACTGATTTTATATTGATATAAATTACTCTTAAATAGTAAAACAATATAATTATCTTAAAATACTAAATATTATGAATATAATAATTAAGACTATAATTGTAATTATTGTTATACAAATAAATGATTCTATTAAGTATAACAATTAGCATTGATTATGAATTTGATATTATTGAATTATTGATATTATCAAAGGTTACAATATCTTAAATAACAAATTTAATCCTATTGTTTTTATAGTTGCTTATTATACTAAGTAGGCAACATAATAAAATGTCATTGTAATAAGGTAAATAATAATTAAATACATATGTTCACGACAAAAAAAAACGAACACATATTTAAGTAAAATAGAAATAGTCAAAAAAATGTACCCATATTTCTATTCAAGTATAGGTTAGGTTATCTACATAATAAAATCATGAAATCCATAAAAGATTTTAGAAATGTAAAAAATATTACATTTAAAACCATCAATATTTTTTTTGTAATTAAATGTCGACTAATGACACAATGCTGCCTTAGTTTAATTTTTAAAAAATATATAAGCTTTTCAAAGCTTAAATTAATAAAAAATTATCTCCATAATTCTTCTAGTCAAGATCGATTGAACAATTTAAGTAAATTGAAAATAGAAAGCAAACGGACAACCGAACTCAATATTGATAAGATTATAATAGACTTTACCATCGAAAAAGCTTGAAAAAAAAACTTTAATACAATTTTAATTTAAGATGTATTACATTATAATATTATAATATGTATTGTTTGATTATTATGTTGAAATTTCAATTTAAAATTATTCTATGAAATTATTAATTTCATTATTAAAATTAATTTTGGTTGAATATGATAGATTAGTTATGAACAATTTATTAGGTAAGCTTCTTTTCTAATTATTATAGTATAGGTATCTGATCACTAATAAATCTTTTAAGTTAAAATCCTAGAAAATACATATTAATTGCTGTAATAATACAAAGATCAAATAAAAAATATAATATTAATTTGGGGCCTCAAAAAAATCCTTGCACACAGGCCTCAGAGTTCATAATTGCAGCACAATACATTTATTTATGTAAATGGTTGTGGTACATACATTATAAAAATGAATTTTCTTTTAGATCACAAAGTGTTCAAGTGGATAACTGGATATACATTATTTATAATAGATATATAGCAAGACGATTAGTTAAGTAGGTAGTTAAAAATTGTTAATAGTTTAATACTTATACATTACTGATAAAGGATTATCCATAGTATAAATAGAAAAATAAATAATAATAAACATTAATTGTACTACACACCACTCTAAGCTTTAATCACAAAGAAAATTATTTTCATATTCATTAATTTGTACCATGAATACATGATATTTATTACTCCGTAGCACGATTTAACATACTCTATTACTAGATAGCGCCACTTAGTAGTTCCACAGCTGACTAAGAGTCACTTTGATAGTCATAGTTATATGTTTTACCATTGATTATAAAATAGATTATATTAGATAATATTCTATAATCAATGGTTTTACTATATGCCGATGTACCTGTATATATTAAATTGTGTTGGATACTTATGCCCGGTTACACAAAACTTTATCGATTCAATAAATTGATATTGATCCAATAAAATCATAGACATAGATGGGTGTTATCAATAAAATACAATTTATCAAACTTTGAAATTTTGAAATTCTACCTATTAATTTGTAATATGTACATTATAGTCATTAATCATTAAATATATTTGTATTCAATTTAAACTACTTAATTAAAGAAATATGTATGGATCTAGATGGATCTACTGAATTCATCATAAAAATTCTAGACATGTTACCGAAGGAGCAGATTTATCGAGATAGATATGACCCCTTAAATGAATATGATGATTCTGATTTCAAATGTTCTTTTAGGTAATTTTTGATAAACTTATTTTTGCTTAAAGTTTAATTGTTTGAATGCACATTAATAATTATTATTAAGTAAATAGACTTAAAAAAAATTCATTTTCTGCTGTTTTAAACTTAATTTGGGACACAATTATACATAAAAGATTAAAAGTCTCGCATTACCACCACATTTACAATTATTTGTTACACTGAGATTTTATGCGATAGGTACCTTTCAAATTGTAAAAATCAACTATATTTACTTATGTATTATACATAAAACTATTTTACTTGCAGGCAGTAATCCCCAGGTAGGGGATCATATTCATATTCACAAATGATTCCCTCATTTTCGTTTATATGTTATGTCTGACATTTTACAGTAATTTCAATAATTTCAAATTGATACAAATATAAATAAGATAATACTATAAAAGACTATGATTATAAAATATAGTAGAACGAAATGATACATGTTTACATAACATACCTATATAACAAATTAATATAGTAGCATTCAAATATTCAATGATTGAATTTCAGGTGGACTGGAATGGCAAGTTGAGTTGCTATCACTTATTAAATTATATATTATCATCAATATTACATAAAGCAATTACACGGTTTAAGGTTAAACCATGAAAATAATATTAATATTTGTGCAACACATTTTTAAACTTAATTATCCATAAACTACTTTATAAAGTCAATAAAACTTATCGATCCAATAAGTTATCTATTTCATAAAATATTTTTCCTACAATTTTTGTACAACCAGACATAAATAACTTGTATATTATCATTATATATTTTTTTTCTTTTTATCAGATATTGAAAAATAAAAACAAAAGTAATAATTGAAAATAGTAATTTTATTATAAAATAATAAGGTTACTAATTAAATAATTAAGTACTCAAATAATATTGATGGGTCAAATGTGAAAACGTGTATAAATTCCTTTTTTTTTCTGTTGAATATATATATATATATGTTAATTCTTATGTCGAACATATTCTAATAATGTTTATCAATTACAATATGTATATTTTGTATACTATGGTTTTTAAATCTAATTTTACCATTTGTACATTCAATGCAAACCTGCAAACAACGTCCCTGATTATCTGATGTAAACATATATTATTATTATTATTCTTTAAACAATGTTCCACGATGTCTTTTGTGCTTCAAGAACACTATATTATGATTTCGGTTCACATGAGAGAATCTCTTATATACCCTTTTGAATAATATGCTGTACCGTTTCACAATAATTGGTTAGGTTACCTCTATAAAATTAAGTATTAAGAAATTATTATTATTATTATCTTGTGTGCGTTATTAATATTTTTTATAATTTTACCGTAGACACATATTAGGTACCGTACCTATACAATATATTAAATACAGAACACTTTTTTTAAAACACAAATAAATTTTATTTTTATCACTTATAATTTTTATTTGTTCAATATATATATATATATATATATAAATAATTTTGTACAATATAATATATAGGCCTTCATATAATACATATCATGTTATTTTACATTACTACAATTAAACCGAAAGTGTATGGCCGTCTTACTTTTTCAGTGTTAAATTCATAAAGTAATACAATATATTGTACCTAATATATAAGTACAATCAGTGTTCGAAATTTAACTGAAAATCACCAGAATTCAGTTCTGGATCGTAGGAAGTACCATTTGAAAGGTTCCTCATTATTTTATATCGATATAGTTGTTTTCAATATTCTACACAATTTATTTCACATATAAAAAAATACAATTTATTATTAATCGTTTATTGATTTCTAGACAAATTCAAATTTCGAACACTGAGTATAATATATTATATTATATAATAATAACGTTGAATAATTTAATATTAAAAGAACAAGAAATGACAATTTTTTTCTTTTTATAATCGATACATATTATACATTAATTATGTGACACATTCGTAGATCGAGTATTATTATCATTAATATTATTGTTAATAAACAATATCGCGATAGAAAAAAGTAAATAACTATAGTCAAGGCACAGGAATAGATAGATTCGATTTCCATAAAATAATGAAATAATTTGTATTGTTTTTAAAAAAACAATTTGTTGTAGGTATATTGGTAATGGGTAACGTTTTTTTACACACTTGTACGAGCTGTACAAGGTAGGATATTAAAACGTCGACAGAATAATACTTGCGATTCTTTGAACAATAATCAAAAAACCTGTCGATGATCAAAAAATAGAAAAATAAAATAATATTAATAACTTTAAAATCACAGGTGGGCCCCCACTTCATATTGTAATGAAATAAAATAGACAATGTTTTAAAAACTAATTATACAATCAAAAAATAACGCGTTATGATAATAAATATACAGAGCGATTCTTTTTTCTATCTCAGATTGTTATTTTTATGCAATCAAATTGAATTTTATTTATTTAATGTTAATTTACACAATTTTCAATTATAACCATTATCGTTCAACCAAAAATGTCAACAAGTGTTAAGATAAAACAATCACCCTGTATAACGAAGATACGATAAATTTAACCCGGTGGTCCGGTAGACGAAAAATGTGTTTTAAACAAATTGCCAAAATCTTTTACGTCAATATAATATTATTATTCTGACTTACTTATTAAGTCCGAATAATTTTAATATTACAGATAATCTTATCGTATCGTTATCGACAATAAACGCGGTCATTACAATTTGTTCTCGGGTAGTTGAGTAGACCTTAAATATAAGTATATTATGGTCGTCAACGTTACGAAATAATAATACGTAATTTTGTCTTCGGCGACAGTGGATACGGCCGTGCTTGCTATCTCCATTCGGCCGCGGTGACTGCGTCGTAATACGAAGCGGGGGATTTGTTTCAATAGGCCGCGGTGCCGTGGTGGTGATGAGCCATCAGCGACGTGTGATGATGCGGGTGATGGTGATGGTGATGGTGATTGAGGTCGGTCAGGTAGTGGTGGCTGTGGTCGACGGGCGACGGTTGTTGGATGGACGGCGCGCCGGCTCCGGTGTTCATATACCTGCACAGATATAACGATAAATTATAGTTTGGAATTTGCAAAAACAAATCTGTTTGTTCGGTTTGTTAATGGTTTCCTTTTAAAAAATGTATGGGAAAATATGTAAAAAAAAAACTTTAAAATTTGAAATGTGTCATATATGTTATATTTTTGAATTATTTAATGTCTACAGGAATTCGCAGATGGTCTGTTATTATGTGGAAGAATTATAATATAACTGAAAGAAAAAATATAATTCATAAACTAAACATTTTAAGGTAGTGATTTTATAAAAAAAATTTAGAAGATTTATATTTTTTATTTCATACAAAAATGCCGCTAAAACGGCGTCTAAAATTATATTACTAGGTATATTATTTTTCTACTCTAGACGTAGGTAACTATTACAAATTATAATCACAAACAAATGTATCGAAAATTGTTTCCGTTTTAGTTTTAACATTAGTTTTATTAAGTAATATTTTACAAATATAGTTCTGAATAATCCAGTAAAATAACACATTTATAGATTGTTAGACTGCAAATTTAGAGAAATGGTATTTAATGTTTTCAGGGGAATAATAATATTCGATGGAAACTATTGTAATTCTAATGGTTAAAAGTGTACTTACCAATCGGAAGTCGGCGGCGTAGTCAGTGGTAGTGCCGAGGTAGCTGTCGGGTGTAGGACGGATGGCGTTTGGGTGCCGTGATGGTCACCAGGGGACATGACACTGGGTGTCGCGGTAGTACAACTGTCTGTGACCCTGATGGATCCACCGGACGAACAATTCGAATCTTCTGAATCGTAATTTCCGTCGCTGTCCAGTTTACCGTTGCCGTGTACCTGGAACACAATAACACACGTTAGCTCAAAACTAATGTGACGAAAATGTAAAACATAATCAATGTTATAAATATTCCATACAAGCTAGTAAGAGAAACGTGAGAATAAATCCCTCGAAGATAAAAAAGCGATTTTGATCGTGTATATTAGTGTGTAGTTAAATTGATTTTTGAGGTTTTACGTATTATAAAGTAACACATGTTAGTTTATAACAAAAATGTGTTAAAAAAAACATTTCGATTACGTTAACGGTAAACGTATGAAACGTGGGTGTTTACTATGAGCATTTCGAATTCATTTTCTACAGAGAGAATATTTGAAAATGTATAGCATAATGTATAGCAAAATGTATATGTCACTAAATTTATTATTATTTATTACGAATACGTAAAAGAAAACATTAAAGTTCCGATTACTTACCTTCATGTGCTTCCTAAGGGAACTGGGATGAGTATACGATTTATCACAGCCAGATATCCTACAATTGTAAGGCTTGTCTGAAGTGTGTACGTGAGAGTGTTTTTTCCGGTCCGAGCTGTTAGCAAACCTCCGGTCACATCCTTCATATTCGCATTTAAACGGCTTCTCGCCTGTAAAAACACCAAACCAATGTTGTTGCAGTTATTATTAAAATGAGAACTTCACACATATGGCATACAAAACAAAATTACAAAATAATAGAACGTGACGTTATATAGACGTCCCTGTGTTAAACGAGAGCTCCAAACAATGTCGTTTTGATTATGATTTACATTTTACAGCGAACATTTTTAAAGTATCTTATATTCTATGAATAACGTGTTTCGATGTACATTATTCGGGAACGATTTTGTGGAATTTTTCGGAACAAAAGTGAGACCCTGTAAATTACTTATTCAATACCTACCTATCTGTCTATTGATGATGACGACCGTAGGGAGAGAGAGCGAAAAAAAATAAGGTCGTTTAAAAACCTTGAAGATTTTATGTCCGGATCCCTTTTATTTATTATTATTATTATTATTTTTTTGTCCGTTTTTGTAGTGGTCAAACGTTACTCCCGGAGTTTAAGGTTCACTCGTGTTACTCCGTACTCGGATTTGGCCATAAATTTTATTCTAAGTGGTATGGGAATAATAGAAAAAAGTGTCTTTATTCGTGACCCGTATCGAATTGTCGATTTCAACAGAAAAAAAAAATGAAGAAAATAATAATGATGGTCATGATAACGATGATAATAATAAAAGGAAAACGGTTCTGTTTTTATTATAGGACAACTCGACTTTGTGTAACATTGACACTAAGATTGACGAATGCGTCCTTGGGTTATGATAGTATTTTTTTTGACACGATATCGTGTTTGCGTCCACTCGTTAGGTGGGTAGTTATTTCGAGGTAGATTTCTCCATTCAATTCCGTTTGGTAGGCAGGTTAGATACATATTTCTTTCCGAGAATTTAGAAAAAAAAATACAAAATAATATCACGTCTCATTGTAATACTATACGAGTATACTTCGGAAATATATATTGACTACGGGAGGTCAATCTTTCAAATGTTTTTTCCACCTTACCTCAATGTATATATAGTTAATATATATAATATATATGTATTCTGAATTGACAATTTGATTTATTCGAACGTTTTTATATTAACTTAATTATTACAAGACGTTATGCAGACGTGATTGGAGTTTACGACCAGTCACACGGTACCTACGATGACCTCTTTTACCGCACGCTGTAACATTACCTATATAATGTATATTACAGATATTGTTATTCGTCGCATAAGTTTATTTCCGCCTCCAGTTATGCGCGCGGAGGTCAGACAAGTCGAAAATGAGTTGAAAGCTTGTTATCGACTATCTGATTATAGCAATTGACGAGCGGCTAACATTCTAGAGATGAATTCACACCTTCATACCAGAAAAACCGGGACTACCGGACGGTTCGATGTGCAGCGTTTTTTTTCTGTTCTCGTAAATAAAACGCCACATTATTGTACAGGTACGTGTGTAGTCGTTAAAACACACGTAGGGGTTGGACCATTGCAACGTTTAAAATAATGTACGACGGTCGTTTAACAGACTATTAAATAATATTTAAAATAAATGTGTAACATTTTCGGCTACAAACATAAAAAAAATTCCGCAGTGGGAACAATAATATTACGTTTTACATAATTTCTAACCCGTACGCCAACGACGACTAAAATACAAAAAACATCGAACGGTCGATATCGATTCGACGCGGTCTGTGCGCCGTAAATGAATCCGCCGGCGCCTGAGTCGCGGGTCACCACGTTCCACAGCGCGCGGTAATAAACGATTAGCGACACGTTATAAATGCGATGTCTCGTAGGGTTTTAACGACTCTCCGGTTCAAGTCCTTATACAAACGAGCTGAAGATGAGTGTTTTAACGATTTACATATGTTATACGGTGTACAATGGACTGGAATGCAATAAAAATGTATATACGCGCGTAGTCAAAAGATAGGTATAATAAAATTGAAGAAAAAAAATCTCTTCTCGGCCTCGTTCGTCTTTCATAAATTGGGTGGCATTTCCAAGGACTGTTAATTTTTAATGAGTTATTTATTATTATTATTATTATTATATATATAGATTTTTACAAAAAAAAACACGACTAAACGAGTTTATGACTTATGTGTTTGTAATGTATACAACATAATGAAAACAACGTGGAAGTATTGTGTTTCGTTATGTATAATATTGTGCCCACTCATATTGGTGCGACGATCGCGGTTTAGCGTTCATCCGGAGATTTGTTTTATCGAGTAAATCTTTGGAGATGTGTTTCACCGGATCGAAACTGGCCCACTGGCGTAGGTATGAAAAAACGTACCTAAAATATTGTAACGTTTAACGAGGATAAATTTTTCCGGTTGGTTTACATTAAAGAAACGTACAATAAAAATGATGTGTAACGTTGCAGCAAAGGTCGAATAATATAATATTACCACGTGGCGAAAAGAGAAATACCTATCAATATTACAATGTCAATCGAGTATATATCCCATTATATTATATGATTATCTTATTAAATGTACTCAAACGACATACACGAGATTATAAACAAATCGTAAACCATGGTATAGTTTATCTACGTATCAAGATCTAAAACGATTATTTATTTATTTTAAGCACTCTATTGTGTCGTTCGTTACCCCGTTCGGCCGTTCCGTACGCGTACGATGTAAAAAAATATTATATTATGTATGTTGTCGTCCGTGTCGCGTATCCAACACGCATCGGACGCGATTTATTTCACTTAAACGCATTAACTCATAACGGTTTGAGAACTCGTCCGGACGGTATGTTACCGGGAAATTCGAGGGTAACTGCACCGAACAACCGAACAATAGAGTTTAGATATTGTTGTGTAGATATGTCGGGATATTTGTGTTTTGAAATATGAATTCGGCGCGTATCTATATAATAATATTGTTACACATGATATGTATCGACGGACGACGACCTCGCGTCCTATTGTTTTGTCGCGTACCTACGTATATCGAAATTAGCGGACGGAATCGACTGTCCAAATGTTTTTTTTTATTCCACCTTAAATTATTTATATAATCACATTTCGTCGCCACTAAACACGCGCAATACATTACTACGACAATGTTCGAAATACCATCGTCGGCCGAGTTAATCCATATCTGTCAGGCCGATATATTATATTTATCGAGCGTCCACCACGGAGAACAGCTGGGACACAATAGGTCGTCGTGCATCTGCCCGGGCGGACGGAAGCGTCGATGACCAACGATGACTCCGGAGGATAGCAAGACCATTACAAAAGATCGCTACTTAATAAAATCGCTATTGAATATCGACTGGCATGTATATGTGTATTTGGGCACCGAAAGGGACTCTAAGGTGCTGAACGAATCGACAGAAAAGAAGCAATACCCACCCGGTGTTAAATTGTAACGGGGGCCCGGCACCTTCGCGACGGGACGTCCATTATTGCGACCCGACGTGTACGGTCATAAATATTACACGAGAGACACGTAAGGTACGTTTTATTATTTTTTTCTCGATCGCCTTCTTTTCTTCGGGTTTCCATTTGCTAGGAAATTTTTTCCCTAAATCCAAACATTTACGCACTCTTACCTATACATTTAGTGTGTCTACTGTATAGATGTGTTACACAATATAGTTGTCCGGCGTTTTTAGACCACACGCAACAGGCATACGATGGATGCCTATAAAGATTAAGAAAATATGTCAAACTCGATACGTATTATATAATATACTACTTCCTACTGTTACGATTTCCGCTATACAAATACGAATAGGTAGGAATAACCTGCCTCTGTAGTAGGTACCTAACTATAGCACGATGTTTTCAACGAGCATAAAACCGAAAAAGATAATAATAATAATAACTTTGACCTATAAATAATGTAATATATGTTATAATAGCAGTCGTACCAATCGAATATTAGTTCGGTAAAGCCCTATTGTTTTGGGACGCGTACAAAAATAAACGCAAATCATTTCACCGTCTACCGCACGAGAACATGTAATATCAATAATAACAATGCGGTAATTACTGATTGATGACTCGAATCTATTCAAATACTCTTTTAGTATTATATATACCTTAAATAATATTATTACACGACGAAGTTTCTTCTATTGTTTACACCACGATTACACCCGCGGGTGACCTCCTAAATATAATATAATATTATATCGAGTGTTTTTCAAACATATACGTTTCCAAGTCCCGCAGCACGTGTTTCTTTTTACATATCGTAATTAATTTAAAACACGCGCGCGTATTGTGTTGTTGCATGGCGGTCCGATCCGCGGTCTTATGTTTGAAATCAATTTTTTATTCGGATCTTAATGATAATACTGATACTAATAATAATGATGTATATAGTGTATCACGAGGATTTTGACATTTTTCAATAATGTTACATCAATGTTAAAATGTTAAAACAACGTTAGACAGGAACAATTTTGTTCAAATAATTACAATGTCGTCGGACTTAAGCGCTGTGTGAAATCGTCCTAAACGCTCGGGCATTCGATGAAATAAACAGGGGAAGTTGATGTATATATGATTATTATACGCGCGTGTAATGGAGTGGATATAAAAAAAGTTAAATATATAAAATACACGCTGTACCATTTTTTTTTCTGCCTTCCCTTCAAGCTCTCCGCGCGTACCTATATATACGATCAATGATATCGTGTAAGTCCGCAAGAGGAATAAAATACGCGTGGATATAATTTATGACCAACTCTCGATTCCGGTGGTCCGGCAACAAACGCCACCACAAATCAAATTACGAGTCCACTCTGCGGTTTTAATTATACGCGGACAATTAAAAAATTGTATAACCCGTAATGAATTTACAACATAAAATGGCTTATTATTATATATAATAATATATGAATTAAACAACGTCTGGTTCTTTTTTCCTTCTATAACGTTCGTATACGTATACCTATGAATAATATAATGAGTGCTGCTGCTCCTGAGAACCGTCTTCGGTTTATTATTATTATTATCATATTATATACCTATATATATATATATATTTTTTTTTTTATATAAACATTTTCTTTTTCAATCATATTATCCAACAGCACTTATCATATTATTATACATATACGAGTATATTATATCATATACATGTGTATAATATGATATCATTATCGTTTATATAAACGCGCCTTGGAATATTTTCGTGTTTCGTATTCGATGCAAGAGGGGCGGCAGATAGGACTATTAAACGTCATGACAGGCGCAAGAACATATCATTATAATATAAAGAGACGTAATAATAATAAGGGTTATAAACAGAGAATTTGTCAGCATTACAAAAGGGTTGTATAATACATAAAAGAAATCACAACAACCTCGAAGGACGTTACCGGTTTACACGCGTATTTTTTTCCCGAGGATTGTTCTTCTTGAGATATTATTTTATTGTTTCGCGCGTTCGACCAACGCACACGTTTTATTATCACTATATTATTGTATAATCGTAATTCAGAAACTTAATAGTCGTATTATTTAACCACAACTAATATCCCTATATCCCTATGCATGTATACACGCGATTATAATATATAACACAATATGTTTTGACCGTGTATTATTGTATACTTTTTATTATTTATTAACAAATATAATCATAGTGGTCTAAGAATGCAAGATATTATTTTAATTTGTTTTCTATTTAATTTTACGAATAAATATCGCGATTATTTGAAATTACAGGTCAGTATATCGAGTAATTCAATAGTAGACGCAATTGTAAATATTCAAATTTAAATTTAAAAAAATATATATATCACAATATTGTGCATCCATATTATATTCTCTGAATATATCTGCGCATTTGCTTGGGGGAATACATATATACATGTCTGAAGGGACCATTTGTCTTGCATTGTGGCGGCTACGATGCAGCTGCTCTTTTCGTAGAAAAAAATGGATATCGTCCGCATCCATAAACTCACACACACAAACCAATGACAATAATTTATCATCCTGGGCGTGATAAAAACTTAGAATACACACTCAAAAAAAACCCCCTTAAACGGTTAGGGGGTATCGCGGACAATGCTGCGAAAACGATTTCGAATAAATATTTAATGCGGTGTCCAAACATTTGCATAGGAAGTAGATTGGACAAATAATTCGCGTCGCTCGGAAGGGGATAATAATATTTTTATTAAACGTTATTTTACCGTTTATAAATGTATACCTAAATATAATATACGATAATATTATGATATATGATTATAGAGTATAACACGCGAATCGTATAAGTGATACACCTGTATAATATATAATAATAAATAATATACTTAAACATAATAAGTTAAACAAATTTTTATAACAAAAATAATCGACGCCGACAACGTAGGATCTTTATGTAGACCTACCTATATTTTTAAATACTAATAATAATAAAAACATTAGATGTATTATAAAATATAAAAATCGATTTATCGTCCGAAAAAAAAAAAAATTCTTCGAATCACTTCGCATTCATCCATTATGTTATAGGTACACCTTTTGTCGGTATATATATATATATATATATATACTTATAAATGGATACGCGTAATCCCCCCAGATCTTGATATGTCATTAATAATTTTCATATAGGTATTATTATTTTTTTTCCTTGGCCAATATCTCGTTATTATACGAAAATCCCCTTAATACATCGAGAAGCCACAACGATAAGGTCCGTATAACGCGTTGAAAACAATGACGTTCCGAAATGCTGAATTATTATTATTATTATATAGTAATAGCAGGTCACAACTCGTGGGCAATCGACGTTTATATATTTTATTGTATCGTATTAGTTATGCAAATTCGATCGCACTCATTACATCTGGTCCGGCATTAGTGGGCAAGTTGTGTGTACGTGTGCATATAATATACGTTATGCCATCGATATATATATTTGAAACCTCCGGAAAGTTAATCGGTCAGATACCATCCGGACAACGTTGATTGATGATGTTGTTATTACTGTCATAACACGATATGGGGATATCGATTTAAGCCGATGATAATATGTCATGTTAATTAAACGGTTGACGGGCCGTCCGTCCGTCTGTCTGTCTGTCGGATTATTTTTAATAACAATATGTTACACGTGGAATATATATGGGAGCGAATATCATCGAGAGCTGCCAGCGCAGGCGTGCGTCAAAATTCACTCGGCGATCGGAGCGTTCTGAACCGGGAGAAGAGACTTTAACGAACGCGCAAGAAGTTGTTCACTTGTTCACCGTTGTCGTCTCATCCGCGAGATTGTGATTGACTCGGATACGATATAATATAATATTATTGTACAATTCTCGTGCAAACGGTCTCGAGAGGATTTCGGGGAAGACGAAAAAAATAATAAAATAAATACACGACACAATTTTTTTTTTCCCCTCCGACTCTGCGTATAACATTATGAATAATATAACACGCACGCAAACGCGTACGACATAAAGACGTTCGGCGCATGGAAAAACGACAAATATTGCGGATCGATAAACATCTCAGCAGCGTTCGCGCAACAATGGATCCCCGGTATCAATAATCATAATCTGATTGTACCGTGTTTCCCCTCGTACATATAATATAATATTTTTACGCCGAAAAAAAAAAATGATTATCATACAGAATAATAATAATAATAATAATAATATTATATTGTGAAATGTGGCTATAACATTCCAGGATTCATTACACCCTTGTCATACTGACAGCGAATCTGATCGAAAAATCCGGTCAATTATCCCCGTGATCGTTTTCAGTGCATATATACTCGTATATGTATATAATATACCTTGTGACCACCGAGATCGTCAATCACCTCGTGACAACGGCGAATAAAACGCGATTGCGCGTTTCTATTTATTATATTTTCAATCGAAGATCATCATCGATATAATATTTTATGTATACAATATAATATAGAGATACACGTGTGTGTGTAGTACCTATTCAATTCGTTTGCGAATATCGTTTTTAGGTTTTCGTCAAATTATGATACAAGTATTATGTCGAAGAGACGATCATCGCGGGCGGGGTTCGAACGTGCCGAGTCAAGTGTGTTCGGAAATAAACGTCGACGAGAAAAAAATAATAGCTATACCACATCTGATTGACAGAACAATGACGGCTTGTGTTTTTTTTCTTTCATTTTTTTTTTTTTTTTTAATATTCTGCAATAAATAACTTGTGTTGATAATCTTCAATGCGTTATAGGAAGTGCATATTTTTACATGTGTGTGTGTGTATGTTACATGGCGAATTATTGTTTGTTGATTGCAAAACTATACATGTCATATATATATATATATATATTTATATACACGCGTACAGCCGGTTTCTACCGGAGATGATATTATATTATGCAAATAGACGAGACTTAACCGTGAACCTTATATTATGGCCGAAAACGAAATATCCGTGGGAAACGACCGACGACGGCGAGGTTTTGATTAATTTTTCATAACACGTTGTTTATCCAAAATAAATAAATAATAATAATATTAGAATAATGATACGGCGAAACGTGTTTATCCTCATGCGTATAAATAAATATATTATAACAATAATATAGTTTACGATATTCCAATGTAATATATTATATTACGTTACGTGTTATACGTACGTGATACCGAGCAAATTAATTTAATTAATTAATGATACTTTCTTAACATGGATAATATTAAAAAAAACTCATCTTTTTAACTCAAATTGAACTAATTTAATTTACTAATGATCATAATCAAATATTATATATAATGTGAACAATTATGTTAAACGTTTAAATTTATTTATACTTGATTTTATATAACACTCGTTTATTATAGTGGTACGCGCATCGAATTTATGCCGTGGGGGCACACGTTCCTGTACGTTATTATCGATATAATATTATATCGTTCGGTAATCCGATATAGAAAAATTAGGTATATAGAAATATATATATAGGTACGTTTCGCATCAATGTCTTCCGTTCCGCACGCAGGTAAACACAAACAATACGTAATCGTTCGATGTAAAATTGGTTTCGGTTTAGATTTCACGTGATTTTATATATACGATAATATTATATATTAAAGCCTAAGTACACGTTTTGTACGCACGTGCCTGTGCAGGTCGAGTGTAAACAAACGATATCGCACACTCCAAACTCGATATAATAAGACGTAATGAACTTCAATAATACATTTCCGAGAATAATAAAATATGTGTACCTATATAACGACTTATAAAAATATCCTCTGCTGAAAGTAAATACAACTATATAATATTATGTAAAATCAATTTATTTACAAAACAAATTAATTACTTTTATAACAACAATTGAAAATGCTAATAACGCTAATGAAAGGTACTTGACCACTCTCGAGCTAAGTTAGGTTAGGTTAGGTTAGGTTATGTGTATGGATCTAACGCTGCACTACAAAGATAGGTTGGAAAATATAGGAAAAGACGAACCTATAGTCGGTCCAAATTCGCTACGCGACCAGTACCAAGTTCCAGAGATCTGACATTCTGACGTAATGTGTAAATGTAGAATATGCACTGGATATTATGGATATTATAATTGAAGTAAGAAGACGTCTCAAAGTCTTTAGTCAACCTAATGCTTATATAAGTGTGCTGATATAACTTCAAAATTCATCATCGCACGATTCGTTCTAATAACCCATATTTTGTTTTTTTGCTCAAACAAAATTTTAATTAATATATACCTCTATATCCAGATGCGGATGTAGACATTTTAAATTATAGATCTTAATATAATGTATAATTGAATAATATAATTTTTTTAATTAATATTTTATATCCGACTTGCCTTAATGTTCAAAAAGGAGCTCTACAGCCCTATTAGGAGCTCCCCTAGATCATATATCATATATCTCGCCTATATCGCATCTTGAAACTGGTGTAATATGTAGACCCTTTTTTCTCTTTTATTCAACCTTTAAATTAGACATTTTTATTTCTTAAATATTTTGTTTCTTATATTATTCATATTTCTACATTTCTACTACATCGTACTATTTTGGTCATTTTATGTTCTTTATTATATTTGGCGTAAGACTGATATGAATATAAATGAATTAATAAATCAGAAATACAGAAACGTCATTATTTATCAGAGGCGAACATTCTTGGTATATTATTAACCGTTCCGGTTAGTCCCATTAACAGATACCTATATTTGTTAAATTTAAGTGCACATTTTATTTTTTATTTTATTTCATTATTAGGTTGGACTGCTACCTAATATAAAATATTATATTTTTCGTACGTAATTTATCTTTAAATCTATATTTATTGTATACATTAGACGATTGCACGAGGGGATAGGAGATCTCTCGTTTGCACGCCGTCTTTTATCCGCAACTATATTAAATTATTATGCTAAATGTACATAGCTTACAATATTACGTCCTATATAAACGTTAGTGATCAGAGTTTGGTTTTTAATTATTATACCAGGACCCTTTGAAACGACCACGCGCGGTCGGATGCGGGATATTATTATTATTATTATTATTACATACTATGTGACAAGACCAGACGCGAGTACGTATGCGCTGCCCCCGTCCCGCCGTCGCCGCGACTGCAGAGAAAACCGTTTTGGTAATAATAATAATATATTGAAGAGGGGATAACAATGTGACGTCATACAAGTTTAGAGTATGTTTAGACACGAAAGGAATAAAAAAAATTGAAATATTTTTAAAATAAATTATTATTGTTCGTATTTACAGAAACTGAATGGATTGTGTTTTATATAAGTAATATAAATATCGTCACACGTAGGCGGTTCACGACGGATGTCGTTAACGACAATATTCGCCCAACGCACATAATATATAAATATTGTTTGGATCTTGTAAAATAAATAAAACACGAGCAGAAAACCTGTGTGTGTGTGTGTGTGTGTATTATACCAGGACGGGGAATATATACTTTGAGAACGTATAGACACTCACGAGGGGTTATTTACGACTGGTCCATTGTGCGAATCCTCCGGCAGCGGAGTGGGCACACGATAAAATTGTCAATGTCTACCGATGAAGCTACTACTACTACTACTACTACTATACTACTACTACTACTACTACTACTATTACCACTACTACTACTACTATACTACTACTACTACTACTACCACTACTACCACAACAACTACTACCACTATATACCACATATACCATAATAATGCACAACATATTGAAAATATTTCAAAACGCCATAAATTATCGCGTTCTTTGCACTGTTGTTGCAACAACAGCACTCAGCAGCAATGTAAATATCATATTCATTAAAAAAAAATATAAATAAACCGTCTTATTGTATGTATAAATTGATTGGCGTATTCAATATTCCTAGCGGTGATGGGTGGAGGTCGATGGTCACCACGGTTACCTTGTATTTTACATCATAAAAGCAAAATCGAAAAGCCAATTTTTTTCCTTCGTTTTACTTATTGAAATTCTTTCCAAAATTGTATTTGTAAATTTATTATAACATTATATTACATAATGTATAATTATTATTTTATAAATAAACATGCGATTAAATTATTATTATTATTATTGTTATTTTATTGATAATATTATTCGCTAGCGCCAAGTATATGTTTAGAATGCGATCGAGTGAAAGTAGCATACCTACAAAAGCGTAATGAATGTTTTTTAATTTATATTATTATTGCAATATTATTTATATATCGTTCGATTTTTTATTGCCAATTGAAAATCATTACGATTATTAGTCTACGCGCAATAAAATTAATATCATAATTTAGAAACTTGACCTCGTGTTCATCTTTAATAATCGTATAGGTAAATTAAAATAATAATAAATTTTAGGGAAATCGTTTTATTCTCGGGAACAATTGACGAAAATCACGAGATACAATGAAATATCCGGTCAATGTGTTTTCCACCAGAAATGGAGTTAAGTCATCTTATCATAATATCACGTATTATACATTTATACTATTATGCAGCACGTCGAAACCCGACATTACCCGAATTAGGGTATGTTTTCCGGGTCTTTCTTTCCGTATAATATCCTTTTGGTCGTGTTCCGGACACGCAGTTTTAATATATTTTATTGTCTATAGAGGTTTTGTTGTACATTATAAGGCGCGAAATTTGACTGCGGTCAACAGTCATTGTTCAGCAACACCCTTTCCACTGCGTCAAGTTACCGCTACCGCGGTTACCACACTGCAACCACGCCTAATTGTATAATTACACACAACCGAATAATATACAATATTTATAATGTTTAGACCCGGCAACCTTTTTGGGGAAATTTTATTTTCCTGTTAAGTCACGGCACGCATTTCCTTTTCGAAATGTTAATTAACTTAAAAAGCTTACCCCTTTCCCTAACGGCAGTGCATAACTATTGTTTTCAATGTCCTGCGAATACGGAAACTTTTAACCCACCACACCGTGTTAAACACCGTTTCGTTTAACTGTACTGCCGTATACAAAATATAATTAATCCTCTTAAAAGTTAAAATATACCTACTATTATTTTACAAATTAAACAATAAATGTTAAAAGGTTGCAAAAAATACACAAATATATATTATTCACAGATGAATATACTATACGATTAAATAAAACATCCTATTATAATTTTAATTTACAATATAGTAAGTTCAATGTGGATTTTTATAAAAATTATTTTAATACCAAGAAATAATATTAGGATGATTAATGTAAGCACGACGAATTTAATAAAAAGCAATATTTTTAATTATTGATCATTTAGACTTCATTCATAGTTAATAATATATTGTTTGGTTGATGCTGATTCATCATTATCTACATTATATTGTTTTTTTATATTTTTGTGTTAACAGTACTTTAAAATCATCATTTTATGATGAATTTGTGGTTTATTGTAATATAATATACATAAATCAAAATAATATGTATAAAGGGAGAGAATTAAATTAAGTATTGTTTACATTTGTATTGGAAAGAACGCACATAAATATTTCATAATAAATGTCAAATTATAAATATCTAAAATTCTAAATACGATTATTATTTATTATTATTATTATTATTTTGTTATGCACGAGATATACGTAACTATTACTTTTATTATTATCATTATAACGAAAATATTTATTGACTTCGTCCCGTAGATATTTTTGGCCTTTTGAACTTGTCATAATAATAGGAAAACATGTTAAGTAATAAGATATAATGAACAATTTATAAAATGTGTTTTAGGTTGCTGAGTTCTGCAAGGTTCTGCGTATAAATGAATTTGTTAAATGTCTTTTGTATAAGAAATATTTTTAAAATACAGCCATTTTGACCATAAAAACATTCACTACCTACTCAAATTGTAAACACCAATGCACGTATAATTTTTATGAGTGCTGTTGCTTGGTTCCGAAATCGTTTTTAGCAAAGAGCATTTTAACGATAAATAAATTAATGATCGATGAAAACACGATGAACAATATAGTCCCATTTGCAGATACGTACTCGTTATGAATACGCGTTCGAGCCGTTGTCAAAAATCATTTTCCTTCCGTTCCTAGTGCCACGTGGCGTACGAGAGCAACTGACGCGACGGCAGCACGCTTCCGGTCGCGTGTGCGGATCCCCGCGGCGGATGGCACCTTTGGACTTGTCGTCAACCTGCGCACTATGCTCGCGAACATGGTAGTTGTGGTGGAAACCATAAAAACCAAAAACAATCATTTATAATCAAGTACCGAATAACTTATCGATTAATTGCGAATACTTTAGATGAAATTATAACTTTGTCTCTATCCGTGAGGCTAGAGACCGCTTTACATTTTGCGAGATAAATATCGCCGAAAGATCGTATTGCTTATCTATTATTAAGTATATAATATTTCGGTATTTGGGAATTTTTTTAATTTGTTCGGTCGTAGGTTAGTATATACGACCCACAGATATTTCGTAAACGCTCTTTTCTCAGAACACTGACACGATCGTTAATCAAAAAAAAAATTATATTATAATTTATACATAATATTTCGGCACTACGTTTTTACCGCAACTATTATAATATCATCCTTATACAGGTATGCGACGAGGCGTGATCGATGATTACCGTTAAAAAATATTTTTCATAATAATACATTTAAAAAAATGTTTATAAATTTCGTTTATTGTCGACAGTGAAAGTGTGAAACGAGTGATTATTTTGTATTCCCCGTCCGTGGAAAATAAATGAGATCCGTTTTTTTTTCATATAATAAACATTAAACACTTTTTAATCGGAACACAATAATAATATTATGATGTGCTGCCATTCGTTTGATCAAAAACTGTGTGACAGACGCGTTCATACAGCACGTTGAAATATATTAATTTGGTAACGTTTTTCTGACACAGATTTTCTTTGAAGCGACGCGGGGAAAAATCGTTTAATATTTATTTCTAAACCGGTCTTAAATAATAATCTATTATTTCTCTTCTCTTGGAAATTATAATATATATAATAATATTGTTTTCAATTATCGGCGTCTACTATTACTTTTTAATAGTAAATGTTCAGAAAAATTTTGAAACTGTTTTTGAAAATGTTTTTGAATAATAATAATAAATATTAAATACGTTGTTAACTACTACAAAATTAAACGCGCGTGTATAATAATGTAAACGGTGACTCGGCTGTTATTCGTTGTGGGACACGAGCATTATTATTTTTTCCGCGCGCAGACCGCAATCTGCGCAATCTGCACCACCGGAGTCCGCGCGCGCGTATGTTATTATATAACCGTCGTCGGAAGAAAAATTACTGCGAACAACTTAAATAAATATGGCCGACCCGGCACGGAGAGAGTGGGGTGAAAATATTCCTCTCTGAGAAGACGATGATAATAGTAATAATAATAATAATAATAATAATAATAGCAATAAAAACGGAATAAAACGCGACACGCAACGACAATAATGTCCGGTCGTTATAATAATACACATTATACCTATATAACATATACGTTGTCACCATTGAACCGTAACAACAAGTGCAGTGTAAAATAAAAACGATAATAAATGATAATAATATCACGGTAAACTTCTCAGTCGCAGTCTCGACTATTGCGTTCCCCGCGTATACACTACGGCTGCAGTTGCTATATCATTTTCGAAATCTCGTTTTGGCTCCTGTTACACCGTGAAATATGTTAATGCGCTGCCGGTTGACACGAGCATAATTAATATTTCTACCGAGTACGTATATAATAATAATAATAATAATAATATATACCATTGTAAGCGCATGGTAGACTACAACGACGGAGGAAAAAAAAAAAACGATGATATTATAATGTTTTATAAACGAATATTATATTATTGTTATACAATACTATAATAATATGATGTTTCGATAAACCCAAAGAATTCGGACCGCGAGGAATTTCATGACCGGAAACCCGTCGGCCGGAGGCACAATGTTATACAGGTACCATTCGCGACGGCGCGCGGCGTTCGGAAGTCCGAACAAATGTTTGTTAAAAATCCCATGGACCACGCAACCGCGTTCATGGTGTAAAGTGTTATTTATTATGTTGACGAACTACCCTATTTTTCGTTTTTACAACAGGATTAAGATGAAAACACATAGTTTATATTTTATACAATCAATATCTTATTCGTACAAATGAGAAAAGGTCGATGAATCATGATCGACCATGATTACTTGACACTTGTGCTAAAAATTGCCTGGTCGGTTACTTCTATATCCTACATACGTATGACGTAAAAATTATATAAACGAGGTTCGAGATTTTTTGATTTTGCTGTTAAGTTACAAATTTGTTACATTTTCTACTATTTTTTTCCCCATTATTACCCATCAGTCCTATATAGAAATGCAATCGATAATAAATAATATAGTTTTAAAATTATTTTACGTACATTTTTCAAATGTTACAATTTAAAGCTCTATAAAAATGATGGTAGAGATATATTATTTAGGTACTATCATGGCTCAATATATAGGTATGTCAGCAACTTTGTAAAATGTTGTTATAGTTTGCGCATGTATTATTATTCCATGAAAGAAAATCTCAGCTGGCAGTGATCCATAGAGTAAATTATTATTATTTCCTGCTAAAATCATGTGAAATATCACGCTCAAAATTCACGTGTGACCATAGTTTTATAATATACGTCTATGCGTGTGACCAATTATTACTGTTCTATGATAATGATAATAATTGATAATGAATTCACTGCCAGTGGCCGCCATGACACCTGCGTATCACAAAGTTGCTGACATACCTATATATTTAGCCATAGGTACTATAATATCGATAAAGTCAGAAATCAGTGAATGAAAACCGTTCTGTATGTTAATATTATAATATTTTATGTTATTGTACATTTCATATTTTTTTTTATTAATTCTCGTTTTTTTTTCCAATTTGTTTACGTCTTAACGTCAGCGTCTCGTCACCGACGGAAGAATTAACGGCGGTAATGCGTTTTAAATACCATACGTTTCGATTGATCCGGAACAAATTATATAAACGCTGTCATTTCGAGCGAGCTCATAAACAGGAATGCAGGAATCGTCGTTTAGTTATACGAATTTCTATAGCTATTCGTATATCCTAGATATAACTGTATTTAAAGGGATGTTTACTAGGCTCAAAACCCCCTTCTCCGACATATTAAATATAATATATTTTCGAAAAATTAACAAGGTTCAAAAACCTGGTATATACTTATTTGTAAAGTACTTGTTATATAGTTAAATATAGATAGTAAAAATTCAAATTTATCATTACTTACAATTTAATCGTTCTATCGTAGTTATGATGTAGTAATTGGTAATAAATAATAAATAATGACATTCCTATACATAAGACGTAGTATATTAGATAATCATATTCTATTATTATTATCTATATAGGAGTTCTGCAACGTTTTGAACAACGTGTTAAAATTTCATATATATAACCTCAAATGAACAAAGGGCAATAAAGACTATAGTAATGTGCATAATAATATATAGAAATGTTATTTTTTTTTAAATGCGTCAAGTCTGCACAGTTAGTCAGTTATACCATCATGATACGCCACATAACGTATAAAGTTATGTACGGTCGGTTTATTATACATAACGCTTTTTTAAAATTTTTTTAATATTTATTTTTTTTACTCCGATAATTAATTACGCATATATATTTGTGTACACGACGTCTCCCCCACTCGCGTCGAAAATTCTACCGCGTGCGCGCGCGCGCGCGTATATATCATATAGGCAGGTATATAATACGCGTCCGCGTATAAATCATCGTCGTGAACAGTCTTGGTCCCGAGTGGTGAACACCAGTACCACGGAACACGCACGCGGTAGTTATTTATTGCGGCCGCGGTCATTTCTCTTATGTATATGCATTAATATATAATATAGCGTCTCCGACGCGATCGCAGTTGAACTATACCGTGGTAGTGGTAAGTGTAATAATGTATATATTATATATTATATCGTCGAAGTCGAAGTAATATATAATAATATAACAGTTTCGAATAATATCTTTCAAATTTTGGGTAAAAAAAAAAAAAAAAAAAAAACCGAAACGAAACGAAACAAACCGGTGTATAATTTATACCTTTTCTGTGTGCACATATTATTATTATTATATTATAAAACATAATTTTATTATATATGATAATCGAAAAACGAATTCCGTCGCTGGCGTGGGGAAGGGGTTTACGGATCGATTCAAACCTTCCCCGACGTATATATATATCAAAACTTCATAATATAATAGGAACATTTAAAAAAAAAATTGATTTTCACGACGATCATGATTATAAAATTAATATATGTATATATATAAATAAATGGTTATTATTTTGTTGGCCTACGTGTCTGGAGACAGATGCGCAGAGGCGCCATATTTTTTTTATGAGCACGAAAATTTACATTCGTCATCGACACGTGTATTTTGAATGAACCGACAGTGTTTCCGCGGTCGATTTAAGTCCGTCGCGGTAAACGCGATAATGTGCACGCGCAAAAAACTACTGTATCTACAAATAACTAAACGTTTCCTACTGTGAGCAAAGTAAATAGTTACCTCGAGGCGTTAGTATAATATATAATAAATTAGTTCTTTTTTCTACGTTTATTTCAAATCCCGAGAATGGTTTTACGCGTTGTCTTTTAAAATATAATAATCGTTGATAGCGTTCGGGAAACGTTCTCAGAAAACAAACAACCCGATCAATACTTTCTATATTATTTCATATTGGACAACTATATAATATTATAGTATATAGTATAAGGTGTACTTATTTTATAATAATAATGAATGAATATTATTATTGTTTACGCGCGCGTACCGTACTACTGTTTTTTGAATGAAATTCGTCGCATCGGAATTTCGTCGCGGCATGGAGATTTCAAATTCGCAGAAAAAGGATATATATATATATATTATATACAATATGATACGAACAATCAAGTGCGTTGAAATATATTGTTTAGGTACAGTTATACAATATTATTATTGTTATATTATGTTTTGGAAATTCGAGTGTCGTTCGGGAAAAATAAAACCGCGATGGAAACACACCGTCACCGCGGAGTTACCGGACGAACAATAACCGCTCTTCGGGTTCGTACCATACATAATATTATATTATATTATGGTATACGTAGTATACGTACACCACGGTAAGCATTCTCCGGGGCGTTTTCGCGGGTACCTATATATACCCTTCGGACCGGCATAGATGTTTCAATAGCTGCTGCGTGTGTAACATAAGCCGTATAATCTACACACATTGTGCGCGCGCGTGTGTATCGGAGAAGGACATAAAAAAATATAAAAAAAAAAACCTGCGTAAAGAATGAGAATGAGAATAAGAGGGGAAAAAATGGAAAGATTTCGAGCAAAAAATAAATGGTTTTTATTCTTTCATGAATTACGTTTGATTTATTTACCTGGGCATTATGTTACCCATACACACACACGTTATTGTATATTATACTTCGATGCGCCGACTTCCGTCGTAATATTTTTACAACAGAAACGTTTTTTTCTGTATTATTACTACTGCTACTCACTATTTAGTATAAGTAAGTACGCTTATTATTTTTTTTTTTCCGCCCAAGGGTGGATCCGCGCGCCTCCCCCGCAGTCATAATATTTCCGTCCGAAATCCGAATCATAATATGTTTATATTATATATATATAACGCTAATTTTGCGACGAAAGCGGAAAAATCTGCCGACCGCGCGTTAATTTGCTACGACGTACCTATACCGAAGACATTATGTTACATAATGTATGCGCGATATTATGTCGTAATATTATTTAGATCGAGTGCACACGTGCGCGAAAAAATCTTCGTTCGTCCGTATATACGATTTTTCTGGATCACGTCACTGAATGTAAAATGCTCTCCCAACGAGATCGTCGAACAAAATATTGTGTGCGAAAATTGATAAAAATAAAATATATTATGATGATTTAAACGGCATATTATTCATATTAGTCATATGTATGAGGTACACCCTTCCCCTCCAAAAAAAAAAAAAGATTTATAATCGCGATTTTTTGTCACTATTTGTCGGTCTGTATTATTTCATATAATGTCTGTAATCAATGAGTTTAAAGTTTAACCATTTGTTACCATACCGCCAAATCCTAATGGTAAAAAATTATCTTCTCGGTTAGTAATATGTAATTTATATATATATAATCCATAAATATTGTATTATAATCGGTTGAAAAACAATCGAATATACAAGGTGGGAACAAAACACAAACGTGCGCAGTCAAATACTGTTCAAATACATCACACGGTGATAATAATAATTATAGATTAATATTGATCACAAATAAAATATTTAGGTAATCATCGTTTATTATTCTTTTACAGTATAGGACATAAGTAAGTACCTACAAAATTTCATATAATATATTCTCTATTGATTTTTAAGTTAAAAATTGTAACTTTTTTCATCACCCCCCTAAAAAAATGTTTAATTTACAACAACTGCAGCGGTAACATTTGCAGTTATGTTTTTACAATAAAATCGTTTCATGTACGAAATAATAAAATACACTCTCCATTGGGTAACCTAATCCATCGTGATTAGAGGTTTATTTCAATAATCATATAATCAATTCTCAACGTCGTGAATACTACCGACCTAACACGTTTTATTGTGTTATACTGTAAACATAAATTTTCAACGTTTTAATATCCGTGTTTTCCGTTTGAAATCGATAAAATATTGTAAAACATAATACCTAATAATACAACAGCCCTAACCCTCGTCGCTTATATTTTTTGTATGGATGTAACGAATATAAATATCAAATATATTAAGCCATCGGAACGTAACTCGCCTCCGGAACAGATTGTTTGGAGAATGATTGATTTTTTTTTTTGTTCTTCTCTGTTATTTCCCTCGAAAATCCCAATCGAGCTCAATACTAATAATAATACACGATCGGTTCGTGTTTACGAACATTACGATTTAAATACGATGTTATTCCCTTGTCGTATCGCGACGATTTGATCGACAACGAGGGGATCGTGCGATGAACCCACCCGCGATCAGCTATCGAGCCGAGTCGTGTAAAGCCAAACAACAAACATCTGCTTGACACGTCCAAAAACATTTAACCGGCCCGAGACGGAATACGGATGTTTGTTTATCTAGTGGCTCGTGCCGTCGTCACCTTAAAGAACGGCAGCAGCTAACACAACACGTGTATGTGTCGTGTTCCGAATTTCATGTCAGGGTGGAGGGTTAAGTGGAAAAAGTCACTTTCGGTCCAAAATATATATTATTATTCCGTTACAACCTGTTCGGCAATAACGGTTTAATACGACGTGTTGTCATACGGAAAATGTGGCGTGATGGTTATTTTTAAAATAAAAATATACTATACTAGGTGGTATAATATTATACTACTATGTTGGGTACGTTTGGAGGTGATGGATAATACAGAACAAACGGTAGCAATATTAGTATTATTATTATTGAAGAATAACAAACATGAATTACGTTGAAAATTATTTTTCGCAATTTTTACCACTATTGAGAAATTTAAAATATATGAGCTAAATTTATAAGTATAACCAATTAAACAAAATTCTCTATTAGAAACCAACCCCACTCGATACTTTAGGCGGCCCTATTCAAAAAAAAATGTCTACATCATAAAAAACAAAACGCATTATTGTAAAATCAACGCTCTGAAACTAACAAAATACATAACCCAGTGGCGGTTGTTGACAAATTATAAAAGTAGTAGAAAAGAAGTGCATAATATAATTAATAACACATCACGCGTGTATCAATTTTCCATCATTATTCCATTGTCGTGCGCGGTTTTCCGTTGTTCAGAAATCAAAGGACGAGAGAAAATCAAAATAATAAACTCGTTTACCGCGCGCACACATTAATATTTATTGGTCGGATCACCGTTTAAATCACACGCCCATCGCCTCGGGAGTATTCGCTACCGCGGTCGAGAGAATGCCGCGCGGAGAATTGAAAAAAATAAAAAACACGAAAAGAAGCCTTTTCGGAAGCGAACGTCAACAAGTGTCGGGTGCCTCGTACGTATAAATATACCCCCGGGTATATTATAAACGTATACAATTAACGCTCGAAACCCCTCGATCGGAGAGCTCTACGTCACACGATTATATACGATATAATAATACGTAAAACCGTTTTGTACGCCTTCTTTTCCAGCGTGTTGTTTTTACTCACAAATTAGCCTAATCGACCTGCTGGTGATATATTATTATTATTAATATCGTTTGCTCTGGTCTGAGACCCCGAGGGTGGACCGGTAGTGTACACGGTGTGTTTTGTACCTGAGATCTTAACGAGAGACGAAACGCCTCCGACGCGCGAACGAAGAGAGGCGTTTTAAAATATATCAATTATCTCACCGCGGAAAACCCTCGGGCGTTTACGAATGAATTTGGAAAAAAAATAAAAACGACCGAAATCTTTTCCCTCCCTACAACACACGCAATAAACACAAATGGTATTTACTGGTCTTTTTTCTTAAGACGTGTATTTCGTGTACTTATTATATTTTATAATATTGTCCAAACAACAATGAACGTTTCGTCGCGGTACATTATTATTTCGCTCAGTCTGTTGTTCACTTCTCGGAAAGACGCGAAAGGGTTTCCAGACCAAATCTATATCAACGTATTATTATTTGCATTGACGGTTTCAACCCAACTCTTTCTACGTTTTGGCGACGGAACGTCTGCCGATCCGGACCCGGTGCAGATCGTCGACGACGGGTTATAGGTTTGGACTCGCCCGACGGACCTTTACAATAATAATAATATATATTGTTATTATTTTTTAAACGCACCCGGCTCCGGTCCACTGTCCGCACGACGAAATAACGCCACAAAGAAGCCGCAACCACACAATAATAATAATAATAATGCTACCACGGCGTGTATGGTATTATAAATACGCGAATAATATAATAATATTCATCGGAATGGAAAGAAATACACTGCGCGGAATCGGTCACTTGGCACTTCATTGTGATGCGAACGCGCGCGCCCGTATCCATGTGTGTGTATACGACGCTAAGACTAACCTCCCTCTTGACTGGCCCGAGTGTGTGTATTTCGTCGACAAAAGACGGATTTACCGCCACTATATATACTCTATCGCCGTCCGTCCGTTTAATAATAATATAATATTATATAAAGAATCGCGGGGCACACCGTGTTGGTGTCGGGTGAAACACTCGGAGCTCTGTAAATATTTACAGGAAACCCCTCGACACACGATTTCTCTCCCTTATTCGAGTGCCATTATTATAATATAATATATATATATAACAGCTAATGACGGTGAATCGGTTTCGCGGAATGATAGGCGAGTTAAAGGGGGTGGCTGGTCACGATAAGGTGGTTCAGTGGTTACCGGTTATATCTAGGTATATAATAACATCATCACAGTAGCGGTAGCCCCGACCGTTTTACTTCCGGTTTGTACGCAGACCCTCGCGATTGTTAAGTCGAGTTGTGGGTGCAAAGTTCTGCGATAGTTTTTTCACTCCCCCGTTTTATTCTTCTTTCTTTTATTATTATTGCGCTTTTCCGTAATTTCGAGTGCTTTTGAACAAGATAAAAATACAATAGTTGTATTTGAACATCCTTCCACAGGCCATTAACACAGTGCGGATAATATAATTTTTCACTAATTTACAGCCGTATAATGTCACTGAGAAAAAGCGTCGTAAAACGTTATTTGATTTTGAATTTAACGCGCGTTGACAAATCACACAAAACACGCAGTTTATGCGTTACAATTTAAAGTGTTGCCTAATTTCCTGGTGTAATAAAAATGTTTTAAATCAGTATTTGAACCAATGAATGAGATTTTAAAAGAAATTATCTATTAAAATTACAAATCGTACGAAAAGTAATTAAACGAATGAATTCGTCAATTATTATAAGACGTCAACCTTAATTTAAACAAATAACAAACGTTTTTATTCTTACGATATTTTTAATATAATATAGCTACTATTACGACATAATATATTATTCGAAATAAAAATGTACTTATAAAATTATAACATTATAAAGCAACCCAAAAACTTGATTTTAATAGATTTTACCTCACAGATTAAATAATTTTTTTTTTTCACTCACGCGACTAAGATTGTGAAGCTGATAATAACTGATAAATACTATATTATACATATAAATAATAATGATGATGATTAATATAAAATATAAAATTCGCTATAAATAGTTATTTTATTGTAGTGTAATGTCGTTTGTATAAGAACATGTTTATTATAGGCACTATTGATTAGAATTATTATAATATACGAGGTGAGAAAAAAATGGTTAAATATATTTTCTGCGAAATTCAATAGGTGTACCTACGCCTAATACAGTGTACTCATTTCATAATATTTTAGGAAACACTTTTTTTTTCTTTTTTTTTTAGAGCTATATATAATAATTAATAATATATTCTTTATTCATGAAAACAAAAATTCGTATATGACATAAAAATGCTAAAAGAAAAGTTGTATCATAATTCAAAAGTTGATTTCAATATATTGATAGCACATAAAAATAAACGTTTTAAATTGCATTATCGTTAACACGGGCGTGACGTACAGAGAAATAAATGCGAATGATACGACGACACACGTATACCAGAGACCAGGCTAGGTACGTTGTCGATAATAATAATAATAATAACAATAATATGTTGGAAGGCGTCAAGCATAGACTATTTTTTTTTTCCACCTATCCGTCTATAGATAGCCGTCGCGTCATCGCGCGTGGTTCTCACGACCGTAAAATCGCGGTCCATTATCATTATGTATTATTGTGTCGTCGGGCTGTTGGTTTCGCGCGGGTGGGGAACGCGTATTCCGCAAAGACAGACATATTGGCCCGACACAACAGCTACTACAGTATATAATATTGTATTTATATTATTATGTAGTGTATACAGCTTATTATTGTTCAAATATAATATTATTATCATTTACTACCGCGTGATATGTGCATAACGTGTGTATATATAGTACGTGTTTTCGCGTGCTCGGCACATAAGCCCGCGATTTAATATTGAAAACCGGGATTTAAAGGCTTTTATGCGGGATCAGTGAAGCCGACAAAATGCCAAGGGGTGAAAAGAAAATCCGCGTTACACGGTGTACCACGCACGCCCCCTAATTATCACTGGCGGACTCTCTTATGTATCATTTATGTCGGTCTCTCTCTCTCTTTTCTAGCTGTATGTGTCTGTCCACGATTGTATAGTCGGATTTACTGTTTTATAAATATAATACATGTAACGGTGTATATAAAAATCCACAGCTTAAAGATCGTAAGAGTAAAATAACACAATCGTATTCCTAAGAGCCTCCTCTTACGGAGTGACTGGGCGACTAAGCAACTCCACTTGTGTATTTCAAATGTAAAAATTGTCACACGGGTGAAGGCTCCTGAAATGGCCGAAACTGATAAACCGATGCGATTCGACGTGTCGGTCTCCTCACTGCTCTATAGTTGCCTTTAGTTTCCCAAAACAAATATTTTCATAACGTATTATATTAATTGATTAAAATTGGTATAATAAAATGGATCAAACTTTCATCATTTCATACATTGATACATTAAATGTAAAAAGGATTCAAAAATATCACTGACAATACTTAGATTGAAGTTGACCAAAGAAGAAGTTAATTGTTTTAATTAAGGTATGCATTTAATTGCTGCAACGACGAACAGTCTGTAGTTGATATTTTTTTCAATGTAAAAAATGAATCCAGAATTTTCTTTTACACATACTTTTGTAATATCAATTGTAATACGAGTGGTAATATAGAACAATATCTTCTATACTAGAAACCAAAGCTGGGAAAGTTAATGAGAAATATTTGAACTGAGTTAAGTTAAGTTACTTTACATAATGTATCGTTAATACAGTTAATGAAGTACTTTATTATCTCAGTTAAGTATGAAAAATGAATTAACTTAAAACTTTAGTTAAGTTAATTTAAATTTTTTAAATATTATTATACAAAAATATATATATAAGTTTAAATATTAAATACACAAGACAAATTTCCATAGGGCTAATAAGGTAGTATATACATTTAAAAAGTAACATTTAATAAATGTACGCTATAAATGTCCTATAAAGAGACGAGCGGTATCTAAAAATCAAATTGTTGTAAATATTATATTATTTTTTTATCTTAAAATTATTACTTCTCAATTTTATTTTATTTGTTACAATTATTTGAGGAAAAGTTACTGACATTTTTATGGTACTTGTAAACTTTACAAAACACATTATTTTCATAAAGATAATTTGTCATTTTAATATATATATAACCTAACCTAAGGACCCAGGAAAAGGTGGTTGGATGTTGTGGAAAAAAACCTCAAAAGATTGGGAGTACAAGAATGGAGGGAAGTAGTACAGGACCGTGAAAAATGGAGAGATATTGTGATGGCGGCCAAAACTCTTAGAGAGTACTAAATGCCAAATGAAGAAGAAGAAGAAGAATATATATAAGAATACAAATTTTCAGTTTTAATTTTGTAGCAGAAAAACATTTAAGACCTGATAATTAAATAATAATATATATTTTAATAGTACGAGATATCCAATATCTATATAAAATATAATTTTAGTTTAATAATTAGTTTTAGCTACGATTATTAACGGTAATTATCATACGCAGTATGATATGAATTGGGCAATCAGTTTATTAAGAAATTATGCAACAAAAACTGTTTTATTAACATAACTAATAATATTGGACAATAATTTTATTATTATTTCTTAGATAGAGGCTTTTCCGGAGTTTTAACCTGATATAAAAAAAGGCGCAGAATTTACCATTTACCATTTACCATAAATTACCATTTCATTAAGATACGAAAAAAATCTCATTTTTTAACATTTGGCGTTTACTACTTGTCTCTTTAGAGGAGGGCAGTATACGCAGTCGTACAAACTGTCGCGACAAGAGGACGCGTATAAATATCATTTTTAGTTCTGAACATCGAGTGCGCGTACGGAGAGAGATGTAACAGACGTATTCGGATTACCGCGCGTATAGGGTCTTTTGTCCCCATTCGCGTTTTTATTATTATTTTTTCATCGTGTTTGTGTGTATACGATATTTTCCCTATTTCTCTCTCTCTCTCTCTCACTATTCCCAATTATTATATAGAATATATACGTACACTTACACGTGGGGGAACGAGTGCGCATATAAAATACGGAGGGGAGGACAAAACACGAACATATCGAATAGGCTTTGCGGAGGGGAATTCGCGATCGATAAAGGGGTGGCCCGCGGGGAAACAGTTACGGTGTGTGTAGCAGCCAATGGATGATCCCATCGCTAACATGGCTGCTATAGACCATCTGTCACGGGGATAATATTCGCTATTAGATCAGACAAATTATTATTATTATTATTATATCGTCGTCTGAATGAAAATAGTTTTTTAGAGTATATACACTGTGTATTATTATTATAATATAAGATACCTCCCACTGGTAAACGGCCACACACACACACACACACACACACACACACACACACACACACACACACACACACACACACACACACACACACACACACACACACACACACACACACACACACACACACACACACACACACACACACACACACACACACACACACACATGCGGGGTGGCAACTCCGTTGACCCAAATTCGTTTCGTAATAAGTTTATATTAATATTTAGCTCTGGAGAATTATCGACGAGTGAAATAATAATATCGATACGAGTTATCGTATTTGAAATAATCTTTAAAAAATTATCTTTTAAATGCCTTTTTTCTGAATTTGTGTATGATCATAGACATTGACAAAATTATTTTCTAAATTATAAAATAAAACCATTTTCCATAATTATACGCTTTTATACGGACAAAACATTCTTTACTCGCATATCATCGCATTAGGCATTTACGACGTTTAACCGAACGCGATCATAATATTACCTATTATTATATATCACTGTTTAATCGTTCGGAACCGTTGTGAGTTTTGCTTTCGCGGTCGTTGTCATATAGACTATTTTAAAGATCCAGCATTCGCTTGCGATGATCGTTTCATTTCAAAAAAATCAAATCAATATTATATTGTTATTATTGCGAATATTTCCCGCGGTATTTATACGTAAAACGGCGAAAATAAATAAATAAATAAACACGCCCATGATGATAATTTGTGCATAATTATAATATTATAATATAATATGATTATGATAATAATATTATAAATAATATAGAATGTCGTCCGTGCAGTTCCGATTTGTCAAATAAATAATAATGACGTGAACAAGATAAACAACAAAAATATGTGGAAGGAAAAAAACGCAGTATATCGTTTCGAAACACAATACCGTCCGGTGGTGGCTCGTTAAAATCCTTTAAGATTTCATTTAGATTAGATTTTAAACGTTTCCAGTGACAAATATACACGAGCGCGCGCCCGCGCGTGTGCGGTCGCGCACGCGTCCAGCCGGATAAGGTACTATCATATAGTACTACATACTCCTCGTATACATCGTTGTTTTTCTTCAAACATATTATTATTATTATTACTATGTAGGTATTATGTTTTATTTACGGACACACGCGCGCTCGCGTATCATAAACGTCTACCTCGTCTGTTAGAACGTCCTGCTCGCGTCCAGTTTCGGGAGGAGATCAGAAGTCATCAACTGTGGAATGCGGTTTTCGGGGTGGCGGTGATGGTGGTATATAATAATAATAATAATAATAATAATATAATATCTCGTTTTTTAATCTACACAACGCGCTCGCGGGATTGTGTCTCGTATGCAAATGACCACAGCGATATATATGCGATAGTCCAACGGACGTCTGTATAGTTCTAATATAGGTATACTACAGCACGTAGGATATTATACATTGTACGTATATATATATATATATATATACACATATTATGTTATATTATTATGTTGTATCCGCGGTATCCCCGGTTGATACCAGGTATACGCGACTACGCGGGGGCACGTGCTAACGGATCGAGACTGTCGAATCGTCTCGCGCGATCGTTAATAGGTCACCGGACGAATAGCGCCACCGAATTAATCGACACGATCGCGACAAATTATCATAATATACAACCTGCAATTATATTAAACGCCATTATAGTATTATTTGGCTACTAGATACCCACCATAGATATTGTATTTTAAGATTTTTCAACCTAACTTCTACATAGATGAGTATCATAATTTATTATATTTATTTGTAATCGAAACGGAAATTACTTATGTTTAATTGTGACACATATGAGAATCATTTCTCTAAAAATCGCAGACAAATATATTATTTAAAAGTTATTATACGATTAATATCTATATATCATGTCCATGTTCTTAAGTATACATAATAACATATATTATATTGGCAATACATTTCAACATATAAATTCTTGTAAGAATATTGTTAAATTGTTTTTTTATAATATGTACGTATACGATCTTATTCCCAAGGGCTCAACGAATTAAAAAGTTTAAGTCAAGTTAAAAAGTTACTTTTAACTAAGTTATATAACGAGTTACTTTTTTAACTTTTAACTTAAGGAGTTAAATTTATTGTAAATTACCAAGTTATTTTTCATTTATTGTTTTATTGACGTTAGGTTAAAAATATACTTTTATAGAAAATAAAATGTTCTTATAATTAATTAAATACACAAAAACGTCTGTTATGTTACATATTGTGGAATATGTATATATATTGTCACTAAAATCTAAAATTAAATATCTTATTATATTAAATTTTATATTTATATATAATATTGAATATAAACTACTAATCTTTCTCTGTGACTATCTTATAAATATTTTTAACATTTATAATGTTAATATGTATTAATATTTTTAACCATACTGTATTTCCTATTAGTGTTAAGAATATAATTGCTGTAAATAAAATATCTATTATAATTTATAATAATATAGTATAACGTTATTTATGGAATATTTGTATAATGAACACATAATTGGAAATAGAAGTAATTAAACAATTAAATATATTATGAGTAGATATAGGTACATGCACAAAGCGTTTGTGTGCTGGAAACATCAATGGTTTATTTTTACGTTCATTATTCAGTTATCTTTAATAATTGTTATTTTTGTTAATAAAATGAATTTGTTTTTCGGTTTAAAAATTATTAAATTTACCTTTTTCTTTTAGATTTTAGATTTTTTTTAGATTCTTAACTAAGTTAAGTTTCCTTTTTTCAATTAACTTTAACTAAAATTAGAAATAACTTTTAACGTTTAACTTAACTGAATTTCTAAAATAATTTAACTTGACGAGTTAAAAAAAAAATTAGTTATCTTTCCCAGGTCTTGGGATATTAATTCCTATAAAACAGACAGAAAATGTTCAGTATATCATATTTTGTACTTGCGAACGTGCTTAATTCGTTTAACATAATATATATGATTTAAATACGACATAAATGCGTTTAATTTAATTTTAAATCATGAAAATTCGCTTGTGTTCAAAAAGTTTTTCCTTAAATTTAATTTTCAACAAAACAAATAATAAACAACATTCGACATAATCAGTTTTATAAAGTTTCTTTTAATATTATAAATAAATTATATTATGCTTGATTAAATATAATATTATAATTTAAAAATCTTTCATAGCGCATTTTTCGTAATAGGCAATCTACCCCGTTCGTCAAAATAATTCGCGTCGTATATGTTTAATAATATAATATATGTTTGTATTCAGATGTAATATGGTAACCATAGAAACGTATACAAATTATAAAATGTCACAATTACCTTAAGTTAAATCAAACACGGTATTTTATAATGAAGTTGGTTAATATATTTTCTTATTTATAAATAATTAAAACGAATTAATATAGTTATTAGACGATTAACATAAAAAGCGTAAAATCAAAACCAGTTTCAAATTTCATGAAGTTTACTGGAACGAAAAAATACAACATATATCTATTATATTGACGTATGTGTGTGTGTGTGTGTGTGTGTGTATGAACTGACTATATTTTACAGAATATAATTCGTCTGACATTCGAAATATTTAACTCAGATTTATCTAAAGTAAAAGTCAATTTACTTTTAAAAATGTTGGAATTTAATTATTTTATGGCTATGTTTAGAATGATTAACATTATAACGTTTTTATCGTGTGGTTAAACGAGTTAAATGTTATTAAAACGATGATCAAAGTTAAAATTCAATATAATTTTGAGTATGGATAAATTGCGCGCGCATTTCACATTAATCTTAAACGTATATTTCTCGGTCCGTCGCGTCGTATAGTTAGTTAGTTCGCAGGTAACAGATTCTTGGGAATTTCTCGCGCACCCTCGCATATAATATTTACGTATAAATAATACGGCTAGTATATAATATAATGTATAGACGATATTATTATAAACGTTGCAGTTATGTAGACATATATGAATTTAGGTCCGAGGAATATTATCGGTTGTCCCTTATAATATTCAATATAAACGTATATATATATATATATATATATATATATAACTACTGTTACAGGGACGACGACGAAACATAAGCCGAGGGACTTATAAGCTGGGGATGGACATTTATACACTGTTATATTGGGAACATTGTATACACCTATATATTATTATTAATATTATTATATACCGTAGTCGTGGTTATCGAAATATAATAATAATATTTGACCGTTAATAAACACAGTGGAGAGAGAAACATTGAGAGGAAACGGAGAGGGTGAGAGACGGACGATATAGTGAAAATTAAAAGGGATCGCGTACATTAATGTATTATTTATATAAAAGAACACAAACGGAAAGCGTTGGCGGACATTCTATGCCGTGGGGTAATACTGTGATAATCGTGATAATCAAGGGCGTTCGCAGAAATTTTTCAAGTGGGGAGGACAAAATATTTTCATTTTTCAATTTTTAGTTTCACACTATCCGAATAGTGCTAAATTATGGGTTATGAAATATTTATTATAGTTATTGGTAATTCAATATCCTATAAATGATTAAAAAATTTTTATTTTGTATTACATAGTGATTAAAATAATAGTCCCCAAAAAAAAAAGGGGGCAAATTCCCCATTTGCTTCCCCTCTGCGGACGCCCATGGTGGTGATAGTAATATGGTATAATAAAATAAACATGAAATCTCGGTATGCATAATGTGAGGCGCTTGTAATATTATTATGATATTGAACAATAATATATAGACTATAGAAGTACAGAGTGATCAAAAAGTATAATTTCCTATTTATAAATTGGAAATTATAAATACTATAAATTCAAATGAAATTTAAATTTTAAATATTCAAAAGATATCTTTCCAGTCACTTAGTAAAACTTAATATTACATATTAAACCGAATATGAAACAATATTATACACCTAATATGCATTCATTAATGGCCAAGAAAAACACAATATAACTTTTCGAACACTCTGTATAATATGCTTCACGTAAGGTGGGTTCGGGGATCCGCATGGGCGTAATTCACGGTCGTTACACTCCAGTATATTATATACATATTGGTTTATACCACGTCTTGTGCATTTGGTTACAGTTCAATAGCACATATATATTATAATATATAGGTAGGTACCATGATCGTAATATAATAATAATAATATTATATTATATATATATATATATATATATATATAAGGCAAACCCTCTTGCAGCCGCCACAGTTTCCATCTCATTAGTAATTCTTAATGCCATACCACCGCCGCCGTCGGTTTGTCCTGAACTATATATTCGTAAAATTTTCCCCGTCGTCATATTATGCTGCTGATATTATTATATTATAAGTACTTGCAAATATATATATATATTTATACAGGGTGATCAGTATTTCGTGTTACAAATTTAATGGCCGATAATAACATTGAAAACGTATATGTAATTCCCACCATTTTTGTAACACGGATCACCCTGTATATATTATTATATTATATTATTTTGTCACATGCGTGTGTAAAATTATACACAGTGTTTCATTGTGTGGTGCAAAGAGTTCAACCCGTTCGGCCGCGCGATGGGGTGCTCCTCCTGCCGAAAGTATATTATATGGGTCGTCATCGTTAAATATTATTATTTTTTTAATACGTCCGAAAAAAAATATAATAATAATCGGCCATGTTTTTTTTTCGAGGGAACTTCCTCCTCACAACCACCGACAAAATTGAAGGATTATATTATTATTATTTTGCAAAACTTTTGGGGTGTCACGATAATACCGAAAATATACAACTTATTAATTGCGCATAGAATTAATATTATTCTATTATACGTATATAACATTATAATATAATATATTAGCTGAAATAAACAATTTCTATTAATTCCATAAATTGTTTATCTGTTTTTATACTGTAGGTATATCTATGATAAATGGAGCACATAAATGTTCAACGAAAATGTGATCAAAAATACCAATTCTTTCAAAGTGTATTTTTTTTTGTCTTTTACAGTTTTTATAATAGGTATTAATATTTATATTAATATTTTGTAATTGGTGCGCATTCCAGTGCATTTTTAAGTTAAATTTACAGAAAATAATGATTACAGTTTTTTAAACCCGTAAGCATGAGACAACGTCAATAGTAGGAGAAACGCAATATATTTTTAAAAATCATTATTTCAATACAAAAAAAAAAGGAAACGTAAATACTTATTCGAATTTAAAGTCGCAATTTGGTTTTTCATTTTTTACTGCAATTATAAATAATCATTGCTAATAGTTGTTTCATATTTATTTAAACCGAATTTATTTAAGTAGGCATTATATTTTATACATACATCATATATTAAGCAATTTTTGGTGCACAAACACATATTTTTAAGAGCATATTTCGTAATTTTTTAGTGTATATAAATTCGAGCTCTAGTTATAATACTCGCCCGCGGCATTTTTTTCTTTTACCGCAAACGAATTTGCAGACCGCAACATTTTATAATAAAATGTATAATATTATATACTCGTTCTAGTAACTATAAATTATAATATGATACATATTATTATCTTCGTCAAAACCGCAATACGCGCAAACTGTATGTTATTGTAAGTTAACAATGCGTGTAACCGTATTTTTATTTTATTTTTTACCGCCATCAATATAATATAATAATGATAATATGTAGGCGCACTAAGCGCCGTATAACTCTAAACTTACATTACAATTACTTTTTAATGCTATAAAAAACGTACATTATAAACTGTAATTATGATCCGTTATTATATTATAGAGAAGCGCGCGCGTTGTTACAAATTTACAATATAATACATTATGTTAGGTTGGGTCACCTCGTTTATGATTTGCATAATATCTCATATCTGATGTAATATCACGTTAGCATATTTTACCGTTTAGCAACAGAATTATCTACATAAGAGACAGTTAATGAGAAATCGGAAATCGATTAATATTTTTACTTATAATTCGATGTAGTCATTCTAGAACGCCCACAGAATAAAATCCCACCCGGGGTAAGATCTACATTTAAATCTAATAAATCAGCATATTATATAGGTAATAATAAAGTTTCATAATTTTAAATACACGTTTATGAAATCTAACATTTAATTTTTATACACTAATTAAAAAATTCCAGAGGAACAATAGCTCCTTGGTCCCCCCCTGTGAGCTCCCTATTATGAATAAAACATAATAATTGTTGTTGAAACGAAGTTTGCACATACTTTTCCATTTATCAATATCAACAATATTATTTTATTTTAATAATAGAGTACCTATTGACAAACGCGTTAGAACAACAGCATTTTTTTTTTAATTACAATTTTCGCGTTCGGAATCACCATTAAAAGGGTAAGTTTTTCAATACTGCCTAGTTTGATATACCAACAAGCGTTGCAAATCTATCCTCTTTGAAAATAAGTGTCTTTTCTGGTTATTTTGAAGCTTAGCAGAATTGAATTATCTTTATAAAGAGAACATTTATAGTTTTAAGTTAAACAGATATGTCTGTTATTCGGAATTCATAAAATTCCAGAAATATTATCAAGGACATGTTATATCCATTTTGTAAAATATTTTCGCAAATGATATATGACAGCGTTTTGAGATTTGTATTCTATATAATAGTTAGATGTGACGTTTAGGTTTAATGTGCAGCTAAAAATTAATGAACCCCATTTTTTTTCCATTGAGAAATACTTTCTACATCGTAATAATAGGATATAGTAAATTTTTGTTCTTTCACAATATTACAAAAAAAATAAAAAACAGAATGGAATTAATATTTTAAACGTAAAAATGTAAATATTAAAAAATCGAGAAGTTTATTAATTATGATTTACGAAAATGTTCAAGTTAACGTGGTATTATTTTTGTTCGTGCATCACATATACTTATACTGAAAACACTTTACTTATGATAACATCTTTCAGTATATTAAAATGTCCGGAAACGTAAGTCCTATATTTATATATAGTGTTAATTTATACTCAGTTTAACCAAATGATAATAATAATATTAATAACTATAATACACGTTTTTAGGTGATATTTTTATCACGATTTTAATGTATCAAATAAATTCGTGTTACCTAATCGAATTTCACATTTTTGTTTTTAATTAGTGTTAGTCTTACATTATAATATAAATATGATATTATTAAGTATATCGCAGACGTAAAAATCATAAAAAAAAAAATATGATTAAAAATTATGTTTGGCTTATGTGTGGACACTGTATATAGGTATACTATTACAGACGTCTCGATCGGTGGACATCATCATTTATTATTATTATTATTATTATTACACTCGATCATTATTATTATAATATACCCGGGCGAATATATACATGTATAAATATTATATACAGAGTGTTGCGGTCGTATGTGTTAAAACGGGCTGGAAACTTTCCGATGAACATAAAAACACGAAATTTATGGCCACGCCGAAGTCGGGTTATTATAATATCGGGCCATTATAATATTTTTCTACCAATCTCGGAGTAGGAGAACGGTTTTCGAAATTTATGCCTCGGCTAGAACCAGTTTTTTCCATCTCTCTTATTATTATTATTATTTTTTATTTTTTCCCCGTACCATTCATAATGTGCGCGAACGTGTAATTTATTTTGTTTATAGAACAACCTAAAAAATAAAATAAAAAACCCGTTTCAGATGTCCTCGTTCGATAAAATATTAAAATAATGACATCCCTCCCCGACACCCCCTCACCAAAAAAACCTCCGCACTGTCTGTATGTGTACACCCGTAATAACAACAATTACGTATGATTTAAATTATATTAAAAACAATTAATTCCGAAAACGCGAAATATTTAGCGCCGGCCTATTTGTGCGTATAAAAAATTCGAAATCACAACATTGTGATATCAAATCCTGTCGTTGACGTTTTGCCTAGGTTATATATAGTACGATTAAATCATAATATTATTATGTTTGTGGATTAGTAGTCAGATTATATTATTGTTAAAATATAGATGATGGTGTATTATCACCCAGTGTGTGTGTGCTATTTTACTGTTTATATTTTTACATATCAAAATATTGTATTGTCAATGTGAGATTATATCCTCGTATCTGTATTATGTATTGACTAAAATTAATTTTGTAACTTTAGTTTTTGTAGATTTACCTACATATAATATATATAATAATCTACCTAAGTGATTTTAATATAACATAAGTACAGCATAAATATGAAAACGTAAAAAAAATATTATATTTATGAGGGAAAACATTTTTATCCAGGCCAAAATAATTGAAAAAGTGTATTATTAACGGATTATCGAGTTTTAACTTATTATAATCCAATAACGTATAAAATCTATCCAACAACTATCAAAGGTAACCTATACTAATAAACAATAATGATTGTCATGGTCGTCAGACACGATATAAAACAGGAATTTATAACGGAAACATCATTGAATGGTAAAACTTAATTATACTATTTTATATCGTATCATAATAATGACATTATACCAATATACTATTTTTGTCGAATTGATATTTTTATACCATCTATGCCATAAAATATATATAACTGTCTTTTCAATAATAATAATAATAATAATAATATTAAAATGCGATATGAATTTGTACTAAAGTCTCATTTAGTCTGCAGAATAATTTATCGTTTTAAAGTAAATATAATATAAAATAATAAATACGAATGAAATGGAAAAAAATATAAAATTATATAATACTGTAGACGCATTCTTTCAGCAGAATGCAGATCAATAAAACAGTTTTCTGGAATAATACCAATGTTTTATAAATATAAATAATATATATATATAAGTATTATGTTATCAACAAAACACAAATTATTTTTTAAGTATTTGAACTTTTAATTAATATCTTAAAAATGAATGAAAATTAATTTAATTGTCATAATATGTCTTCAAAATATGATTAGACAAACATAATTATTTTTTACTTCCAAAATTATATATTTTTAAAACGATAAAGAACATAATATTATGTTATTAATAATAATATATCGTGTTTATTTGCATTTATTGAAATATATAATAATTATATTTTACTACACTAACACATAATGTAATAAAAATATATTTTGGAATTTATAAATAATGTACAAAATATTATATTATATTATAATAATTTATGTGAGTAGTTTTTACGACATATATAATATCATGGACATAAAAAAATGAGCGCCACCTCCAATATAAATGTAAATTTATTTTAAAGATTTTTACTGAACTATTTTTTTTTTTTTTTTTATGATTAATAAAGTATAAGTAAATAACGAAATTGGGTTGGATTTGTATGGTTTTTAACTTTTATCGGTTCCGTCAGTTTTAAAATCATTCAATTAAATTGATAATATGCATTTGAATAAAACATTCAGCGTTATTATATCATATATGGGTAAACCATTTAAAGTTCAAGCTTATTTCAATCTTAATATTTAATCTGACTAATGTATATCGATTTATTTATAGGTATACAGACGATTAAAATATAATTATTACCTACCCAATCTACCACATAGGTATATTTCGGAAAATACTTTACTTGTTTTTTATTATAAATAAATAATATAATTATTGTTAGAAATATCACTTCGTTCCCGACGTGCGTGTACATACGTATAACCAGACCCAGGAGGCATCCATAGCGGATTTTCAAAATAATTTTATACGAACGCGACCTATGATCTCGATATTATACACTCGTAATGTATTAACTGGTGTAACGTACTTTCATAATACGTGCATAACAATAATATTTTACGAACGTATATATTATTATAATCGTGAAATCGACTATATAGGTATTAAATCGATTAATAATATTATAATGTAAATTACGTTTCCAAACGCGATTTCGATTCGTCATGACTTATTATATTATATTGAAGATAATCGACAATCGTACAATAATATTATTATAACTCAGTACTTAAAGTATACATATATTATACGCGTACAAGCGCAAATTTGAAAGATTGCAATATTATACATGGTAATTTTTAATGTGTTTCGTGAATTTAACAACCGCCATACCGTTTCTGGTTACCGTATACCGTCGTAGTGTGAATTATTGTCGCGTTCGACACACTTGTCGAGGTAAAAAAAAAAAAAAAAACGAAATACGCGTAGTGAAAAAAATATTATTGAAAAAGTAACGCGGACCGCAGAGAGACAGATAACAGAAAATGCCTATTCGTCGACGCCGGCCGCCCCGCGTCCGAGAAGAGAAAAAGGGTGGGTCACAATAGCGATGAGGTGCTTGAGATGAAACCACCCTAACCAGTCGGTTATTATATTTTATTTACCCGTATGCGCATTAGACAATAAAAAATGAACATTGGATTTCGTTTGTCTTTTTTTTTTTTTCATTTTTTACGATTCCAAGAGGCGTTTATGAAATACTGTCGTGTTATTATAATGTTTCATAATGGTTACGTAATGTATATATATATACATAGAGTTTATTTTTTATTTTTTTTTTTAAAGAAAAATACAGTTATTTATATTCTATAAAATCGTAAATACTATTTATTATAAATATCTCGTTTTCATTATTTGCGATAATTTAATTTTTTTTTTTTTTGCTCGGCGTTTAAACATGTTTTAAATTGTTATTATAAAACATTTTTATTTTGTTTTTTCACAATCAATAAAAAGTATAATTATAATAAAAAAAAACATTATCAACATTAAATGTAGTTGATTTTTTTTTTCTTAAAAACTTAATATTCCTATTCATTTATCACTAAGTGTAAATATAATATTGTTCAACTGTTTGATTACATTTTGTTTGAACACTATTATTGTAAATTTTTATTTTATAAAATTACAAGGGATTATGTAGAATAATTATTTCGGAATATTATTTCTTCAAAGTATACACGGATGCATGATATTAATATCCTTACCCAAAACAATATTAATAGAAAATCATAAAATACGATAAAATTTCAAAATATATTGTGTTTATACTGAATTCTATCTAATCTAACATAATACATGTATGACTAAATATAATCTTGAACAAACGGGGTTTTTAAATTTATTGTAGAATATAATACTTAATTCGCATCATGTTTTCATTTATTATAACAATAATTCTATTGGATCACAATATTATGTTATAATTATAACTATATAATATGATTATATCTATTAATTGGTTTTTACGATGAAATCCACACTAACTTGTTTAATAATATAATTTAATAATATTGTGTAGATAATATAAAAGTTACACGTGCAGAGTATGACAAAAATAAAAATACAACACGATACTTAGTAACGCAAGGAACATTATATGTTTCTTATTTACATTTTATCATAAATTAAATTTTGTAAGTGTATAATTTAATACTTATAATTTCACTTTTTTTAATTCGAGATATTTTATTATGGCACTCACAGGTAATTATTATATATTATATTATTGACCATCAGAAATATGTGAATAAAATTCAACGGTATAAGTTCCGTATTATAGATTATACCGAAGGATTAGCTACGAGGGGTTAAGTGGTTATAGTATTGATATCTTTCATCAAACATCTTCAATTTTGTACCTACCCGTTTTAAACCGACGTAAAAGCAAAGCTTAAGGATACGTCATATACTAATATCATTATATAAAAAAGTGTTTCTAATACTGTGATATCTACAATAATGATACATGACAATTGAAACTACGCAAGAGATTAAAAAGGAGATGTTTTTTTCTATGAAATGTTAGAAACAAATTTTTTAACTGAGAATATATGATTTCAAATTGGGTAAATAATCGAAATTGTTATAGGTAATTTATAATATTTAATTTTATAATTTAATTTTTAAATACATCACTGTGAAACTTCTCAGTTTTCAATATATATTAGATACATTTGTTTAAAATAAATGCAATTTGGAAGAATACTATGAGAAATACGATGATCGTATGATTATAAGACGCGTCAATGCGAATTTTCAATATTCCCTGTTAGACAGACAGATTACTGGACTTGATTTCGACTTTGTGCGAGTAACCGCTTATCATACTTATTAACTGTAATACCGCGGTTACCTATGCGGTCAATAAACTAGTAATAATAATGATTAATTATTGAAACATACCAGTGTGTGTTCGTTTGTGGATTTTGAGATTTTCGGAGCGGGCGAACACCTTGCCGCAACCTTGGAACGGGCACGGGAACGGTTTTTCGCCGGTGTGCACCCTGATGTGGTTGACCAGTTTGTATTTGGCCTTGAACGGACGGCCCTTCCGCTCGCACCCGTGCCAAAAGCACGCGTGCGTCGTGCATTCGGGCCCTCCGACGTGCTCGACCGTGATGTGCGACACGATGTCCTGCATGGAGCCGAACATTTTGCCGCACGTGCGCATCGGCGATCCGGGTTTGTCGATCCACAGGCACGACATGTCCTTGAGCGTGGCGGCCGTCTGCAGCACCGGGCCGTGCCGCATGTACCGGTAAAACGCGCCGCCCGCGTGTCCGCCACCGCCGCCGCCGCCGCCGTACGGATCTTGGGCGCCACCGCCGCCGCCACAATAGTCGTTGTGCCGGTGAACCGGGCCGACGCCGACCGAGGCGGATGTCGCGGCCGCCACGAGCGACGCCTGCGTCTGCGACGACGTCGGCGGCGGTGGCGGCGGCGGCGGTGGGTACACCGAGTGATTGTGGTGATGGTGGTGGTGCAACTGCAAATCGTGGTGCACCGCGGACGGGTACAGACCGCTCAGGTGGTGCTCGCCGGCGTGGTGCTGGTGATGGTGATGGCCGTGGTGATAGTCGGCCACGTCCCGGCGGATTTGCAAAAAGTCCCTGGGCCCCGGATAGCCCGGGTGGTGCGGGGGCGGCGGCTGCCCGTAGTGCATGTGATGGTACTGGTCCTGCGACGCGGCCATATAATCGTCCTCGACCTTGACGCCCATGCCGTTGGTCAGAGACGCGTTGTCCATAAACGGGTTTAACATAACGCGGTCGTCATTTACGCGCGTCACACCGTCATATATTAAATGGTATCAATACGATCGATATTATTTCGCGTTTTGTCCGTCACAACGGTTAACGTTTTTACTATATTATTTTATCGCGTTCCGGATATCCGTCGCACAACGTCGCGGGGCCAAAGCGTACGGGTACGACGCACATGCGTGATGTCACGTTCTATATGCAATGCAACGAAAACGAATAAACCGCCGCCGGAGGACGAATGCGGATCGACGCACTGATTATTTCGCACCGATTAAATTAAAAAACGAAAACCCGTACGGAACACGGTAAAAAATTCATCTGAAACGCGTCGTCGCGTCGTGTAGTCGGCCGGGGTGTTCGCAGCGGGTTGTTGAACGCCGAGTGGATCCACGGCGTGACTGACGCAGCGGGTAAACGTACCGGGTCGCGCGCTCTTCGCGTACACCGGGGCGCCGCCCATCCGTTCTCGTTCCGGCCAATGAGCAGTGACGCTGGGCCGGCGGTCCGCGTGAGTGTGCCGCGCGCGATTTACGGTGGCCGTCCGGCCGCGGTGGTGGCGGTCACGTTTTTTTTCACTCTCTCTACCTCCACTCCCTGCCCGCGTGTATATGGCTTGCGATCTCGCTCTTTCGCACTCGTATACACATAGGGTGTCTACCAAACACGTGCGGTATCAACCAATGTATACCACAATACGTATTATTATTATTATTATTATTATTATTATTATATCAAAACACGGTCAGCCCTTCCGATCGAGTTGCAGTGGTTATCGTTTTAAAATGCACAAAAATATACCTATATTTATATAAAAAAGATATAAAAATATCCACTAAAATCATATATTGTTATATTATATACGATAGTAAAAAAGACGAAGTAATAAGAAAATAAGAAACGATGAGCATTTATACGCGTGTGCAAGTCCGTAGCCAGCAAACAATTTTAGGAGGGGATTTTGATTTTAAAATAAAATAAAACATAAATAGCTAAAAACAAAAAAAAGTGTTTAATATAATTTATAATTTTGATATATTTTATTTTTAAAAATAATTTCAGGGGGGTTTGAACCCGGAACCCCTCTCCTGGCTACGACCTTGCTCGTGTGTGAGATATATATATTTAACAGCAGGACGAGTGCCTTCGATTCATATTAAAATACAAGTTAATCAGACATGTTTTAGTACTTTTTTATAAGTTTATAGTGGCACGAGGCAAAATCAGGAAAATTGGTAAAGAAATAGGTGATGATGGAGAATGGAAGTTGTGAAATGTGATTGACGATCCAGCAAAGATAAAAAGGAACAATGAAGCATAATAACCGTCTGAATTCGAGACTTATTAAAAATTAATTGCATAGTATAAAAAAATACATCTATATATATATATATATATATTTTATTGGTACATTATTAAATATTTAATTTTGTTGACATTAAAAGTTTTTTTTTTTAAAAAAAAAAATCAATGTGTACCTATATAATATAATATTCATATTTGCGTTCGTTTAGGTATAAGAAAAAAAAAAAGAATAATTACATATTATTATAAGATCTAATCATTTATTTTTATTTTTACATAGAATAATTTATCTTAAGACATTTTCTGATATTTCAAATTTGAATGCAACCTGATTTTTATTAAATAGGTACAATATGCATTATATTACAATATTTAATCTTGTCGATAATAACAAGACATGTCTTCTATTATTAATTAATAAGAATATTATAAAATCATACGTAAAAATCATTTATTTTGGGAAATATATTTGAAAATAATAAATTATTATATATAGGTACCTATATAGTATATGGTACTACAAATACAATATTGGCCAATAATAATTATTCTTTATAAAGTTAAAATGCGAAACACTTATATGTTAGTGAATTTTCAAATATACCTAAGTTTATTAAAATTATATTAAAACGAAAATTACAAAATAATATAAATTGTGTACTTTTCGTTTGAAAAATTCTCATCAGTTTGGTATATATTCAAATTGAATGGAATTTTTATAGATCCAATGTCCCTGCTTATGTCATATAAGTGATTACTTTAAATCATATACGTTATACGCTATATTGATTTGTTTGAATAACGAAGGTTTTAAGATATTTTATCCAATATTTATATCTGACTAATATATAGTATTATATTATTCAGTACTTTTAGCATACTTAAAATCTAAATAAATCGAATTAATATTTGAATACAAAAATAATTTATCGAATTTATATCGTCACGTTATTATACAGGTACGTTGTTATTATTAATTATTGTTATTTTGTATTTCCTTCATAATATAATATTATAATAGAGATAGAGAATTAAATAATAATGATTTATGTATACGTACTCAAACGTATGTCAAAAGACTGTCTATTGCAGTATAATATACGCGTGCACGATTCATAATATTTCGATATATTACGAAACATATGATTATCCGACGTTAAATCTTGCATGCAGTATACATAATATAATATAATGTTTTATATTATTAACAAAATGAACACTCCGTGTTTTAGGATTTGGTAATATTATATATATTTTCGTTCTCGTTTTTCGTGATGGAAATAACTATGTACAAGAGTATACATTATTCGCAAACGGCTCTCATCGGAAGTGATTTTCAGAGTAAATTCTGCAATATAGACGAATCGCGGGGGGTACGAATTATATCGTTATATGGGGCATAATTCTGTTTAATCGTATAATAATAATATATTATATTATACAAAATATATAAACCGCGAATTCGACTTACTACAGTTGTAAACTTAATACTTGACGTATGTTATTGCGACGAAGTGGATAATATTTATTAATAGTATTTGTTTTAAGTAATAATATAACATTTTTAGCCTTACTAATTAAAATGAAAATATATTATAAGTTCACTATAATAACTAAAACTGTTGTCAGATAGTTTGGTATAGGTAGGTATAATTTATAGAAAAAGTGTATCAGCTATAAAAAAAAATATATATAACGTACTTACAACAACTGCCTATATATATATATATATATATATAAATATTAACAATCTAAATTAAAAATTAATTAATTTTAATAACATAATATTCACTAAAATTATTTAAAATTATTTTATCATTGAAAATACTCTTAACTAGTAACTAATCATTTACTTTGTTTTACTTTTATTATGCCATGATATATAAAGACACGTTTATTTTCCTGTAATAAACATTTTAAGAATATTCACTGTAACTCATTATTTAACATTGCATATAGGTAATGTGTATATATTACACATATATAAAGAGAAACAGAAAAACAAAAACAAAGTTTATTCTAATTCCACCCTACTGGTTTTTATCGATTTGCATAATTTTATTATGATGTATTTTTCTAAATCTGGTTTCAAAAATATTTTTTAGGTAATTATATTTAGGTATCTATATATAATATCTACAATACGTATATTATATATGTATACACCTACTTGTCTTATACGCGTATGCTATCGTATATATAGGTAACTGCAGGTATAAGGTATCTGGTATAGTGGTATAATATAATATAACCAGCACAATATACAAAGTATATTATTATAATAAATAATACGAAATTTACATAATATTGTGAGGTATCGTGAGCGTTAAAAGAAGAAAAAAATGTATCTACAATAATAAAACTCTGAGTTTATTTGTGTACACAGAGGTAAAACAGTTAAATAAACAAATCTTTACGTAATTTTTTTATAAATAATACGTTCCGAACGGTTTAATATTAAAGACTTTATTCGAAATATTGTTTCGATATATTATATTATGCGTATTAGACTATTCGGAATAGGAAAACAGAAAATAAATCAACGACGTTTGTGTTTATTTATTATAATATTATAATATTATGTTCCTATTATAATAATAATATAATACGTGAAAAATGTTAATGAGCGTTCGCCAAGCAAGCATCATTATTATTTATTTAAGTAACTCGGCTACATCGAAACTTGTATTTTATCGTTTAATTTTTTAAATCGATAATAAATATAAGCACAATAATATTATTACATAGTATAACTAAATACGTTTTATTTATTGTCAATAGTCAGTATGCATACTCGATTATTATCGTTTGTTTTTTTTTAATTACTGTTACGATACACACAATATACGTGAGATCGAAATTCCGAATAAAATATAATAATAATTATGTCCCGCGTTTAAATGCACTTAAAAATTATAAAATTTTATTTGTTTACAATAAATGTACCTATACATTTGTTATTTAATTTTTAATTTTATTCCAAACAGTATTAAGTATTCTATGAATAATATGAATCTATTGCAATGGATGATTCATTCATGGATGATTTGGATGATACATATTTAACAAATTGAATATATGAGGCGATAGCTCTGGATTTTACCATAACTTTTGGAACTGCATATTATCTAATTATAATTTAAACATTCCAAAATATAAAGTTAATGATTATGTTCTGAAATACATAAGTACATACTTTAATAATAATACGACACTATAAACTTGTATTATGTATAAATATGCACGAAAAATTAATTAAATAATCTTAAGATTATTAAAAAGTGCTCTAATAATGGAAAAAACAAAAAATGCAAACTAAAAGTTCTGTTACATGAACGAATTACATATAGTAGCAAAAATTCGTCGTCTTAAATCAACTACAAAAGAAGTATTTTGCATGCAACCCAAACCTTAATAATAATATACAAAATATCTGTTTATACTTATAGGTAATAAAATTAAGAATATTATCGTATTAATGTATGTTTATATTTGTTTCAGACTGAATTTTACAGGTCAAACACTACTAACTGTAGTGTTGGGAAATATCTCGATAAAATTACTTATCTATTATCTTATTAAGATAAATTTGCTTTTTTGTAGCTATTTTTTATCTCGGATAAATATTTTATTCAACTAGATAAACATATCTAGATAATTATTATTATACACTCAATAATATTATTATCTATAACTAAATGTCAGAACACTCGTAAAGTAATTACTATAAAAATAATAAGTAATAAACGATGGAGTTATTTTTATATTTGGTATACGAAATTCAATTATTAATATTCTTAATAATGTACCAGAAATACAATAACATCTATTTTGAAGTGTGTTTATTTATTGTTATTTTGTGATCGTCTGTATAAGAAAATACTACGGAAAAAAATTATATTCCCTTGTTGTTGTTACATTTTATATACGGCCATATGAGTACACTACTACAATAATTAATTTACCTAAAATTACTTGAAATTATAATTTTGTTTACAACGAATGTTTATTTTTATTCTTATTCTTATTTTTATCTTAATTTACAATAAAGAATTAAGGAACATGGATGTCGGATTAATACACATTACACAATATAATAATAATATTTCATAGGTTATATTAATAATAGGAAATAAAAAATTGACAATTTTATAGCAGCAATATGATATACAAATACAATCAGCTAAAATTGTATCTAGAAAAATTAAATTTTTGTCAGTTTAATCTTTAGCTAGATTGTTTTAAATTCAGTTATCTTATCTTTATCTAGGTAATTAATGTTTTATCTTCAACACTGCTACTAAGCCATATGGTCAAATTTATAGACGATACTAAGATTTTACTTATATTTAACTTAGCCAAATGAAAATTGTCCATGAATTTACAATTTATATTTATAAATGGTGCTGAGAAAATGTTTAGTTAAAATATTACTTATGAACAAAATATCAAGGAGATAATATAGGAGTACCTATAGGTATTATTAAAGGTTAGGATAAAAGTGTATTTATAAGCAAAACAATTTTCGACACTTATCAAGTTAAGATGGTAAGTATACTTTAAATATTTTTATAGGTATAAAATATTTTTTACTTAATTTTTTCTTAAATTTACTCCAAGTTCCATTTATAAATACCAATAATGTTATTTAATTTATTTGTTCACAAATATCATTTAGTACGATATTTATATCGTATGACTTATAAATACAAAACCTATAGTTTTAGTTAAAATTATACTAACATATCTAAGTATTGTTTATAAATTTGGCATACAGTGTTATAAATTATATGGTCGTATTTTTGCGTTTAACTATTTATCAACCCAGTTACAGAATTCTATAAGTAATAAATAGTTTTCGTAATTTTGGTTATAACAAATTTATTGGTGATAACTTTGGATTTGGGTAATTTATATATCATAATCGAGCTTGGTTATTATCCTAGATCATAATTTATAGTTTGTAGTTTATATATATATATATTAAATTAAATTTTGTAATAACCATACAATCACAAATATCGTTCTTGTAGGTTTTATACCATTAACCTGAGTGTTCCGGTTGAATGCAAAAACACGCCATTTATATGTACACATATATATGTGTAAGTATATTGTTTAATAACTATACTCTGCAATCTGTTTAATTAATATATTATATAATTATTCAAAAAATGAAAATACATTTGTAGAAAATACTCAACCTCAAATATTATATTGTAGATAAAGTTTAGAATATAATATATTTTTATATTAAGCAATCTTGTACCATTAGGATATTTGCCAATATTTTTTTTCTCTGAAAAAAACGACAATGTTGAAGTTAAGGTTTATTGATTGAAATACGTACTTAGGTATGTATATCATATATATATATATATAGTTTGCACTTACATAAGAATATTTCGATGTCATATGGACTATATAGAATAATATTGCCGCAATAATGACTACGATGATAATAAGACTACATTTTTGTGTGTACCTGCACAGAGACCGAATAGCCAAAAGTGGAAAAAGGTCATATTTTATTGTTGTGTGATAATAATTTGCGACACGCGGTGAACACGTAAAATCTAAAAGCGTATTTGCGTTGCACCTCTATACCCTATAAAAACGTGTCAATATAATAATAATAATAATAACAATATATACGAAGCCTGCAAAATATGTAATCGAACATGGCTTATATATATATACGTATAACTATACGTTATGTTATTCGTGGTGTTGATGCGATTTCGATATTGAAATGTAAAGATCTATTTCTCTTTTCGTAATAAATCCAAGTAATCCTAACCTATATATTTACATTGTATGTACGGTGCACAATGATATTACATTATAATAATGTGTATTATATCGCAGTCGTTTCGTACCACTATGCCGAGACGAAAATCGTACCTGTACCTTGTGACCGTATATTATATAGTGTATTTTCGACATAATCGAAAAACACGGAAACAAATAAATAAGACCTCTGCTTGGGTAGGTTAGGTATACGAGTGTAAGCGTTTTATTCAATATAATATAATAATGGGTATAACAATATAGACGTTTCTTGTGTAATACATCATGAATTGTATGCGTAGGTTAGGTCGGGTTACGTTTATTATAATATCTCAAAGGATGACTTAGGACACACTATACAATATAATGTGTATTATTGTTATAAAATGCTTTTCTAAATTCCTCTTTTATAATGAAATATTATGTATAGACGAGAGAAACTATAATAATAACAATAATCCACACCATCACGTGTGTCACCCAAAAAAAAAAAAAAAATAATAATAATAATAATAAACGATTTCTTTTTGGTTTGTCTATTATGAGCAGTTAGGAATATTGGCGCCAGTGACTGCAAAACTTTTTGAGATTATTAAAAAAAAATATATATATATAGAATAATAGGACATATATTCTTCCCTTATTTATACATCCGTTAAACATTTTTCATTATATATTACTATGTAAGATTTGTAAACGCGCGTGATGGTATGTGACTGTGTGTCCGCAGGTAGGTATATATACATTTGACATTTTATTAAATTGAAAACGTGAATTTGTAATACAAATATATACAGTCGTACAGCTCGACGCGCAGCTATTGTTGGCTGGCTGAAAAAAGAAAACGCGTACGGGCGCCCTTTAAGTTTGTATTATTATATTGGTTTTGGTAGAAAAAAAAAAAAATTACCAAACTGACATGACGTCTCTGCTGCAGTGAATCGAATCGACCTAGTACACACGTTATAATAAAATACTGTAGTTAATCATAACACGTTTTTTTTTTTCTACTAGATACGTGGGCTTAAAAAAATATATCATTTATCTTTAGATCTTCGAGATTACAATCGTTTTCTTTTCGATGAGACTAGACCTTCGGTATTCGTTATGATAATATATACCGCGATTGATGTAATATAATATTTTGTTCGTTATTGTCGTTTATTTTAACCCATTTATCAGTATAATATTATTATAAGTATAATAACGTAGTAACCATCGAGTGTTCGATTTTTATGCCACATTTCAATTAAACGCTTCAATATGTTACTTTCAGTTCGATATTCCTTTATAACATTTTAAGTTACCTATATATTATATAATATTGACTTCTCGATTTGTTTCGGCATTTGTAACTGAATAATAGAACATTAAATATGATTAAATTGTTTGTAGGTACATCATAAATAAAGGTACTATATATACATAATATATATGTACATAAAACAATGCAATTTTTTACAGGTAAATGAATAAAAAAAATTAATATTTTTTAACAAAATATTAGAAATTTCTATGCGTTATTATTTAGGTTAGATGTATAAATATGATTATCGTAGTTATTTCTTTTCAGTTTAAGCGCAATGAAAGTATTGATTTATGATCATATTATTTGATAATATTTATTATATATTATATGATAATTTATAAAACATATTACAAACCACGTTGTTATAATATCGAAAAAATAAAAATTTTATAAAATAGTCTTCAGAATTTACGACGTTGATTCTTCGAAAGTAATTATTTTATAGTTGTTTACTGTGAGTTTTTACAATATAAAGGAGCCGTGAACATTTTTATATGAACCATAAAAGTGTTGGTACTCTATAATAAGTGTTAATTCTCCGTTTGTAAACAAAACATCTCCGATTAAGTGTGTATTTATTTAATTAAAGGTTAAAAAAAACATTTATTGAATATTTTTCTCGGTATTTTAGTTGAACATAATGTTATTAAAAATTACCTTGATGTACCTATTTAATAAACAGTACACAGTATTTTATTAGGTATGTTCTGATAGTCTCGATACAATTTTTAATCAAAAATCGAATACCTATATTATATATTATATTAATTGTAGGAAATTACTCAACACGCGTCTCTGACTACCAGACTACCTTCATAATATATATTGTGCATTAATAATATTTTTATGTTTGCTTAAAATATTAAATAAAGCTTTTTGTCTTTTAAAATTATTACAATACAATATATTTATTGTTCTATTAAACACGACGTTGGCTGAAAAAATATTAATACAATTTTTTCCCAAAAAAAGTAGGTAACTATATTATAATGTTTATAAGTTGTCAAAAAAACATGTGCTATACCCGCATACGTACTTAGGTACACACACGAAATTTGAATATTTTACTAAGCATTTTTTTTTTTTTTAAAACCACCTGTTTGTATGTGTCTTTCATTAATATAAGTATTTAATTTATACGAGTATTTTAAACATATAAAAAGGTTATATATATTCGAATTCTACAAAACTGTTATGTACTTCACCTACAAATGTATTAATTTCAAAACATTATAATAAGTATTACAATCTCATATAGAATTATTTTACATAATCTAATAGATCAAATAAAAAATTGTCAGTGCTCCGAAAACTAATATCAAATAATAAATAAATTAATATTAAAAAAATAACGTAAATCAAATATACTAAAATAGTTATAGGTAGATAAGTGAGTTAATATTATATTTATTGTATCATTTGCGCCGCACCTACTCTGGATTCTTTAAGACATAATATTATTATATTATTGTTTTCACTACTGTTTCAAAAATTTTCGTATTTTTTATTGTTTTAAAACGGAAATTTATTCCAACATGATGGTCAACACTAATACTGCGGTTACCGTTCCAAATATTGAATTAATGATTTAGTAATTAGTATATCTACAATAAAATGAAAATAGTCGAAATTCATTATATATTTTTATTTTTAGATAAAACTATGTCAGTCAAATATATACAATGTAGATTTTTATCAGTTAAAAAACATAGAATCGTCATGATAATATGAAAACAAACTAATAATAAAATGTTTATAAAAACTCATTTAATAAAAGTACTTAATTAGTAATTTAAAATGTTTAAATACTAATGAATGAACGAGTATTGTAAATTTTCCACAAGTGTTTTTATTCAGGAAATAGGATTATATGCAGTCAAACAGCACTATCAATAAATATTTTTAAACTATAATTTGATACATTCAATAAGTAGAGATGCAATATTATAATATTACCACCACAGTTCCATAAATATTATAATTGCAATTTTTTTACAAATTCCCACGAATATTAGTTTCCTCTCTGAATATTGGTAGAAAAACGCAATGTTTTATACTTTTATTAATGTTATTTTTACATATTTAAGCATTTCCTATGTGTTTTTTTTTACTTCAGTGAATCATTCTATAATAATATTTATATATTGGTTATCGTAAGTTAAGTGGGTAGTAAAGTTCTATTTTTTATATTCGATTCCTATCTATACGATAAGTGTTACAACCGTATAAAACATACACAACCGCTTGCATTATACAATACAATAAAATTTAATAGGCATTATTATTATTATATGTTTTCGAAATTACGTGTTCGGAAATCTCCGAACGATCGTCAGTGCCTCCCGCCGGGAGCTTTGTGATGGTTTTCGCATGTTCGCAAACATTTAGGGTGAAACGCTACTTTCTTTTCCCATTAACACCCTCGTACACACACACACACACACACACACACATAGATACAGGGTGATCAGAATATTTTGTTATAAAATAATAGAAATATCATTTAAAACGAATGTATAATACCTATACCCACCTTTATTGTAACACAAAATTCGGATCACTCTGTATACGAGATTCATGTTACATTAAGGTCTCTCGGATAAGACGTCAGGACCCGTGTCCACAACACTTAACACACCCGATATTCGCACATTTTATTTATATACCTTTGTAAAAATATATATTATTGTGTTATAATAACACATGATATATGGTCGGTGTACGCTTATGAAATTTGATTTTATATATTATTTGGTTAAAGACGACGTTCGAAAAAATTGAGTGAAAACCATAGTGTTCAATCGTCGTGAATTTACACAGATATTATAATATTATTTCAAAGGAACATGATTACATGATTACAATTATGTAAGTATAATGATAATAACTCATTTATTGTTATTTTCAAAGTTTTTTTTTTACAAATTTGACACACATTTTAAGTATATCAATATATGAGATCCAAATTCAACGTTTCATTAAACAATTTAAAAAGTATTTTAAATCGTTTTCAAATACACATATAACGAAAGTATAGAAATACAACATATGTATTTATATAATATTTTGTGTGCCTATTCAATTACCAAAAATCAATTTAATTTAAATACATATAAAATAACTAATAAATATATATTTATGTTTCTTTATGGACGAAATTTAATCAGTTGAATATAGCCTATAGGTAAGATTTTTATCAGTTAAAAATCATAGAATATTCAAAATAATCTTTTAATAAAATGTTTATAAAAAAATTTTTTATTAAGAGTATTGTAAATATTTTAAAAGCGTTTTTATTTAAAATATAAATAGTATTTTAAACACAATACTATCTTAAAATAAACATAATTTTATTTAATTATATACTAAACAAGAATGATATTGAAATATTGATCGTATTTATTAATATATATTTTAGTTTTTTATACTTTTCACAATATCTATTTTATTTAATTTAATAATGAGTAGGAATTAATAAACGGTCGTTTCATTTGACAATAATAGGATAAACAATTTGTATAGGATTTTTGTGATGAAATTGATGTTTCGTTATCAAAAACGTACCATAATAAATATTTCATATGCTATAATCTAAAATAACATTATCATTATAGCGATTTAATCGTATTCTTGTACAAGATTTACGAGGATTTGACAATTTTCCATTGATATTATTATATTTAAAAATGTCAAATAGTAGTGAATCGTGATACTTTCTGTATAGTGTAACCGTATAAATTACTCAGAGATAATTTATATTTTATAGTCGCATTAGTCAACGAGTAAATACAATTATGTGTTCCATTAAATAATGACCATATAAATGCATTTAACATGCGAAATAATATTTATTCGAATATTATTGAAAGAATATTAAACATAATATAATAAACCGTGCAGTATTGCGTGCATATGTGTATTTTATTACCCTCAACTTATATTATCCTGAATTTATAACAAACAAACAAACATAATAAAAAAACAAAATATTATTTATTAATACAATTTATTTAAAATAGTCGTTTATTTGAATTTTTATGTATTTTAATCTCAAACTAATTTTCTCAATTATTATGTAAGTATAGGTATACTTAGTCGAATTCGGTTTCGTAAATAAATTCGTTTAATAAATTACACCTGTTTGTTAAAAAAAAAAAAAAAAATATATAATTATATTTATCCAGGTGCATTTCATTTTGTGGAATTTAATTTATAAGTTTAGGCTTTTTTTTACACAAAAATCGAGAAATTATTAATTAACTGAACGTTAAAAAACGTGTCTACAATAAATAAAAAACCGTATATATATATAATTGATTTAGTAACGACGAGTGGACGAGATCATAAATACGTATTATTATTATTACCTAACCGTATGTTTATAAAAATATGGTATTAATATAAAATTAATTCAGCTTTGGCAGTTTAGATAATAATTTGTACTTTTTAGAAAACACGATTAAACATCTAAGTATGGTAATTGGCTGAAACAAATAATATTACATGTGAAAATTTGTCATATCATTAATAATCAATATAATATTCAAATCGTACATTTCGCGTTTTACTTTAACTTGCAGTTCATTGGTGTGTCTATGGAGGGGGTGAAGGGAATTTCGCAGTCAAAATTTTTCTCTATGATAAATAATAATAATAATTAGTAATTACACGATGAACACAGTAATTAATTAATTTTTTTTAAAATTTAAATTTGGGCAAATTTTGATTTCTGTCCCCACAGCCACTAAAGTCTAAAACTCCTAAGCAGCAGTTATAGTTTTATAGGTGCACTATTTATTTTAACGATAAACTATATAGTATATATACAGTATGTGGTGACACTGTATAAAGTAACTTTGAGGTTATATTCATATATACCATAATATCATGACGTTGTAATCATAGATGTATAACTAGGATTTTTTAGTAAGAAGGGCTAAATATACATATCATTTTTAATACCTAATGACACATATAAAAACTAAAAATAGCAAAATATTTTAAGGAGGACTAAAAATGGTTTAGATAGGACTAAGCTGGATTGTTACGTCCATGGTTGTAATGCAAGTTTTATACACGATATACATCGTGGATTAATATATTAGGTAGGTTTTGTACTTGTATGTAATTCATTATTATATAAATAAATAAAATGTTTAAAATATGTATTAAAATTAATTAACTACCATAAGACATCTTGTTATAAAAATTTTAGGTTCTTATAAAAATATTGAGTGGCCGAAATGGAAACAAAATATCAACATTCACAAAGTGGCAGCTGGAATTATACTAAAAAGAAAGCAGAAAAACAAGTTTTATATATTATTGCAGAAGATACAAGGGATATATTTGAAACATTCGCGGTGACAGATGAGTAACTGAATTAAAAAAAGTAATTGAATTATGATTATTATAAACCAAAAAGTTAATGAATGCGTGGAAGCATTTAAATTTAATATTCGCGAACAAAATGTGGATGAATCTTTTGGTGAGTACTTGTACTTGATAGACTCATAAGAAATCATTATGTTGTAACTAGGGTATAATATTATTAAAAACTACAGGAAAGATATTTTTTAGAAAAAGTAATTCATATAATTAAAAAATATTAAATAGCACAAGATTAGAAGAATATTTTGAACAGCATAAGCAATACAATCGAATAATTTTACCTATAATATAGGTACAAAACAGGTTATTATTAGGGCTCAGATTTCAATGCATTTGCATTTTTTTTTTAAATGTCTTACACGATGCTTTCCAAGCTACAAATGTGTTTCAAGTACTTCATATTGTAAACAAAATTTTTTTTTTGGGGCATTATTTGCATTTTTTTTGCATTTTTAGAGGATTTTATACTTTTTGGGGCATTTTTGACCTATTTCTCGTATTATGACTAAAAAATTGACTACATTGAAATATAAACATAGTACTACATATACATCACGTGTTAAACAAACATTTTTTTCTTCTGAATTTTAATATTTATTTATTTCATTAACACAAAAATAAAATGATTTAATGTAAACTTATGTTAATTAATTTTTTGAAAGGCCATTTTTTTATTTTTTTAGGGCATTTAAATCCAAACCCTAGTTATCATATATTATATATTTAATATTATTAAATTTTGGGCACCATATTCCCACCAAAACAAAATCCTATATCTGCCACTTTCGCCGGTGATGATGAACTTAGTTTGATGAGTAGGTACTATAGGTATATTGTTTAATTTATTTCATAAAATATTTCATGAGTTCGATACGACTGCTGGCCGTTATATTGTTATTATCATTATTATTATAATTTATTATACCTACCGCCCGCCATTGAGATTACAAAACACACCGCAACTAGGCCCATTGAAAAAGTGGCTCATCATCGCGATTATCGCGGTCGGAGAACGTTACACGGTTTTCAAATTAACTCTTATTTCGCTCTCGTCATAATAGTGTTTACTGTACAATGGATCACGTATTTTCCGATAGTAAACGATTTTGTATTTTGTCGGAATCAGGTTTTCGAAGATCGTAAATATAACCGAAACGAGGTATAGTTACCCGTAGATCGTTATTAATCTATTACATACTTTTTTAACGCAGTCAGATTTATTTTTCATCAGACTTATAGTATATATCTTATTAGATTTTTATAAGACCTAAATTTTCAAGTAAAAGGTTGCAAATCTACAGACTTATTTTGCATAATTTTGCAAATAATAATTATTTCTAGATACACGCGGTGGATTATAATCTCATTAAACTTAAATATAAAGTCATTTTTTTACCGGATTGAAACAATTTCAAATCCATTTTATTATTTTATTATCACTCATTTTTTGCATAAATTATGTAAAATTGATTTTCTCGAGCTGTGGACCTAACACAACGTGGGAATAACTGAATAAGTACTTAGCAAAAACCGGTGCCGTTGCGGCCGCCTAAATTTGAAACCTCTTGTAAGGTAAACAGTTATAAATGCTGTTTCTGAAAAATTATTAGCTGTGTAAAATCTACATCTTAAAGAAAATTATTATTTGACCAGCCCCTATTTTGTTATAAATTTGTTTTGAAAAATTTAGTTAGAATTTTACATTTTCATTTTTTTTAGTAAATTGACTTGAATACACATTCTAAAGTACATAATATAATACAATTGTATTTAATATTTATCATTTTAGTAATATATATTGAAAAATACCATATTTTAATAAATTTTTAGTCACTAAAATTTGAGTTTAAGTCATTTTATTGGTATTATATTCTGACATCGATTATCGTGATAAACACAGGATGGAGTTGTGAACTTGTGAATGTACAATATGTCAATATTATAATATGATCGACGACTAAGATGATCTATACGGTATGCGTTGTTATTAAAAACACCTGTAAATCATCGTGCAAACATATTTTATATTAGGTATATACTACCGCGTGGTATTGTCGTAGGTGCGTATAATGCACGAAACGTTTATATATCACGGTAACCGCGTTTGTTCCAACTACCCAACTTACCATGTAGTCCATATAATGTATTAGGTATATGCCTACACAAACACAAACATTCGTCATCCAGAAAAACCGCAATAAATATCTGAATCAAAAAAGAGCACGCTGGGTCTATGTACCAAAGTTTGTAAGTGGTTTATTTGCTAGCTGTTATTATTGTTAAACGCTATTTATTTGCGATGAAAACGGTGCGAACGATATTATTAACTATTATTTTGTAAAACTATGTTTTCTAGAGCTTTTTATTACAATAAGCTATAAACGTGCTGGTTTACATGTCGGCTGTTATTTTATTCGCAAACAAATCACTAAATGTCTTCTTCTTTATGCGCGCAAAGGATTGAAACGGACTGATCATAATATGAATATTTTATAACTAAAAGTCGTTTGCGAAGTTGTAAAACGATTAAGATAATATTTAGATAATTTGTTCAAGTTGGATTTCAATCCAGTATTGTTGTTCCGCGTTAAGGTGTTGAGGATTTTAATTATATTGAAAAATTAATTAAATTCGCGACGATATCTAGGATACCTGCCTACGAATATTGGTTTAAGGTGATGGAATCGTCTTTGATCAGATATAGGAATAATAATAACATTAGAATTATTAAAAATTATTCTTTACGCACCGAGTCATATTATATTGTTATTATGAGTCCCCTCTCCCGGCATTGACAATAATAAGTCTCTGTTTTACTATTACAATTTAATATAATATTATTATTATCGTTAACACAATAGAAATCACGCGAGCACACGTGTATATTTATAATCGTATATACAGTTGGGGCCTTCTTTGAATAATGAAATTGCACAACCATAAGACACGTCAAAGGACAATGGGCTTTGGAATTCGATTATTAATGCGGCGAAAGGCTAAAAAGCGAAACAGCGTGACACCCATGGCTACTTTCTAATAATATATTTATATTTATATATATATATATTTTTTTTTTTTAATTACAGACATCAAAGAAATGTTCTTTTATTCGTATATACATTGTGTATTCGGATTCCGCGGTGTATATATTGACGTGTGTACCGTACTGTTTTTGAAAAGGCTCAATCAACTCTCACGTATATATAAATCTATAATTTACCGCTCGGCGCTTGGTAAAATTTAATATTATACGCACCTATAGTATCGCACAATCAATATAACAATATAAAGTTCGTATTGATTATGAAAACAAAATATCTAAGTTAGAATTTAATATTTCCTTATTCTCGGTATTTTATACCTACTATATTTCTTATAAGTAGGTAAGAGGACTATAGTAGCTTAAAAAAAACCCACAAAATATGCATTAATAAAATATGAAAAAAAATGCAATCTATTTAAGCATGAAAATTAATTTTTTAACTAATTACGAAATTTGTTTTTATATTTTTTTTAATCGATTTGATATTAATATGAAAACCACTAAAATAATACAATATAGTTAAACATTTTAATTCTTTTTCTTGTTTTTATATTATTCAAAAGTAAAAAAAAAAATTCAAAATATGCATTATACCTAATACACTGTAGTAGTGCAGTGTAATACAAATATGCAAATGCACTACTCTGTTTATTAAGTATTACTAATTTTTTTCTTTCTAATATATAATAAATAATATAATAATATAAACAATAAATAAACACAATTGTTATTAATAATACACAATACACGTACGAGGTTAGTCCGGAAAGTATCGGGCCTACGTTTATATCTTCGCGCCATAGTGTTCGAGCGACCTCTGCTGGACAGAAACGTCAACAGTAAAGCCTCACAAATCTATTGGTTACTTACTGACATCTGCCGAACGTATAGTTCATGCGCAGCGTGTCTTTGTTTACAGTGCCTTTTTCACGTTCGTCGGATTTTGATATTGTCAAAAATGACTGAAAAACAAGATCAACGAATTTGCATCAAATTTTGCTTTCAACTCGGAAAAACGAGTTCGGAAATTATTGAAATGATGCAAAAGGCCTTCGGAAGTGAGTGTATGAGCAAAACACGAATAAAAGAGTGGTATAAGCGGTTCAGGGATGGTCGCACTTCTGTTGATAGTGATTCTCGTTCCGGCCGACCTTCGACGACAAAAACCGCAGATAATATTGAGCGGGTGCGACTTGCAATCGAACAAGATCGTCGTATGACTGTGCGAGAACTAGAAGAAGACCTTGGGATACCAAAAACTATCATTTCAGAAATTTTAACCGAAAATTTAGGAATGAAACGCGTGTGTGCGAAATTCATCCCAAAATTGCTCACAGCTGAGCAGAAGAACATTCGCTTAGAAATCGCTCTGGACAATCTGGAAATGGTCAATAATGATGATAATGTGCTTAGAAAGGTTATTACTGGTGATGAATCATGGGTTTATGGTTATGATCCTGAAACAAAACAACAATCTTCACAGTGGAAGCATCCTGAATCGCCAAGACCAAAAAAAGCACGTCAAAGTCGGAGCAATGTTAAGTCAATGTTGATTGTTTTTTTCGATTGTGAAGGTGTTGTGCATCACGAATATGCACCAACAGGTCAGACAATCAATAAAGAGTACTACCTTCAAATTTTGAAACGTTTGCGTGATGCAGTGAGAAGAAAACGCCCGCACTTTTGGGCAAGTGGTGACTGGCTTCTCCATCACGATAATGCGCCAGCGCATTCATCCAATCTTGTGCAGCAGTTTTTGAGCAAACACAATATCGCATTGCTTCGACAACCTCCATACAGTCCCGACATAGCCCCTTGTGACTTTTGGCTGTTTCCAAAACTCAAAAAACCACTCAAAGGACACCGATTCGATGACAAAACAACGGTTGAAAACAATGCGACGATTGTACTTAAGGCTATCCCTAAAAATGAGTTCCAGGACTGTTTTGAAAAGTGGAAACATCGATGGAACCGTGTTATTCAATCAAGTGGGGATTACTTTGAAGGATGCCACCCACCAGATGATAAAGAATAACGCTAGTACGAAAATATAAAGGTAGGCCCGATACTTTCCGGACAGACCTCGTATATATTATATCTATATATTTACGAATATTTTTTTGTTGTTCCGGTATTAAATTCGATTAAATTTAATTCGACGTTTTAGTCTCAGTGCCTGCCTATTGATCATAAAATATAGGATACTAATGTACAAAATAAAATGCACACACATATGGTAACCTAATTACGTATTTTCAGGTTAGGTTATATATAAACAATGGACTAGGGTTTTATTGTTGGACACTTTCATCGTTTCGGTTCAGTTGTTTAATAGCTTAATATATGAGTATAATTTAATATATAGATACGTATATATTATACACTTAATGTTTTTCATTTCCATTTTCAATTTAGGTACTTAATACATAATATTATTAAATTCCATAAAAAGCGAACGATTTCTGTTGGGAAAAACACATTTTCATAGACAATTTTTTCTACGAATAATTTATAGTAACATTAGAAACTTAAATATAATAAATCATTTCTCTTAAAATTTCTATTTTCATAAATAATTACTTTTTATTTTACTTGATAATAACTAATAATATGTTGAAATAAAAAGTTCAAACCTCTTGATTTATTAGTTAAATTAACTTACTTAACTCGTTATATAAATTTATTCGTAAAAAAAGAATACATTTTTGTTTTAAGTAGAATTACATTTAAAATTTCAAAGTATGGTCAGTATATGGATACAAAATGTTCTCAATACTAAATATTATATGGTATAAAAAGTTATTATATAAAATTTTTATCGTCATATAAATGGATTATGATGGATTAAACGGTTTGTTGCACCGAGATTACAATATACACACATTTATTATTTATTTTTTCATATAATTTTACATACAATAGGGTAACCCATTCGACCAACATGTGGAAGACGTATACTTGTTGTAATCGACCCCATCGAACGAATAAAAGCGCGTGGCACCTTGAAAACCGATACTTTGATACACCGATTATATAAAGAATAGGATAACTAGGGCGACGACCGTAGAAGATTTACTGAGGACTTGTTCGTTATTTTGTCGAATACAATAGTGACCGCTGCTGCAAGGAATCGAAAATATTGTAAAATATTGTGAACAAGTGAAAGATATTTAGCGAAAAAAATGATTATATTGATAAGTATATTATATAAAATAAAAAATATTTAATTGTCCGTATAAATTCTTTTTCGGGATTTTCTTAAATAATGAATTCCTTTATGATGATGTTCTTCTATCCGCGAGGCGCGTTTATTATATTATTTTATATACGCGCCGAGATAATAACACTAACTGTAGATTTCACGGTATCATGATCTAATTTAAAACGGATATTTATCAATATCAATACAGAATTTTCTAACGCGACAGCGAGAATTTATCACGACGAATTTTGTTATTTATTAATTTTTTTACAATAATCAACATTATTAACATAATTTACAAAGTATATGATATCCGATTAAAAGAGTTAATATAACATAAACACTATAATATGTTTGACTGTACACTAGGTGTTTAGTGAGAAAAATCCCTGCACACGAGCAGAACCCTGAAGGTGCGTACAACTACTCTCATTGAAAAATCCCTGCGATGACACGACTATCTATAAACCAGACTTTATATTTTTATTAATTTATTTAAACAAATAAATTAAATTTTAAAATAAATTTAATTTGACAAAGTTACGATGATGTTTTTAAAAAATTTAATTCGTTTTAGATACTGAGCGAAGCAAAGGTTTTATAATGATGTTTTTTTTTTTTGTCTGAAAGCACGATTTTTGATGATGATGGTGAAAATAATAATAATAATGAAATAAAAAACTGTGGGTTATTTTTCCCTTGACGAAGCCCATATTATCATTAAAAGTGGCGGTTTTTGCAGTTTTGGAAGCGCAAGAGGTGAAAAAAAAAAATTTTAATTAACCTACAAAGTCTCTGCGGACCAGAGCCTTATGGATGATTGGAAGTTTTAAAAACTCGTTTCCCGTAATCAGATTATCCCGTCCGGACCATTAATCATTATGTATAATCTGGCAAATACTTTGGAGCAGCCGATTACCACGAATAGGGTATGCTTTGGATAGCAAATTGCATCTAATTGGTACTATATTTAACTTATTTTTCGAATTTCTTAAAAGTTTTTCTACGAGAAAAGAAAAACTACCAAAAAATAAAGGGAAAAACGGCAAAACTCACGGAAATCGTAATTTTGACGAAGTTGATTTAAAAATTGTTCATGATAAATTGATAACTAATGCAATTTTGAACGTAGATACTTACTTGAAATTTGTTTGAGTATTCTCGTAGGTACTTTACACACGTGGTAACTTTTGGAACGGCTTATCAGTATAATAAATTGTATTATATTGAGTTTTGCTCAGAATCGTATTTTCTAATGCAATATCATTGTATTCAAATCTTAATTATAATAAACCACTAATTTCTCCGCGGACCGAAAGGACCAAGGAGGAACGTCCAAAATGACTTTCCCACTTTTTATTTATTGATAATATCTGTTCAATGAGTCGAACAGCATAATATTCATTAGACTTTACGGTTATCATTTTCGGCGTACAAAAAAAAAAAGTCTTATCGTTCTGATAATAAAGTCCTATATCCCGTTATCGTGATCACTCGATCATGTTATAAATTATTATAATGTTTTCCATATTATATACTATACGGGTATATTTTTATTCGCCGCGCCATTATATTGCGCATAATATTAATATTATTTTATAATGCGAAATCGCGATTTATTTGAAAAGTCTCGGCACGGCGGAATAAACGACAAAATTTTCGCGACTATAATTATAATGATAATATGTAGGTATATATACGCGGTTCGCGTAAGTGATATTTATCACTTTTATTAAGATGCACCATACTGAGATGGAAAACCGTAAAAGCGTTGAAAAGTAATTAAAACAGCCGTGTATAAATCAATTAGTGTTTCTTTAATGTAGTTTTCATCGTTGTGGACGCGATAATAATATATTAAATCATAGTATACCTTATACAACATGCAGACAACAGCCAGTAGGTGTTGTGGTGGTTCGAGGCAGATACGTTATTAAAACGTTCGCATTTTTTAATTATTATATTCGGAGACAACCGCAAAGTTCGTTATCGTTATTGTTATTATTATACTACCGCGAAGAAATTTCGGAAACTTTAAAAAAGAAAAAAAATTTTAAAAAATGAACGTCGGTCGAAAAAGTATGAAAAATGTATACATTACAATTTATGTATCATAATATTATAATCATAATGTATATTGTGCTCACTGCTCCGTTAAATAATCGAATTTCCTACGATAAACTATTGCCCATTTTATTTCAAATTAAATTTACATTTATTATTTTCATATTATATATATACATTATTTGTACACGATTCATATAATATAATATATTATTGTTATTATTATAAGCATTAAACGTGTGCATTATATTAATATGTTGTTCAAACAGAACGTTTAAATCGAACAGTAAGTCGAATGCTGCAAAGTCGCATTGGATTATATCATTATTATTATTATAATATCGTTTATGTACACGTGAGCCGCATTACGCCTGTAAATAACATGAAATATACTATATAGGAGAGAATAATGTATACTTTTAATATTATATTATTTTGCATCTTATTCATTCAAATAATTGCGTTCGCGCGTGTCATAATCGAAAGAACAATTTTTTTTTTGAATTATTTAAAAATCTAAAATAATAATATGTATTACGAATATTTGTGGTATTTTTAATTATTTTATTTTTGTTATTATAGTTATTTCAGATTAAAAAATAATTTATGTTTTTATTTTTTTATTCGATATTGATACCTGTATTAAATTTATATTGTGAAATGTGAGTATAAAAATATATAGGTCCATAGTGTCTACTAAAAGTTTACTTTAGAAGTAAACTTTTTTAGTGGGAAAAACAATGCTGTATTATTTATATTATTTATATACTTAGAATTTCGGTCATATTGTCACAAAAATATAAATTATAAAAATAAATAAATTTAAATAATACTTATTTGGTCATTACGGTCTTCGCTATAAAATTTTCCAACTGTCTGTAAACTACATATTCTATTGAATGTTCGACTTCAAGGGTTTCCTAATTTGTTTAATTAAAACAATGGACACACAAAAGACCAAATAATTATGGATAACATGCTTCAATAAGTTGAAATATAAGTAAAGATAGGATTAAATCTGAGTCATTATAATATTCGAATCGTAAGTAAAAGAAATCTTGGTGAACTAACGCGTCAGAATAATACATTGTTTTAGCGCCATTTAAACCCATTTTCAAAGTTATGACAAAACTTATATTATAGTTATCGTCTATATTAATATTAAGGTTTGCCGGTTAGAAACAGTGGATTTCACAATCTATTGTGGTTCATTGCGTTGCTGATGTGTTTATATAATTAGATTCCTGGATTATATAATTTGTTGTTGTTAATAATATTATTGATATTGGCCAAATGTTTTTTTTAATAATTTTTTTATTCGTTTCTCACTAACGGTTAGAAAAATTCGCAGATAATTCGTCGGAGGAATGAAAACGAAATTATATTTGGGCACGCTTTACACCGCCATCATAGACCCTTCTTCGCTTAACAAGAGGCTCCGCCGAAACGAATAATACAATTGGTTCGACTTATTAAATTACGTATATAACACCTGTTTTATAATTTTTTTTTTATAAACAGAATGACACAGATGCATTAAAAAATAAAAATAAATAAAATAGAGAACCAGTTTTAAAAACTCATTAATTTCGTTTTGTTCCGGTGCACGCGGACGTATTTTTTCCCCACCGACATCGTCGTCGATGCGAAAAATATAATATTATTTATCACTGCCTCCGAGTTGTTATGGTATTTCCTTTTCCAGTATTTTATTTTTATATTAAATATAATACAACAATGTCGTAGGTATACAGGGCGATCGGAATATTATCTTAGGTACGAAAATATAATGGATGTAACATTGAAAAGGTAAGTATGTAATTCCCACACATTTGATATTACTCGTGAAAGAAGTGTAACATTTAGTTTTTTGTTTAAAATATTTTTTGGTTCTTATATTCGTTATTTCTTTTTAAAAAATATACCAGTTTGTAGACTTGTGATTAATGTGATTAAAGACATAATTTGTGTATAAATAATAGTCCAATCACAAGGGACAAGTTAAAAAAACTGCGTGTTACTTTGTGTGGCTAATTTGTTCGAATTTACCAATAATTATTGAATTTTGAAGTGTAAACTGAAAATTATTTTTAAAACAAAAATAACCGTGACTCGTCTATATGCGAGTATTTTTTTAATGATATATGATACCTAAGCTAAAAAAATATATATATTACACACCTAATGTGAACTCAAATATGCGCGTGTACAATTTTTATATCTTTGTAATTATTATATAGTGACTAATTAAGAAAATAAGAATGAAAAATATTATATTATACACGATGATGTCTAATTATATTATTATAAAACAAAACGATTTGCCAATTATTTAACCGTCTTTGTCTAAATAAAAAATAGTTATCCTATTTTGTTGTGCGTTATCTATGCGGAAAGCAATAATTAGAAACCATATTTTATATTGTTTATATACGTATTTTTAATGGAAATTCGCGACACAATAATAACGTATTTTTTTTTTTTTTTTTATCATTACCTATTGTATCTTTATACACAATAATGTAATAACATCACGTTGGAGAGCGTACGCATCGATAAATCATGATCGTCGATCGAACATGTCAAATTAATCCTATATGCCCAGTTAGGTTAATATTATAATATTATAATGTGTTGTAAGTGGAAAAACTTGGGCCCGTTTTTGTATTCCGATCTCCCTCCAATCGACGGTCATTAGTCCTGTCGTTGCGGTCGTTTCGTCACGTATTCACACGTCCTTTCTGACATCGTTACTCATTATAATATTATTATATTGTACAAATCCCAATGGTTATCTTGCTATCGTTTATACACCGAATTCAAATCGGACTACCACGGAATGTATACCTATTAAAATTTAAATAACAAATCCGTATAATACTATTAGTGTTTTTGTTTCTAGGGTACCTATTAAAAAAAATTTCGAAAAAAATATTTTTAAAACACCAGAGTAAACATTAAGAGAGGACGTTTACCCGCATATTATGTCACCATATCTATTTAATGAAGAATGTATAAAAATCACAGAAACACAGAACTCAAATTGTGATGTTTAAGTTGTACTTGGAGAGCATATACATCTATTAGCATATTTCAAGAGAAGCAAGAAATGTCAAATCCGTTTTTTAAAATATCATCTGTCAAAGAAGTTACTGCTTGTTGAAAAAAAAAATAAAAACTTAATACACTATAATATATATATTATAACTTCTTTGCCGCAGATCATATTGTACAAAACGGATATGACATTACCTTCAAAATATGTTATCCTCTTTAAATGTAATATAATAGATGTTTATACTCTTAAGTTCAACTAAAACGTCACAATCTAAGTCTTGCAGTCTATGGTTTTGCTTTATTCCCTAGATAGATAGAAACAAAATCATTGTCAAACACATTTAAATATATAACACCCTCTTACGTATAGATATAAATTTAGTAAAATAAGTTAGATATTAAATCTATAATTATCAATTCTATTACGTTAATTTCAACTGTTCTACACCAGAGTAAAAAACAAAAACAAGTATCGCAATGACATAATAATATGGCGTTTACAAATATTTAAATAATATATTTATAGTAACATCGTGAATTTTGGTATGTCTTGTACTTACCGAAAATAATCTTTAAAATTAGTCTAACCGTAAATTTATATGGAAAATTCAGAATAAAATTGTGACGATATCAATGATCCATGAAATCAACACAGACCACATAGTTGTATTTACATAATATAGGAGCTGGCAAAAAATGATTATAAATGACACTCTCATTTCGAATGAAAAATTATTACTCGGAGGAATTGAAATTTCTGGATGATTAATAAACTATAATAATATATTATAATATGGATTTGTAATTATTTTTCTGCAATAAATTGTGTATGGTAATTTATAACATTCGTTAGTATCTATAGGTTTAATAAAGTTAGCGGAAAACAAAAACATATACATAATTATTATATTTTACAAAGTAACCGGTTGTCGTGAGAGATATTGAGAAACTCAATTATATCGTTCGAACACGATTGATTTGTTATCGTTTTTAATAATAAAAATAAACATAATATATTTACATTTTATCATTTTTTATGTATACGATTAATATTAATATTTAATTAAATCGTTGATCAGATTTTTTATAAGTACCTATCTACTAAAAGAAAAAAAATTAATAATCTTTTTGAAAACATAATTATAAAATTTTTATTTTTATGGAAAAAAAATCATGATCACCATACCACTGTCTACTGAATTCAACAGTATCCGGATCGACGTAAAATGTAGTCACGACGACAATCTTACACAAAACTATAATATATTAGGTATAATGTGTAATATAATTTACCCTTTTGTGACATAAATCACAACACAGACTTGCCAACAATTTGATATTCGGACCAAATAATAATATTGCGGCAGTCGTCGCGTAGGTATACCTACATATAATGTCGTCGAGATTACATTCCAAACCGATCGGAGCACACAATAATATAATATCCCGCAGGATTCATGAATGAAAAAAACATATTAATTTTTTTCAAGTCTATCGTTTATATACGATAAAAAAAAAACATTTTTTATATTATTATAATAATAATGCGATATCATACATTTTTCTTTGAAATTTATTTGTATATTTAATTTTTTGTGGGAGAGGAAGTCGTGTGTGTGTGTGACAGAGAAATCAGACGAGGAAAGGTAGGTACACAATGCGACTACAGCAAAATAATAATAATAAAACAACGCCGGAGACGAATAAGCGCGAACCACAGTGCCGACCAAAAGCCAAGCCTGAGATATCCATCAGATCGCGGTTTTATACGAATTTATTTAATTTTTTTTTAATTTATACGTTTTAGAATATCCGATTTGATTTTCGTACGTAGTGGCACGAGGATTTACAAAACAATAACACGACGTTATAAAAAAATATACCGACTTTGGGTCAGTTTACGGGTCGGAAACGTGATAACTTCCGTAATCGTCTTTTGACCGACCGTCGCCGGCGGAGGCGCTCGGAACGACCGACGCGGCCCGACATGGGGTCGTCGTGTGAAATAAGTGTGATTGTTCAAATTCGTGTGGAGTAGGTATTAGGTCCAGCGAAGGAAATAACAACGAAGACACCATTTTTCAAAGATATTTCTGTAGGATTATATTAATCGTAATATCAAAACAATAATGTTATTTTGTGTGAAATATAGTAAAATAATAATAATATTAATAATATACGTATAAACAATAACACGTATGAGAAACAAAACGCTTATAGATAGGTACGTAAAATAATAATATTCGTCGGGCCACTGTCTCCGCGCGTCGTTGTTTTAAAAAAATAAATATGTATAAAAAAAATTCCTCGACGCACGCATCTAGTTTAAATATAATAATCGTAATCGTAATGATAATGTGGGCATTATAATATATTTGACGTTAACTCAGCGGGGGAAGTTTAGACTGGTCCTTGTTTTATGCCAACGGATGATATATCGCCATAACGATGATTGCTTCTCACCAGTCTTATTTTTTCGTTTTATTTATTTTCCTATCTCGTTTTCATTTCTATAATAATAATAATAATAATAATAATATAATATTATTATCGTGTTTCATTTTCGAATAATATTTTATAATAATATTATTATCGGCCAGGTCTCGAACAAAATATAACACATTGATTTAGGCGCTCATATTATTATTATTATCATAAAATATTAATATTCGCATTTCGCATATAGTACATACAGCTAATCTGCCAATGTGATATAATGCGGAATATTAATTGTAAATGAATTACAAAAATAATTGACATAAAATTCAATACGCGTAATTTGTAATTATTATGTAATTCTCACAATTTTTGTAATTTTTTTTGTGTAATTCTACCCGATACCATATTACTTTACACATATGAGAAAACCAATGATGTCTTTCAATATTATTTGTATTCTTGTGTATTAATATTAAGTATATAATACGATATTATGGAATGATTGCGTCCAAGAAGAATATTATATTTAGATTACTTTAATATAAATTTAATAATTTAATGTTTTTTTTTCCATCCCAAACTTTTAATAAATCATTATACGGTCTTATAGAGTTAGTATATTCGTATAGTATAAAAAATTCGTTGTAATTGCTGGGAATTATTTAAAATACTCATCCATTCGTAATCGTTATCATTTTATTTGAAATTTATTTGTTTGTATAATTGGTATAGTTTTAGATCAATATTAGATAATGTATAATATATAATGTATAGGTTATAGTATTAATAGCATTATCATTGTATAATATTATGAATTTATAACGTTGCATATGGTCATAGTAGTAAGATTTGATGTGCCTTCAGAATCTAGTTCAGTAAACGACCAATTATAACTTTTAATCTAGCCGCGGTTTTCCGTAAATGCGACCGAAACGTTCCTGTTTTATTTTAAAAAAATGATATCATTCGACGTTTGTAATATAAGTATCATTTGTGTAAATAATAAATATTGTATTATCACTACAATAATGTAATTTCCCCAAAATTTAAAATATAACAGATAAAACAAAGTTCAATCTGCATGAATAATTTTTTTAACAATTAAATAACCAGAACAAATGATATTATTTAACCCTCATTAAAAACCTAACATAACATTTTTATTTATAAATTATTATTCTAAATATATTATTTGTTTTATATAATACCTAATCGTTTTTTAATTGAGAATAACCTGAAGGATTATAAATTATATTGTTTTTATTTAAATATTAAAAAAAAAAAATTAATAAAAATAATGTACCTAAGGGTTTCTAATTTATATATTATATGTTAAAATATATCTTTGATTCGTAAATAATATTTTTTTCCATCATTTTTGAATATTGAGTAGGTATATTAATAGTATAATACAATAATCCGAGCTGGTCATATTTAACATAATTATAATTTTTAATATCCGTTTAATATTCGTGTAATGCATATATTTATAATAATAAGAAACCGAGTTTTATCTGGTCTCCGTTTGAGAGAGATTTCACGTTTGTCGGTGTCTTTAAAGTAGTACACATTCCGTATTATATGTTCCTAAATTCAGCGTGTTAGTCATCGGCTTTGATCGTTCCTAATTACAGCAGATAATAATGAGTTGTAGGAGTGGAAGTACTTGCAAGCGGATTTTTTTATCAAAAATCCGATCATTTTCCGTTGAATAGTTAACAAGTAAGCTGGTTTTGATGAGAATTATTCGCTCCAGCATGAATTTATTGTTTATTGAATAATACGATTTATTATTAAAATTAAAGTCGTAGATGTACTTATGACAATCATAACAATTGTAATTATTTTATTATTTGTATTTGTTCTTCAACAAACTATATGGATAGAAAAATCTTCTTATCCATAGCCTGATTCATTTCTGGCAAAAAATTTTAAAATAAAATACATTTGGTTAAATTATTTTTCATTTTTAACGATAAGAAGTAGATAAATATTAAATGAGAAATTTCCCGGTTTTATAGATTATCTTGAGAAATATCAAAGTATTAATTTGTAAAATGTTTATAAATCAGTGATAAAATGTATAATATTGGTGGTTTATATTGGTTATTAGTTTATTACTATAGTATCGAATCCAGTTGTGGTTCTATGGGGGGGGGGGGGTAATTACCCCCTCTGGCAAGTAAAATAAAGCTTTTTTGTAATATAAATTTATTATTTTATGTCTATATTAATAAAGTTAACCTATACATATATGTACACACATATTTAATATCCATCCCTCCCCCACCCGTGAGAAAATCCTAGATCCGCCACTGGACTATCGACCTATATATTTTCCAATACAATAACAAAATAAATGTTTTTAAATTTCTATTAATCCGATGTACAAACCATTGCTGGTTGAATTTAGGAGAATGCGGATTATCCAGAATATTAAATTCGTAGTTATTGTCGATTCACCCGATTCCTATAACTAGGTATGTACTCAGAGATCACAATATCATTAAATCTGTCGGTACCTATTTAATATTATTATTTTATATCGTTGAAAAATGCTGTATGTATCGTATATTTGATATAATAAGTTTGTATAATAAGAAAAGTATTCGATTAAATCATTTTTTATTGCCTAACTAAAACCTTATCAACTAAATATAAAACGTACAAGACTACAAGAGTGTGACTCGATTCTAAAATTTAAATCCTAAATAATCATAAAAATCGAACATAATATAATATACTTTGTATATTATAATCAATCCTATATATATATATATATATTTGATATCACGCATATAATTAATTATACAGGTACTAAATTATAATATATTATTCCTATATATAGGTATACCTACATAAAAACAATCGTAACTTCGTTTAAAAAACGATTAAATTATAAAAAAAAACATCGATTACCATTTTACCGTACAACATATTTTTTATTATAGAATAATAGGTACAAATTATAGTCGGCGTGTTCCAAGAATGCGTTTCGCCGAGATAACATCCCAATAGGGTGTCTGTTACACGCGCACTGTGCCGTATAGTAGATACGATCTTTATACGACGTTAAAATCGTCGTTTGATGGATAAAAAAGTCGTTTGCCCGGACTTCTGGTGTTGCGTTATTTACATCGACTTCTGTTGGACCAAGATTATACCAAAAATAATAATATTAAACTATGTTCGCGGTATGACAATAACAAGCAGTGGCACATGTGTCATTTATACCGCTGTTTCGGTCTGTGTAATTCCAAAATTTTTTATATATTATACTTATACGTAATAGAGTGGTAGGTTTATGAAATAAACGTCTCTTGACGTTGACCAGGATTAATTTAAAAATTTTAAATGCACTCAATAAGTCAAAAAAGTTTAAAATGTTAAAAAAAAAAAATTGTAATTGAAAAATAACACTTGTTTTACATTTAAAATTGATATCAACATGACATTTTTCAAGATTTCGAATTTTTATGACTACAAATTAAACGAAAAAAGTTGATATTATAATATTATGTTCTTACGAGATACGTACATAGGCAATATATTTTCTTCTTATACATTATTTTTTACCTACACGCTGCCCATATAACGCAGTAAATATCTGGTTAGTGGTTACAGTGGTTATCCAAAATTAGGTATTGCCGGTATATAATATATACGACAAAGATAATATAAATATTAAAATATTATAAAACCATTGCAGGTATCTGCTATATATATATATACATAGGTAGTATAGTATAGTATAGTTTAAAGTGTGTTGTGTGCATCTTTCAGGATATTATATTTATATATATTAATATTATATAATATATGACACGGTGATATAATATATTATAGACATACCGATTAATATTAATATTTTTCCGACCTCATAAATTAAACGTACATACGCATATTATGCAGAGTGGGTACGTTTTAAATAAACAATATATAGGTATCGTGTAAAAAACACGACGAAGGAATATCACGTTTGTAGGAGATTTTACCAACTATTTATTAAAATGACAAAACAATATTTTTTTTCTCGAAATATCATCAATCATCAATCGTATTAAATAATATAATATAAGGAATTAAATATTATAATACCGAACGTGTAATATGATTGAGATTTTCAAGGTCAGCGTGTTACATATCTTATCGTCGGCTTAGAAAATCGTTTTCGTTGTGCGAACTAGACAATTTCGCGGGTCATGCGGCGATAATCGACTTAGACGATAATATCACTCAACGTTCTCAAAATGTAACTGAAGTTTACTCATTTGTTGTCAACACAGTTCGATAACGTCGAGTTATCTACTTTGAAGTAATTGTTGTTATCCAAACATAATAAGTAGATTAATTTTTACTGATAAGACTATATAAGAGTAGACTTGTTTTTCGAACGCATCATAAGGTAGCGTGTTATCAATAAAAAATGTAAGATGATTATGAATATGTTTATAACAAAGATGAAAGTTAAATTAAATTTGTTAAAATTTGCACGTGGTAAAATAGTGTATTATACAATTTAAGAACAAAAAATAAATATGGTTAAGACTTAAACACACCGTGTACTAACACCGTGCACGGCAAATTCGTGACCGTTGACTAGGTTCACGTCAAGGATCAGATTTAGGTATATCGGTCAAATTTAATCATCAATCGGAATTTAAAAAAAAAAATGAAATCTATTCATTCTATTTTCAAACACGAGAGATGATATTATATTATTTTTTGATTATTATTATTATTATTCGCGATTTAGGACGTGTTTCACCGATGTTATCCTGTTATAGTGTTATGTCTTTTCTCGTGCAACACTCAAACGTCAACCCGTATTATACGCGCGCGTGACACACCGCGTGATGTAATACGCGCGCTACTGCGGTCGTGTTATCGTCGTACGAACTCCGCGGGTACCCGGTTACTGGTTAGATTGACCTAGGCGCCTTGATGAACAAAAAAAAAAAAAACAATAAAAAACAATTTTTGTACTCGTACACTTGTGATACACCACTACTTGTTGTGAGCGAAAACGAATGAATTATAATATTATTATTATGCTTACCATTCATCGCCGGCCGAAACTAAAAATAAATGTCGGCAATAAACTAGGACGAATCGTTATAATATTATTAATAACGATAATAACATAACAACGATATTATAATGTTAATAAATAATAATAATAATACGACGACGATAATAATAATAAAATGAACAATCGTCCACTGTATATTATTTATGTTGTTTGGTATATATTATTATAAGAACAAGGCGAAATGGCGCGATGAAAAAGAGAATCAGTAAAAGAAGACGAAATAATAATAAGAAAAAAAAAAATATATGAACATCGTAATGTACCTATTGTTGTTTATTACATTATATATTTTTCGGTTTGTTATAAATGGTGTGCCGTTAAGAGAAATGAATTGCTCGAACAGGACAAACGGGTAGGTATACCTACCTTTTTATTTTAGTATTATTATTATTATTTTTTATATTCTCCTTGAAAAGGGCAGATGACAAATGAGCGACAGTGTACGCAACAAAATAACATTTGTAAGGGCCAATTGCGTGGTGCACTGTGATTGGCCCGGCTGTATACAGCCCCCGCCTGGTTACCCCTTTATTGTAATAATAATAATAATAATAACGATAATATATATACGTACACAGTTCACCGTGACAATACCATAATTAATTGACTAATTAATAATAAACATAAAATACACTGCGATCGATCAGTGCGTTTCAACTCGACAGATCACGATTGATCATATTATTGTATAGTTATGATCATAATATTACAATTTTAGTTTCTAGTCCCTAAAAAATAAACTAACTAAAATAGATATAAGATTGTACAGAGATCATTTTAGAGCAGGATTGGATATTATTGTTTTAGTGATAATATATTATGTAAAATTATAATGTTATTCAAATAAATTCATAATATTATGAAAAACAAATAATTTTTTAACCAACTCAATATAACAAAATAATGATAAAATTAATTATACGTAGGTACCTATAATCATATAAGATAGTTTTGTTTTAATAAATGATTTATAATAATATATTTGTATTGTTATTAAGAATGAAACTATATTTTAATATAAATAAAGACTTGGCCATTAAATGGTATATTTTATAAATAATATTTACAATAAAATATCATGATAATTTATCGAAAGGTTACAAAATAAGTACCTAGTTAAAAATAATTTTAAATTTAAAGCTTTCCTTGTCCAAAACAAAATGGCTTTTGCTTTTTTATTGTATTTTTCAATTGAAATCAGCATTGGTATTATTGGTTTATTTAATATAATAATTAATTTTAATCATACATATGAGATATACGTATACACAATAAGAGACACACTGCAATTCAATCAATAATCTTCAGTTTCAGTATAAGTGTATGACATTATATTATATATATTATATAATAAAAGTTAAAATAATAAATTTCAATATAAGTTTCTTTACATTTATCTTAATTCAAAGCGACATTATAGTAAACAGTTTTCAATTATTATTAATCTATATAACAAAATATATTATAGTATACAATATATATTTTATAGAACGATCAACGTCGTTATAATATATAATAATTTTGATTATGTGAGGTTTAAATCTACTTCCTTTATAAGTTTTTATTGATTCCTGTAAATTTCTGTATGTATTTTTTAAATTACAGAATTATATGTGACGTGCAATGTTCGCAGAATTTGTAAATTTCAATTTCAAAACGTTTTTTTCTTTTATATACTGATAATATTGATACATATGTACAAATTTTCAGACGATCTTTTGAAAAATATATAAATCTAGTTTTAAATTCTCGATGATTTTCTGTCCCCGTCGCTCAAATTTTCGCAGTTATTTTATATTATATAAACATTGTATATATTTCTTGGAATATGACGTAGGTATACTTAGGATATTGATTATATATGTTTCAGGAACACTCGCTTGTGTCGTACTTATAGACATAAAAATAACATATTGGGGTGAATGTTTTTTGATAGTACTTATATTTTCAACTACTGTATATTGACGTCAACAGCGGTGGAGATCAAACATTTTCACCAATTCCGCCCTGACTTGTCTTCAAACGTCAGACGCACTCGTAAACACAACTAGGTAACCAGCTATTACCTAATATACCTATATATACAATGTATGTACCCGTCGCATAAACGACCGCGTAATTAATTACCACACAACGGTTATACCGTTCTCTTATACCAGGTTAGTAGTTAGTGCCTGAATATGCATGTACAACGTATACCGGTAGGACCGAATGGGTAGTCGTCGCCAATCTCGCGGGTCAATCTCACTCGCGCGTATCGTGTGACCTCATCTGGACGTGTTTACCGGCATCCGAGGGATTGCCGTAATAAATAATTGGGCGGATCGGATCGAAAACGAGGGAAACAAAGGTGGAAAAAAAATGTAAATAATATATTCCGGAGGCCACGTACTTGTGTACAGAGTGTACCAAGAGGTTAGGTAAAAATAACAATAGCATAATAGTTTAATATTATACTATATTATATGAGATACGAATCTCAGTTTGAAATATTTAGATTTATAATTTGTATTGCAGATTTTCTTATATGATATTATTTCTAGGAATTCCTCCTAAAAATTTAAAGACATATTAAATGATAAATATTTTATGAAATAACAATAATTTTTCAGATTCATTCAAGATTCATTTTAATGCACATAATTAACATATTTCTAAAAAATTCCTCCTGAAATATATTGCTAAATACGGCCCTAGTATAAACCTATGGAAATTAATACTACGTCTATTATTATGGTTTGTTTGTTTTTTATTTTAAAAACAAAAAACATATTTTATCCTCACGGGAGTCACCCTGTACAATACAGGTAACTACTCACAAGTACAAATGCGCGGTATTGTATTATTATACCGTGGTCGTACAGCTCTCTCCTGTAACATTCTTCTCATGTCGAACACACCCTCACCGCGCGGCATTGTACTGGACTACAGCACCGACATGCAAGGGTCGTTCGTTTTTTCTTATTCGATTCTATCTAAAACGATTCCGAGGGTTTTCGTATATTATAATAAATGTGTGCCGGTATATAATATTATATATTGGTATAGAACGAGGTATACCTAGGTATGTAATATGGATTTTCAAAGACATTACCAGAAAAACACATAACTTTGTCATTTCACACACGCAGCCGGGTTTGACATCACATTGTATATATTTTATATTCCCTCTCGTTGTATACATCTGACTCCTGTGACCCTTTTTCGTTTTTATAATATTATATACACAATAAACGGATTTTTTTCTTCTCTCGTCTCCTTATCGTTTTTCGAAAAACATATTATTATTAGAGACCTAACAACAGGTAGAGCACCTAACCTCATCGGTCGGTTATAATATATTGGTATATTACACTACCTACCTATATTATATTATTCACTTCTCGCGCGCGCACATTATTATCGACCACGGTATCGGCCGATATATTTATTATTATCCATCGTATAAAATTCCAACTCCCGGAGAAAACCTGTTGCACAGCCCAGCAGATCGCCGAAGACAATCATTTTTTTTAATGCTTTTAAGCGTAATATTATTATAATATTTTTTTCGTTTTCTTTCTTTTAAATTATTATAACCGTAATAAAACACAATAAAATATTTCCATAATAATGGTATGGTGTCACGCGATCAAAACGAATTATTATATGTTAATTTTAAACGTATTATATTGGTATTCTATAATAACACAGGTATAATAGTTGGAATATACTGTCGCGGTACACGCTGCAAGGTCCGTATTAATTAAACAGGCAGTATCGCTCTATGACGTATGGACGAAATCTTATACGACGAATATTATTTTATTCTTCTTGCTATACTTGTACTTATTATATACACGAGCGGTTATATTAGATTTGCTCGTGATTTCCTAGTAATTAATTATGAGTAATCCAATATTATTGTAGGTAGTAGACTAGTATATATATATATATATATAAGTACACACTCCTCGCGAAGTAATAAATAAACAACGTCTTATTAGAATATTAGTATATACGCTTAAGTATACAGATGAATTTATTTGATTTATCCGACGTGTTGCATATAATGTAATATACTAGGTATATAACGTATAACCATATACCTAGTTAATTCGAAATTTGTGATTTTCCTAAGCTAGAAAACATAAATTAACGATAATAGTACCTAAATATATTTATGAAAATTAAAAAAATAGTTGTTACTATTTGGCCAAGTTAAATTATATTCATTCTATGATTTCATATTATCGTTAATTTAATATTTAAAAAAAAATAAACTGTATATATTATACACTCTGTGTCTGTATATTATATATTATTACGTTATTTAATATTTCTCAATTACCAAATCAAAAAGTAGTTTTTGAATTATAGATAATATTTATGGGTCCGGTAAGAGATAACTTTCATAGTTTGTATGCACTTTATACGTTAAACTTGATTTGTTTTGTTTTGTGTACAGCTTATAGAATAGTTTAAGATGACAATAATAAATTGTATTATGCATTCATAATTGAAAATATAAATATTTTTTTACGAAGGAAGGTATATCGGATAAATTAATTTATTAGTTATTATTATATTATATAAGTAATAGTATTTTTTATTTACGACAATAATTTATAATATTTAGTATTTTAATGTTTTTACTTAAATTAAAATATATACAAATGGGATTTGTTTAAAAATAAACATTAAATTACTTGATAACAAAACCCTCCTGCTATAACTTCATTATTTATTGGTAACAGGTTTTAGAAAAAATAATATTTTTATGTACCAAATACAACTAAAGAACTTTTTCGTTTAACCAAGTATATAGTATTATACTTTAGTATACTACCTGTTATTGTTTATTTTGCGTAATATTTAAACAAAAATAATTATAATAGTTAGATATAATATTTTGTAATTTTCGTTTAATTTTATACGATGTAATGATTTTATGTAATAAAAATTTGAAATAAAAATTAAGAAAATGTATTTTATTTTACGATTTCTCCAAGCATCATTTGATTATAAAAGAAATTCATTAAAATAATTTCAATTCATTCAAAATAATTTTTTTATCTGTCTATACTCGGTTTTGTAAATCAATTAATGGTTACAATCAATTTTTATTGTCTATATTAAATAACCCATTATATAATTTACTTTTTCTTTCAATACTAAAGTTTAGTGACAATATTAGTTTTCTATTTTTCTTTTTTTTTTTATCACTATTGTGTTTGTATGTTGTCCATAAAGAATTCGAGATGCAATTTAATGATGAACGACAGCGATCTGTTGTGGACGTCGTCAATGGGTCCTCCCGCAGCAGATTTACGAGAAACGTTTTTCAACGCCCATTTTACAGTTAATTCACTCTGGCGTGTATGTTTATTTCGTTTTCCCAGTAAAACGTCGATTATATAATGGTTTCACCGCGACCGTCCCGAAAAATGTAAAGAATTTTTAGTGCCTACATAATGATAATATTATTATTATTATTATATATATATATATATATATATATACGCCGCAGCCGTGAGTTTGTTACTATGGTTCATACCGGAGGTTATTTAAACATTTTTTTACGTACGATTTTTAGCTACTCGTTCGCCACAAAATTATTAGTTATTATTATTAATTATTATAATACGGTGGGCGGCGCTCACGCAGACGACGCGTACATATTATTCGTTTAAAAACGGTCTGTACGCCGCGGGTTCATTTATTTACGGTGAATAATTTTCATTTTTATTCGGTAGGTACCTCTAAAGCACCGAGAGAGAAAAGATTAATTCGAAATATTATTATTATTATTTTTTTACAATCCGTTTTTTTTTCTTCTTTTCACAGCCACCGCGTTGCAACAGTGGCGGTGACGATTACGAAACCGGCGGCGGTAAGACATACAAAAGAGGGCGAAACTTGGCCGAAACATCATTACGCCGGTCACCTTCGATCGGCGGCGCGTATTGTGTTGACGTGAAAAGACCACGACGCCAATAGGTCAGAGTTGAATCATTAACGAAATACTATTAATCGTTTTCGATATCGGTGAAAAATACTTATATCACAGGTAGGTAGGTATATAAAATAAGGTAGAACTATTGCTTTTTATCCACATTCCAACATTCCAACACTTGATTCTCTTTTAAATGAACAAAAAAAAAAAAACAGCTAAGAAAAAAAATTAAATTTCATTATTGTACTTGGATGTCTAGTTATTCTAGCGTAACATAGATTTATCCGAGTGTTGTTCGTTTATAAAGTTATTATGTAATACATACATTAAAATAATTATTATTATAAGCGAATATAGATAACGATGTATCGATATTTGATAATATTTGTGTTAGACATTCATTAAATTATATCACTTTTGCGGGTAACATCGATGTCCGACCCAATGGGTATCGGCTTTTGATTTGTATTATAAATATTATTAGTTTTAGTGTGTCGTCCGCGATTTACATACGAGTGTAATTTTTACTCTGGTGATCCTGATGTGACGAGATCATAATTTCTATTATTATATAGAAATGTTGATAATCGATTGACATCTGAATAAAGTTTTAAAAAGTATTGTGTAATTATTTTAATTCTATTATTATTGTGATTTGTGAAGCTCCCTCTATATTATTTCTTATCCAGATATAATAATAATAATAAGTTGTTTTGTCCCGATTGCAGACTTCAAGGCCCCCTATGAATTTTACCGATTTTGAAACGCAATCCCCACTGCTAAAACCAAATTCGGGTGTGGATTTTGTTCAAATGTCGGTTATTATTGCCAAACCATTCTTTCTCTCTTTAACCTGAGAATTTAAGTTTCTAAGTATCTTTACACTCGTACAAACTCTTTCTTAGATAGATTATCAAAATAAAATATTATACTCTTTCTCTGAATTTAATATAAATTTATATGAATCATAATTATTTTAATATAGAATAAGCTCTTAAATATTTTAAATATGTTTTATCTCGTTGATTTTGTAATATTGTAGTCAATTATACCAAATATTTTCTAGTTTTTTACTATTTCGTAAAATATTAATTCATCACATATTCACATGTAATTTTGCTTCAAAGTTTAAAACAATTTTCTTAAATTATACGTTGATAAATAATGTTCTCACTCTTCCCATAATGTGTTTTACTATTTTACATTTTTACTATGGAACACTCTCTATAGTGCCATTTATCATATTATATTAAATTATAATAATTATTCATATAACACTTCTCCCTACACGACAGATATTAATAAAAGTAAAACGATTAATAATTTCATTATGAATATAATATTCAAAAATAATCATTTGTTAGAATAGATTTAACTAAAATAATATTATTGTGCAATGAATTTTATCGTTAATATACTGATTAAAATAATATATTCTTTGAATTATTTATTTTTATACTACTTAAATTTCTTTCTTAATAATATATTTATATATAATAATACTATAATAGTATTTAAATAATAACTAAGTAAAAGGTATTTAAAAATATATAAATTGGCAAAAACTATGCATAGGTATACTCTTAAAAATTATAGCTGAAACGCGAAATCAAATTTACTGTCTATAGGTACGTTTTTATGATACACACGACATATCCATGGAAAACTTATTAAAATAAATGTCTATAATGTTGTGATAAATTTGATTCATTGTCGTTTCCTCCTCGGAAGAGACATCAATAATATTGATATAAAAACACGTTTTTATAAACGCAAACAGTCGCAGTTTCATAGCAGCAAGTAATCGTTGAAATATTATATATTTTACTCGAAGTTTTATATTTTCTAGTTTTTTTTTTTGTAAATCAAGATAAAATATATCTGGATTTTATACGATAATGATTTTATTATATTTTTTAAGTGGAAACTGATATTTTTTCAGAGTTTTTCCTAAATAATATACTTACATATCTTATGTTAGTTATATTTGAAACAAATATTTTATGATTATTTTATAAATGATGGTTTATAGTGGTATTATTAATAATAACAGAGGCAACGTTTTTGGCAACGAAAGAGCAAAATATATTTCTACAAAAAATAGTACAAAACAGTTATTTATGTTTTCTATGTTATTTTACTTGATGACGCGTGGAAATTTATTTTTTAAAATAAAGTTTTGAAGATAGGTAACACAAATAAGGACAGAGAATTATTAGAAAAATTATATGTATAGTTCGAATGATTTTCTAGTTCAGATGATTTCTTTATTGTTATCGTATTCCCGAAAACCCCTAATAACGTTTAAATACAACAAAATATTCTTACAATATGCTTTACTTGGTTATAGTTGTTATAATAATATCATGCATTATATAATCAAATGCAAGTGCTTTACTGTTAATAAGTACAAATAACAATATGCCTTCACGGTACTGCCATTAATTTTATACTCTATAATAACATCGATTTTTACTATAGATTTTCGATATTCATTCGTAATAATTAGAGATTACCTATATAAATAAAATATATTGTAATTGGTAGTGGATTAAAAAAAAAATTTTCTATACTTTTTATAAATTGTATCAAATCGGCGTAAAATGTATAACAATAGCAAACAAACAAAATGAGAAATCAATTAAATGTATACATTGTGTTTAACAATATTGTCACACAGTATGATTTTTTGTGTAGGTTAATAGTATTTTTAGGTGTATTTTAATAGTTTGAAATATTTGAATATTAAGTTTCAGTTGAAATACATTATATTGAATATAATTTTTATGAAAATATAAATTTGTTTTTTATTCTGTTTGTCATATTAATTATTATAATTAATGTCAGGGAATTTGAAGGAAAAAACTTTTATTTTTTTATATTAGGACGTCCTAACATAGGTACCAAACGTAAGTTTGGCATTATATTATGGTGTAAAAAAAATAAAAAATAATAATAATAGTTTAAAATTGTTGTTATAACATAATAATAATTCTATATTATGTTATACCTAACTCAGCCTTTTAATGTGGTTTATAGAAATTTCATAACCCAATAAATGGTAGTTACTCAAAGACTTAAAAATTAGTTTTATGTCATTGACGACACAATATCATTAATACCTGTAGAGTCATAAAAAAATACTGTTTATAAGGTAAGTATATAATCAATATATTTAACGCTATTTTTACGCTTTTTGACAATTAACTCTCAACTTAACCTAGTTAAAAATAAATCATTAATTTGCATGTCTAACCACTGTATAGCATTGTTTATATAATAAATAAAAATAATAACAGTGACAGTTTATTGCAACGAAATAAATAAGGGTTAAATAAGTTACCTTATAGCGTTGCAAACTCATACAAAATGCATTAATGCGTTATTATTTTGTATTCTATTCTAACACGAGCCGAGTTTAAAATTCAAGTATAATTTTTTACTCTTATTGAAACAAAAGTAAAACAAAAATAAGTAGTTATATTCTTCTAATTCGTAAACGTAATAAAACTAACAAAAATCGACACAATTATGTATATAGGTAAGCAGTTAAAATATATAGCAGATCGGAGTTACGAATGTTTGCTCGTCAATACAACACCGATGCACATATTGATATTACCTATACATTATATTATTATTCCGACGATTTTCTATTATCTATTATTGTATCGTCTGCAACTAGTCGTTGTCGGCGGCGGCGGCGGCGGCGGCTACACACGTATTTGACCACACGCAGGGCGCGACCAATCCGATAATGGACGTACAAAGATGGCATCCTTGAATCAATTATACACCTCTTCCTTCCGCCACGTAGAACTAACCCGCCGCCCGTCCGGCCGTCAGTCCGTCATCACTAATAGTGGTACAATAATAGCACAATATAATAATAATAATAATAATAATAATAATATAATAGTGATAATAGTGATAATAATGACAATAATAATAATAATGATAATAATCTACCATTACGAATCGGATGGACGTTTATTCGTCTATATTATAATATTATAATATACTTATATACTCATATAATACTTATACGCGACGACGAAGAGTAGGTACGTCGCATTATGGCAGGTCGCTGACTATAACAGCGAATATAGATTCCGTCGTGATAATACGACTATATAGCGATTCGATTTGCATAACAAATAAAACAATACGTATATAGTATATTATGATAATGAGTAAGTATAGTACTACATAAGCGATAACGAGGTATAAAGATAAAAAGTTAAAAAGTTAATTTATACAACGTGTTATATTTTTTCTAAAAAATACCAAAATATTTATAATATAATTTTTTTTTTTTCTGTTAAATTAAGTATTAAATAATAAGTATATATTTTTATAAAAAAAATATATATTTTAATAATAGCTATTAAATTATTATTCATAATATAGGTACGTATACGTATAGAGGTATTTGAAAACAATTGATAAAAATTGTAAATATATAATATAGTTAGTGTATAATTGTATAATACGAAATTAATTTTTGTTTTTAAATAAATAATTATATAATATAATAGGTACCTATATAATTGTTTAAAAATTAATATATTTCGAATTTTTAAACTTTTAAACCAATTTAAGTTACTTTTATGATGTATTGAACTATTAATTTTTCTAAAGTTAACTAATAATTTTAATTTTTAATTTAGTCAAATACTATAGAGCTTATTAAAAATAACTATTTTAAATTTTAATTAATACTCAGACTTATAATAAAAAACATTTTTGTTTTTACATAATATCAAATTTGTTTATAATTGCTAATAATATATTAAATATTCTTTTTTTTTAAAAAAAAGAAATTAATATGGATTATTGTAATTTTGTGTAAGCTAGAATAAACTAAAAAAAAAAAAATCAAATAAATATATTATAAAGCCAAGGCTAGGCAAGTAAACAATTTTCTTTTAACTCGTTAAATGATAATATTTTAGAAATGTTTAACTCTATATAACTAAATATAGAGTTTTGAAATTCATCCAAAAATGTTTAATATTACTTGAAATTTTGAGCTTTATGCTTTGGAAATTTTATATAAGCTACTGCTTAACCTATTTACAAATTATTTTGAAAATTGAATTTTTTTTTAAAGTCTTCAAACTTTAACAATTCACATTGATATTTGATTTTTGTGTTTTAAAAGTCTGAAAACACTTTTTCGGTAAAAAAATAATTATCCGATTACATCAAGTAAGATATGCTATCGCGGTAGCGAATTATTCAAAAAAATTTTCTTGGGAGAAGAAAAACTACTAAAAAATGTTAAAAATGACGAAAAAAAGGTAAAATTGCGGGTGCCGTGAATTTGATTTAAAATACCTTTTCGCTGTATATATATATATATATAACTTATATTTTATTCTTGTAGAGGCGGACATGTAGATGTAAAGATTTTGAAAAATACATAAAAATTTGATAAAAACACATTTACACGATTAAATGATTTCTTATTAAATCATAATTATATATTATCGATAGATTTTTATGGTAAAAAATAACAGAAATGCCCATAAAAAACATACGCGATACGTGTGATTTTGCACGCACTCACGCACTCTTTGGTCACGTTTTGTTTACAGTACCCCGCGGGGGGACGTACTGCAGTGGAGGTGGTGGCGCTTACACGCGGATGCGCGGGAGCGTGTGCGGCCCGACGCCGCCGGCATCACCACGAGCGACGTTTCGATCTCCAAAGAAGTATTTATAAGTATAAAAACTAAATATATTATGATAATATAACATGTGTATAATATATTAATATAATAAAATAAATTATATAATCTTATCAATTACAGTTTGATAAAAAAAAAAAATATTAAAATTTGTTTATGGTTTTGATTCATAAACCGCAGAAAAAGTATAGTAATTCGTTTGTTAATACATTTAAAAAATAATAAGTATTGAACAAAATTTAAAAAATGTATCTACCTCCAAATATCGAAATTTTAACTTCAATGTTCTATTGTCTAAGCAAATTTATTTTCGGTTAGATTTAAATTACAATTTACATTACAGTTACAATTAAATTGTAAAATATAAACGTATATAATTATATAAAAGAAATATAATACATTTATCATGTGATAAAAAAGGATTTAAATGTGCAAAATGAGGTCCTGATGAAAAGAAAAACTACCTTTCAGCAACCTTAAAAATCAAACAACCATTACTATTTTTCGTTAATAGTTCTGTATAATATATAAAACTTGATATAAATATTTTAGGGTAATCATTACTGTTAAACCTTTTTTCAGTTTAGTAAGTATATATAATATATTATACAGTTTAATAAAATCAATTATTTATACCAATGAAGTGTATTTTTAGTCAAAAATATTATATGATATACACATTATTTAATATTCCTTATTTAGGTCTTTAAATAGTACGATATGAATGAATATTAATTGTTGAAGTACTTTTATAAATGTTTAAAATTTGTAGTTCTTAGAGATATTATATAAATTATTATGTGTGTAGTGTGCAGTAGTTTGTCGAAAATATAATATTAATATTTAGTATAAAAGTCTAATAATATATTCAAATGTTATACCTGGCCAATTGTTTTGTAAATATTAAGTATTGAGTATTTTTTATAAATATTAATTTTTACTTATTGAATGTTTTATTGGCGATGACGATGATGAAACAATACGCATACTAAAAATATACACAAAATCTATTATTTTACATTACTCAATATACAAACTAAAAAAAATAATAGATAATATTTACTTATTTTGTTAAATATATCTAACTAAACGTTTCAATCATTATATACGCGAGACCATAATATAAAAAAATATAAAACACTATTTTATCGGTACTTATATTTAAACATATTATCGTGTTTGTTTATTTTTATGGGCAAAATTTAGCCACTTAATTTCTGGTTTCGATATAATATCATAACAACCGCCCACCATTTAGTCATTAAAATTCACAGTGTGTTCGAAGAATTAATGGTTCATAATTCAGTTTTATATTTCGTTTTTGTTTTCGAAATATCGTTGTTTACGCATCAAATAAATTTCAGATGTACTGTAGTACACATAGGACGTGGTACACATGTCTCGTGGTAATTAAATCAATACGCGTTTATTTGTGCAAACATGTAAATCATGGTCATTTCAAAACGCTTAAAATACATTAATTTCTAAAACTACAAAAGCATTTCATCAAATAATAATAATAATAATATAATATACTCTCTATATTAATATATTGTATATAGGTACAAACCACATTTTGATGGAACTCGAGATAAGTAAATTATCGGTTAGATGAAACGTTTCGAAAATAAATCATTCTGTCTCATCATTTTGATTTATCAAAACAAACGATCTGAAATCAAATTAAATGTCTGTTTTTTTCTCGAAAATAATCTCATATTTACATTTGTAAAATATTTGTATTTATCTCGTTTTGTTTAAGAAGTCCCATTTTTCGATGACTTAATATCAGCTGTCTATATAAGTTAAATTATTTATCATAAATAATTATTCATATTGAATTTATATTTATTATTACCATATACCTTCATTAACAAAAAAAAAAAAAAAAAAAATAACAATAAACATTATGCAAATTATTGAAGTAATCAATCAAATATCAAAATCATATTTTTTTTTTATTAATATTGATAGTTATATTAAGTTATGATTACAACTTACATTAATATACATTTTATTTATGGTTGTTATAAAAGTTTCAATTAATTATTTCTTGATAATATTATAAATCATTTTTTTTTTTTTTTTTAATTATATATTCAAATTCAGAATTTGAAATATTATATAATTTTAAAGTAAATACTTTTTTAATTTTAAAATTGGTATCATTATTAGTTTTCATAATTTTTCTTAAAAAATATAGACGTATAAAATTACAAATATGTAATTATTATTATAGATAAGACTTGACAAGTTAACTATTTTTTTTTAACTCGTTAATTTTAGATATTTTAGAAATATTTAAATTGAATTAAAAGTTAGTTATTTTTAATTTTAGTTAACTTAAAAAGTTAAATAATATATTTAATTTTCATATGAAATGTATATTATATTTTCCTTTACCTTTAATTTTTATCATATTTGTATAATAGAAGGTAAATCAATACCTTCTAAGTATACCTATCTACTACCTAATATATATATTAATTTTTTACAAAAGTATATTATTTATATAATTTACATTCATAAAAATATAACTAATTGAAAAATAACTTGGTATTATCGTACACAATTTTAACTGGTTAAGTTATAAGTTAATACTTAAGAAAAGTACTCATTATATAAGTTACATAATTAAAGTTAACTTTTAATATTTTAACGTGTTAATGTTCATCCTTGATTAGGACTATTTTTTGTATTTTGATTTCAGGTAATTGTAATATTTTTTTAATAACGTATACATAAAATATAATAGCTATACTATAAAGGTTTTCATATCAGAAATTTAAATAGTAGGCACCTGCTATTATATAAAAATATGTTTTAAATGTATTATAACCATTATAATATTATTAATAGGATTATAGAAACGGTCTTTGGTGTTTTCACTATATTTTAACGTTGACGAACAAATAAATATAGGCGCTTATTCGTACCACACTAATATTCATGTATTTTTTTTTCAATTATTTTATTACGTATTTTCTTGTCCTCGGTCAGTTTCATTCTAATTTTTCCACTTGGCCGCGCAACCCGAACACTTACGTGCTCCTACTAACAACCGTTTGTCTGACAGCTAAAAAATAATATTCTTGTACGAGTATTATGTATGGCATTCCTCCGTGATGTAAAAAATGGAAGAGAAGAAAAAAAAATCACTTCCAATTTCTCCCGAACAACGTCCATAACATTATTATTGAAGTATGATTTGTGGGAAAATGAAATGTTTTCATATATAGTGGATTTCATAATATATATATATATATTTTTAGACGCACACGTTTTGAATCTGTGCGCGTATGGTTATTTATTATGAATTATTTTTTTGAAATATGTCCAACGGATTTAATTAATTCAACGGTTCACATCACGAGACAAACTCCTCTTATAAACACGCTGTTTGTCTGACAACAAACTCGAATGTAAATAAAGAACAACCCAATTTTCAAATGCCGTCCTGCACCACAATATCGGAAGCGGATAATTTAATAAACTATTATGAAAATAATATTATTATCGATAACATTTTGATTATAAAATAATAATATTACATCAATTATCAATCATATACGTACGTTTTTATAGGAAAATTAAAAATATGTCTAAATATTGATGTTGTATTTGGCGCGTTCAATTAAAAAATAATGATTTAAGAAACTATAAGTATAAGTAAAAAAAGCATAAAATAAATTCAATACACTCCTTATAACTTCTTTCAACGGAAAAATTTTAGTTGAAACACTTATTATTGTCTAATATTGATAATCATGCATACAGATTCTATCAGAGAAAAAGTGCGAAATTGGCGTTAATTGATTATCGTAGCAAAACAATATTGTGTGTAGGCAAAAATTGATAAAAAATCTATCACGTTGATAAACTTTCAAATTGAAATTAAAATAGTAATATTAAATAAGCTGATTGGGCGTTTATTTTTCTTGTTTACCAGGCCTATTTACGTACTAGATATTTAATAATTTTACTTCAACTACTTATGATGCCTATGATCTAAGCATTAATTTTTAATTTATTCAAGAGTTGTAATATCCACGTTTGTCTCTGTCTTACGTATTTATATATGCATAACATAACAAATAAATGTGCCAAAATTTTACTACAGTTCATTTATCATTAATATTAGAATAACTACTATTATATTAATTGTAGAGAAGAATATTATAAACTGTGCTCTAGTGTTGATTTATTTTTAATATTTGTATTTTAAATTAGTTATGTACGTTTAAACAAATTATACAGAATAACTATACTAGTCACTATTTATAAATATTTAAACTTCTACGTAATACAATTAATGTACGAGAGGGGATGTTAAGCACCTTAGTCCCCCTCTATTTAACCATGCCTGGTTACACTTTATAACTATTCTCAAAATAACTTCTATAATAATATGACAATAGGTAAATTTAATCTAGTATTCATATAAATAAATAACTGTAATAAGAATGCAGTATATAGGAGTGCTACCTATGTTATGCGTATATTATGTAAGACAGAGACAACAAACTTGGGTATAATAAGGTAAAATGTTTACTTAATTTAATAAACACTTTAATAAAAAATAGTTTTTAACCGAACACTAAACGAAAATACGTTTCAGTTTATGAGTCCAATGGCACTTTGTGTTTATAGCGATAACGTTATCGAGGAATTCGTTTGAGCAACGAAGAGAGGTATAATTTTTTATATTATATTAATTAAAAGCTGCAGTTAATCGATTGAGCATTAGATTTTGATTCAAGGACAATGCGTGCAAAATTATGTGCAGGGTACATAATAATATATTAGTCTGGTTGCTTTGAGTCTTGAGTGTTATATATATCTACCTACATCGTAATAAGAAATGCAAATAATTTATTGAGTTCTAAACCAAGGTCACGGTTTTAGTGTATAACATAAACCATATTAAATACAAATCAATGCACAAATGAATTTAATAAAAAACAATAAAATATAAGGTAATTTACTTTAATCATGTGCTGATTTTAAAACGAGCCTTATTATTAATATTATTAGTTTTAGTAGGTATAATATAAACTTTAAATAGAATGAAATACATATTAATATAACACAGCAACCAACAGCAACGTCGATTGGATAGATGATAATAATATAATTGCTATGATTGCTTGTAAGTATAGGTATATTATTTTAATTACGACGAGTAATAAAAAAACGATTTGGTTTTTTACAATTTTGTATTTGAATTAGCTGCTTGCACAGTGAATAATAATTATTATAATAATCTTCGTCATCTGCAGCTCGGAAGAATTATGATCCGATATATTAATAATAATATACGAATAAGCGTACAATATTATACAGAATTCTTGTGGTGGAAAAAATTCAAATATTATATAAAATAATTTGTTGCGATCTGTGAAAAATAATGTAAGATTTAAATTGGATATCGTTTTTAATAGAAAACGAGCGTCGGCCGTATAAAATAATTACGAACATCCCTGCTGCCATCGTATACATTAATATTAATAAAAAAATAAATTGATAATAATGTAGAATCGTGTAGGTGGTATGAAATATGAATATAATCGTAATCGACAGTCGTGTTCGTAGAACCATTGTGGCAAGATAAAGTATACCAACAGCTACAGATTTTTATTTAGATTAAAATCTCTCAACATTGCAAGAAAAATGTTTAGGTACTTATAAATTCCATATTACCTATGGTATAATTACATAATTATATACAATAAACTAAATATTTCGAACATAATTGGTAAAGATAATATCTTAGTTTATGTACTTATTTATATATTATGATGATGATACACATACTGCATATAGTTTAGAAAATTAAAAATTAAAGACCTTTGTATGAAATTATTTTAAAATGAGAATTTAAATTTTTTCCTTTAGTCAATAATTATTTTCATTAAAATATAAATTTTCTAAACCAAGAACTAATATTTCCAAAAGAAAACTATGCAATAAAATATTGTATTTATAGCTATTATAGTATAACTATAGGACTCATTTAACTAAAATTACAACATACCTTCAATATATGAAGATGAAGCTATGAATAATATTATGAAATGATAGAGGAATAAAAAGTTGCTTTACGTTAGAAATTATTAACATTTTTATTATTTTAATAACCGTTAAGATCATCTTGCCAAACAGTAAATCCTCTTCTAATATCTTCTCTATTTTCCGCTACCTTCTTTGATCTATCAGTACAAATTTCCGTGTTCTTTTCCTGAGATATTCGAAACATTTTTTTTTAAGGCAATAGTCCCATCAAAGTATTTGCCAGTCTAGATTTCTTTGCAGACCTCTTTTTTTTTGAAGGTTTTTTTATCTACAATATTTTCTTGTTTTCTTTACGTAAGACCTGCTCATTCTTATCTATTTTTTTTTTATATTTTATTCACAAGACCATTTGAACAATTATTCTCCTTAAACTTAATTGTGACATTTTCTCCAATATTGTGTATTCTAATCTAAGCATGATCCATCTCAATACCATCATATCAAATATAATATATGTAGTCTTTTATTTTTAGTTTGATTTCCTAAATGACCAACATCGTGATCATGAATACGACTTTTAGTTATATAATATTTATTGCAATTTAATTTTAGTGTGTTTATTCTTGTATCTATATTTTCTAAACGTAGGTATTATATAAAATATAATAGTATATTATTTTACTTCTGGGGCAATTATCAATTTAAATATATTTTCGTCGTACCGTTAATTCGTCGTCATTTTTATTACCTATCATTATTATTATTTTATTTCTGTATATCCTTTTTTGGAATAGCGGTTAATAGTCGCGATGGTTTAAGGAACAAAAAATTGCGTCTCCGTCTACTTTCGGTACCACGGTAATAACGTGGTAATTACAATGTTATCGGATGAATTTTCTTCGTGCATTGTTTCATTTAAATAAATTATATGCTTTAATGTATTCAAAACGTTTATAAATTCTATATACTATGTATTATTTGTTACTGGTTATATAAAATTGTTTTTAGCTTAAAATGTGCCTGTTACAAATGCTTAAAAATATAATGAATTCAAGTTTCGAGAAACGATTTTTGGGAGACACTGTACGGTACTACGCTACAGGTTATCGTGTAACTTAACACGTGAATAATGTGCATAACATAAACGTCGATAAACGATAAAATACACATGTAAAATGATGTCGATCGAAGGACTTGGCTTCCCATTCTTTTCGCTCGGCATACCTGACACAGGTGTGTTTCCCGTTATATTTCCCTAACCGCTAACCCGAACGTCCCGGGAGACACAAATGTGAAATTCTTCCGCCCTCGTTTTGTGTTCACAATATCTCTCTCACTTGTAATTCTTAATATTATAATGTTATATAGAATATACTTGAACGGAATGGCCTTTTTGCTACCTTATTGTTACGTTCTTTTCGACCGCTGCGATCTTTCATTATTCGTAATGTGCTCTCTTTTCCCGACCCCTAGTCACTACTTTTGGCAGGCTATACCCGCCCTATACTCGGACGTTACAATTATTGCTACAATACTATCCCGTTTTCGGTATAATAAATCGTATTACATGGTCTTGACCTACAACGTATATATATATATATATATATATAATGTAAAAGTTTATAGAATAATAATAATAATAACAACAAGACTCGCAAATTATATTTTCGAATCATATATGGTACCTACTCGTATATAACGTCGATGGCGTTATATATTATAAGACCAACGAAACACCAAAAAAAAAAAAAAAAAGTACACAGTAATAGAAGAAGTCTTACACACATACACACAAACAATGAAAGTGGAGAAAAATAACAACGTTTTTATACATAATAATAATAATAATAATGATAATAATATATAGAACGGACAGACGTGAACGATGAATTTATGGGCGTGTGTTCACGGGGGTTCGTCGCCGCCACCGACTCCTTCCGAATGTCCCGTATTTGTATCTGTCCGGAGATCCACCGTATAATAATAATTCCAGTGATCTATAGCGTTCGGTTTTGAACGTTCGGTTCGTGTTGTACATCGTATAGTATACAAGTATACACTCTATTTTATTTTCATTCCTTACCAACCCGCAGCCGCGTTTATCATCGAGACGCGATATCGTCCCTCTGCCCACGCTACGCGGCGCCCTCCGCGTAAATATCGTACATTATAATATATTAATAAAATATTATGTGAACGATTTCAATTTAGTTACATTAGAACGGGTTTTTTTTTCTCCGCATTATTGTTACACCACCACCACACAAGTGTTCGTGTGATTATGTAATAGTATATAGATATTATTGTTAATTCTGCAATAGGGATGAGAAATTATTGGAGCAAAATATTCAACAATTTGTGCATGCAACAAATACAATAAATATGAAAAAATATACATTTATTTGTATTTTGTATTTTAATACATAATAATATATAATGTTATATGTTTCAATTTTTTAATAGTTTTTATGCATATTAATATTTTGAAAATCGCCCTATAATCAGGCAAGGTATGAACCTCGTAAGATATATGATTCCTGTAATGGTGTCTTGATATATATATATATATATATATTTACTTTTATTTATCAAACGTTTGAACGCAACAAAAGTAAAATTCACTGAATGAGTATTATAATTTATAAAAATTATTAATACCTACAGATTTTTTGTTTGAATTATTTTTAATGAGCTATATATTTGATTAAAAATACATCATTATTTACCAAAAAATAATTTAGAAATTCACAAATTCACAAATAAACATCAACACTTATGCTATTTTTAAAAAAACTCACAAAAATATGGACAATAAAATTTTTTTATATAGAATATATATTGAGTTTATTTAGATGTAAATAAAAAAATATTGATTAAATCTTGCAGTTTCTGTATAATTTCTCATATCAAGTTATTTATAATATATTATTAATACTTAATAGAAATGCGTTTTCGCGTTCAATCTAGTTATAATTATGTTTGATAAATGTTTGACTAATGGTTAGGAAAACCTACATACTTATTTGATACTTTATTCTAATTATTTTGCATTAATATCTTTAATACTTTTTAATTATTCAGTATTCCATAGGTGGAAATCAGGGGATGCTTAGCTCCCCAAAACACATAATAGCCCCCCCAAAATCATTAGTTCCCTTATTACTTAATACTTTTCAAATTATATAATATTTATTTTATCCCCCCTCCTAAAATTTAAATGTAATCAAATCTCCGACTATGAAATATTCTAAACTGAAAAAAATCTAATCACACATAAGTAAAAACTAAAAATAATTTATTTTTCTTCGGTTATGATATACAAATTATCAACTACCTAAAACCAAAAGTTATTACAAAATTTGTGAACAAAATCGTGAAAAATATTTGTTTACAAAATTCTGTTATATGAACTTTGGTTAAATTTGGTGGAATTAGATAATATGACCAATACAATTATAACATTGTGTATACCACGCGATTGTAATCTTTACATTGGTCAAGCTCTAACATCTGACGTTGATGACGTGGTGACGTAGATACTGTTAAATTTCGAAAATTTTATACGGATTCATTATAAATATTTTTAAAAGAGTATAGAAAATATACGTCAAAGGAAATCAAACACTTTTAACACACATTTTTATTATTTAATTATTTTTTAATCGTCTTTAGTCGTTAAAATACAAATAAATTATTCTAGATTTTATTAGAATTATCAATATTAATTATTTATTTTTACACAATATTTTTACAAGCACAATGTAGTATTTGAATATTAAAACAAGTGATGTCTACATTATTACGTAAATATTTAATGATAATAAATAACCGCCCACCAAATTACTCTATTATTTTTGTCTGTAAAAATATTATGTATTGATCCATGAACGTTGCATGTCATTCGGCAATGACGTTAAAACTATAAACACATGGTTTGAATATAATATTATTATTGTAAAAATAAAATTAATGATTCCGTTGTAAATGTATGACAAATTGACAAGCTCGTGACATTTTTTATAGTTGTCATTTTGTATCGTAGATATAGTCAATCGGAGCGCTGCAGCAGCTTTCTAATTTAATTCTAATGGGTTATGGCTAATGACAAATGATCTAGGTTTTATGAAAAAAATAAACGTCCAATCGTAAAATCTCAATAATATTGAGAAATAATATAAAAAACTATTTTTGTATAACTTATCTTCTCGTTGAATACAATTGTTTGCTCGTTTTTAGTTTTCATAAACATAGGTACTTATATAATTCCATTAAAAAGTATTCGAGTAATCAGTATAATATCTGAATTGCATTTAGTAAGCTAAAAAATGTGACAAAGTATTAAGCTAAACAATGTTTGTAAAATGTATAACTTTTGGCTTATTTAAAATATCCTGTTTAATAATTTGATTTTAACACGCTGTGGTATTAAATAATACATATCATGTAACTATGTGAAATCTATGAAGTTTATTGTAAAGTTATTATTTTGTACGACTAAGAAATGATGTTTAATTTAAATAATATTCTCTATATTTTCATTAGGATTATTTATATTTATGTAAATAGGTACTTCTATTTATAGTGGGTTATAGAATTTATTTCATTTCTCAGTTTGTTTCATTATTTACTGCAAAACCTGTAGTAGATTTGATTTAGCATGTTAAAAATAATATCTATTGACGTTCGGTTGGTTTGCCAAAAATTCCATATTTATCGCGTCGGACAAAATAAACGATCAATAAACCGGATCTTATCTAATCGCGGTTCGTATAGTATAAATAATAATATCTAAAAAACTATGCGATAAATTAAAAATTAAATGAGCGGTTAAATCACGAATTGTTGTTTGTCATTTTTTTACTAACTACGCGGGATTTTTCATTACACGCGTGTCTAAATAACTCAATATGTCTATGGATATCTTTATAGGTACTAAATCGTATGTTTAAGGGTTTTTTTTACGAATTATCAACGATTTTTTATTCAATCTGATTAATACAAGAAATAATGAAAAAAAAAAAAAACAATAACCCTGTTAAAACACAATAAACGTTAATCGTCGCGGCAAACTGATATTATAATTTATCCGCCGGACGATAAAAGACGGTCGGTCGGTTGTCGCGGCGTGTTGCTTACAACTCGATAAAGATACACATCTCGGCACGTGCTTTATACGACGAGAAAACAACCCTAACCGTATGTTACCACTGTAGATATTATAGTAAATTTAATATAAAATCAAAAGTACTTATAATACGCCTGTTATGTAATGATATTTTGAACAATGGTCGTGGTTCTCAAACTAATTTAATTCATTCGTCCGGTGCTATTGATCCCGTACACGTGCATATTCTACGTCCCCGGCGGGAAATGACGTACAGAAGTCGCGACTAATGAACCAATTTCTTTTGAATAAATCGCCGTAAATTCACGTGAATTCAAGTCGTAGATATATCAATGCGAACAAGTTATGATGATATCGTGGCAATAACGTAGACTATTTCATTATATAATACACCGATACGACGACGAGGCCTCGACGACGTATTGATTTTTAACCATCAGCAACAATATTTATATGTCCGTCAAGTTGGCACCGGCATATTCAAACACATTTCAAAAATTTGCTAGATTTTGATAGGTTCCCCTTTTGACGCAGGATATTTTTTATTATTCTGCAAATTACGGGTACTCTAACAAAAATGACTTATTTTTTCAAAATGTGTAAAGCCAGTGAGGCTCCCAAATTTGAAGCCCCACTACGTCGAAAGGGAGCCCTAGCAAAATCTGTAAATTGCCAAGCATAATCTAATAAATTCGTACGAATATTCTGACATCTTTTTTTCGAATCGGACAATGTGCCGGTGCGGCGTCAAGTTGGCACCGGCAAGCTTGATTTTTATTGTGTAAAAAAAAAACATGGACCTAGTAAAATCTAGTAAATTTTTTATGTATGTTTGGTTTCCCTATCATTATGTGCCGGTGTCAACTTGATCGGTACTCGACCGTAGTCGTAAAATATTAGTTATAATAACTAATGCGATTTAACATTGTTGTATAAATACAACCAGGTACGTACACACAAAAAAAAAAAAAAATTGGGGGCGTTTATAAAAAACATAAATTTACAATAAAGGTTAATATTTGATACACATTTATTAACTAAAGTTTGCGGTAATCCTTACCCAGGAGCCTTATAATACAATTAATTATTTATATGTATTAATGAAATACAAAATACAAAATATAAAATATAAAATACAAAATTAAAGTAGAAAATCCCACTTGCGGGGTAATCTAGAAAATTTGTTAATAACTTCTTCAACGTCAATTTCATAACTTCGGTAGATATTTAACAGAGCTAATCCTGAAATTTAACCTACTGCAACTTTTGAAAAAATTTCGGGAGAGTTTGAACCCCTATAAATCCCTTTTGTGTACGTGCCTGAATACAACTAAAATGTATTTTTTAAAATTAAATATACTTTTCTGTGTCCTTTAAATCGATACTTTATATATTTTAAACTTGTGACACTACAATATTTATCCTGACAGTAAAGAGTTTGAAATTGAAGTTTTGAATTTTGATTTTTTTTCATTAATGTTTAGAACTATTATTACTTAGTTTTTAACTAATCTACTTGTTTTATAATATTTTCGTTTTGCATTTATTTATTAGTTATTATAAAATCAATATGTATAAACGATAATATATTTTTTTTTATAATTATAATCATATTTTTGTGACATTTTTCAAATTTTGTTGCATTTTATTTTTTGTACCTTGAAATATTGTAACACAGACTACACAGTGGTTACCTCTTATATAACCAATTCGCACGATATAATATACTCCGCCCACTCGGCTGTGCGTTGTCGACGACGACGATCACGACATCGACAGACACAGTCATCGTTCTGTTTTAGATGGGTTAGGGATGGTTGGAGAGAGGGGTAAAAGAAACAATCAGCAATTAAAATATTTACCTACCAGTTACCAGGTGGTAGTGAACGCGGTGGCCTGCAGGTGAGTAGGGGAGGAAAGGAACGGAGTGCATTAAAAGAAATAAAAACACATAAAAAAAAATGAAAATAAAATATTATTATTCGTTCTCGACGTTCCCGAGACCTGTTTATGATATTTCATTTCATTCGTGGCTCCAACGGATGACAACCATATCGTAATTCAGTTTTATGTTTCAGACTGCTAGCAGACCTCCGCGTGCACCGCGAACAAACTCGTATTTTATAAACACGAAAATCGTTTTGTCTTCTCCGTACAGGTATATATGGGCACAACTATTATGTACCAATATGTAGGTATAAAAATATGAACCTAAAACACAAGTCCCACCCGTCGTCGGTCACAAGTCAGACAGTAAATACGCGTTATACTTAAATTATGTCGCAGGAACTGCGCGGGATCATCCGGAATTTATCGAAAATCATGGACTATAGTTGCCAATGATCGCGTTCAAATTTATCATGGTTATAACAATAATCTGAACTTGTGAGTAAATTCATCTAAACCGATGTACAAAACCGTTTTAATGCGTATTTGGATTTGGATAAAATGTATTTTTCATACATAAACATAAAACACAGTGGTCGAAGTGGGTTTAAATAAGTGGATGGCTAGCGTTCTTCAAAAATGAGTAGAGGAATGACATCCCTTCTTATCCCCTCCACTTTCACCACTGATAATACATAATAATAATTCGGTATTTTTAAACATTATTATTTAATAAATGTAAACTATCAATATAAGAAGTAATATTTAGTGTCTTCTAAAAGTCTAACTAAAATAGTGCTTGATTCAAATTTGAAATTGACATTTAGTTATTTAACTGATTCTTCGTGACAGCTAATTTGTACACAATCATCAGCAGTTTATTAATTTGTTTCTATGAAAATTTCATGTAAGTATTTTTATGAACGTGTTACTTATGTACTATTTTAAATTAAAATATATTTTCTCTTTAATAATTCGATCATTCTATAGAAATAAGATTTTATCATATTTCAAACAGTTAAACTCATTTAAATGAAAAAAAAAGAAATTAATTTTGTTTCAAATCAGTTGAATTGATTTGTTGTGACGTATTAAAACTTTTAACCACGGTCTGTTGGGGCTTTTTGATATTAAGACTCAATTTTGTTTTTTATTAATTTACTCGCTTTTGCTAGATTTATACACGAAAACAAACTTTGAGAGTCGTTTTAAATTAAAACGGTGTAATTATAGCACAGAAACAATATTGCAATAATTGTGTTTAGCATTCACATAAATAATAATATTGTAACGTTGATGAGACGTCGCGCGTCATTAGATGTCGAATACCATTTATTAAATTACATTATCGTTTTTATTATATGTAGATTACATCGAAGCGTATTTTTTATATTTTTTTCAAATACATACACTTTTATGTATAACAATAATAATAATATTATATAAATATATGTGACTTGATGGAATAATCGTACAAATGTAGCAAATATAATAACGAGATTGTTATCGTTAGTGATGATTTCTTCACACTTTGATGACGATGAAATCGATATAGTAGGACAAGAAACGACTATATACACATAAGATAATAATATATTATAAACATTTTCCGTCGATTTTTTTTTCCTACAATCATGAAAATACATTAAACGTTGTCAGGCATTTATTTTCATCGAAATATTAGCGCATCCAAATACACATAAGTATTGACCACACACTGTGCGTGATGTTAGTTTTATCCGTGTCCGACAATATATCGTTTTATTATATATTTTATATACGGTCACGGATTAACGTGACGAGAGTTTTAGAGAAAGAAAATGAGACAATATAATAATATAGACAGTCACCGATTTTCACAGTCAAGAGGATTAAAGACGGTTTATTATATATTGTATTTTTCCCAAAATGTAGCGAATTATTATTTTATTCCGTCGTCTACAACGGCACCATAATGTGTACAATACGAGCATAATATGTCGGTACAGTATTATTGAGTTTAAATCCGTTGTCGTGATTATTTCAAAAAAAAAATTTAAAAAATAATAATAATAATAGTAATATAATAAACTCGGCACAAAAATATCGATGTTAGGTATTTCGTCAATCGGTTTGTGTGTGACCGGTAAATTATCACGGTGACAACGACGGCGGTCTTGAACGTTTATGCGGACTTTGTAGCATTTTGCACGCACCGCGGTCGGTAAATTCCGTTTTCGTTCGTCCGTCTCAATAATTATATTATTATTATCATCGTCGTTATATTATACGTATTATGACGTTCAAAATAATAATATAATCCGGCGCGAAACGAATCCGCTGCAAACGGTATACAGAGACCTATTAAATGTGTATTGTTGTTTTTAACACGAGCCACCCTCGTTTCACGTTTTTCAACGATTGGTTTTCTAAATTATAATCACTATTTGCGTTCCGAATCGATAAGAGCTGATATATCACGTCCAAACCGTTTGGACGTTAGATAATAATATAAGAATCTTATATTATAATATCATCTAATCATATTATCTAAGTTTCGGACACCAATGGTTGTATAAATATTAAATATCTATTGAAAGATGTACTTATGGATATTTTTTTTTTTAACCATTTAAGTTTTGTACACACATATAGAGGATATACATATACAGGATGTAATAACTTTTTTAAAAAAAAGATCATGGATGTTGAACCTTAAAAATAAATAAAACATTTTATTAATAAAAAGTATCAATTATTTACAAACAAACATTTTTTTTCCAGTTGAAAATAAAATCATTTTCTTAACAGTATAAAAAAAATCTATATTATTCCCATTAATAAATGTAGGTAAATTTAGTTATACCCCATCTAAAATCGTATAATTAAAATTTAATTTAGAACATAACATTTGGCATTCTATTTTTGTGTATGTAAGTACCTAATAACCCAATAAGACGATCAAATTAAATTACTGAAGTTTGATTTATTCTTCCACATATAATATAATTATTAATTTTATTATTTAATCTTCAGTTCTTTATCTATGTCTTATCAATCAATTTTTATCAGACAACAGCGAACAGCGTTGACCACATTTGAGGTATGAGGTGGATATGGGAATACATAACACTTACCTGCTGAGGCCCTTTTCCGAGCCGAAATTTTCAGCGATCCGAGACAAAGAAGATATTGGGCTATTTAGGTAACCTACCATTAAAATGATAAACTCAAACTTACCACGTGTAACCGTAATTCTAATTTCAATTATGTACATAATTATTTATGTTACACAAATATAGAAAATTAAAATGTATAACTAATAAAAGTAGATAACTATAATATTACGTTGTTTTGTATAGTATCAATACGTCCCAAAATTTCTGATATTTATGTCACAACATAATTAATTACGCAGTCCCGATATAATGTTATATTTTTTAAAACAATTTGTTTTTTAATTTAGAGAATCCATGTTTAATTTTTTTATTTTGGGTCAAGTGACACCTAAAAATATGACGTTTGCGGCTGGTTCTCTCCATTAAATTCGGTCCTGGAGATGTCATATAACTATGACGATTGTGTTTCTTATCAATGCACTTTTCATTCGATTTTTTTTTTTTGTTATATTTTACTAAGCTACGAGCATTCGAAACGAATCGCTCTGTATAATAATCATAATAGCCGGGTACATTATTATATATACCTAGGTATATTATTATATATACCAAGGTACAATATTAAACGACCGTATATAGATTAGGCGTGCATATTATATGTGTGTATTTATACAGTGTTTGACTTACTCCCGCGGATAATTGGTGCACCGCGCGCGTACACAATAACATTCACGTACCGTCGCGATCTGTCAGGGGGGGTCCTCCGTATAATAATATCATACCGCTGTGCCAGACTCAGCGGGTACACACATACGTAAAATATTCGTTTTACAACGGCCGTGCTGCGGGTTTTTTTTCTCCTGTTATAGTTTTTATTATTATTATTCGTTTTGTTTTGTCTTTTTGCGAAATAACGCTATAAAAGCCGTTACCGGGCGAGTAAACGCGGTCGCGGTAACCCCGTGCCCACTTCATTGTAATATTCCATGTTATTATTATACGCTAGTCGTCGAGATTCTGAGTCTGAGGAGGGTACGTGCCCGCTTAATAGTGTTGGACCACGGTGGTAGGTACGCGCACGCACTCGAACAACGAAATACCTACACTCATCGTGTGTAAAAGGCACAGACCGATTCTGTCATTTGTTTTGATTTCAAATACGTTATCAGTGTGTTGCGTGGTCTTAGGAGATAAGGTCCGATCACTTTCACCCGCCCGCCAATTAATATGTTTCCGCTTGAAAAGGCAAAAACATTTCCAATCATGACCACCATATCGTAAAGCGCTGTTGGTTGTACGCTATTGCTATAGTTGCTATACTTTATTATTTACATTATGGTTGTTATTAAAATTAGACGTAGTATGCCGTTTGAACAGCACTTGTTTGAAAAGTAGCAACATTTGGAAACATATTTGCCTATTTAATCGGAATATTGTTAAGGAGAAGATAGCGGACCTTATCTTTTTAGACCATGGTGTGTTATGTGCGGATTTTTTAGGTTATGCACCATAATTATGTTTTAGGATTGATTTTAATATAGCACTTTATCGGTATGCGCATAAAAATATCATACGAATTGCCCGTTTTTTTTCTTATTCCCCAAGAAAAAATAAATCAAATATAGGTTCTATTCTATAAGTCATAATATGTACTTAACAGGACGATAAACTTTTTTGATACACCATACAAAATGAAAAAAAAAATTTATTTTAATTTGTTGGGTAGCGTAAACGATAAATACGTTATGATGGTTTGTATAATTTTAATTATTTTATATCTTATTAATTTTCTATAATACCAAAACCATACCTATAGTTTGTTTTATTGATTGAAGTAAATCGTATATTTATAGATTATACATTTATGATACAATTTGATTGTCTTTTATATTTATTTCTCCAATTACTAAGTCCCTGCAAATTCTATTATAATTTGTTGGAGATTTAACGTTAAGGAATCGGCTTATGAAAATTGGAAAATTTCTTATAAAGTATATTTTTATTATATTTGTAAATTTGTTTTATATATATAATTTTACGTGTTAAATTGTTAGATTAAGTTTATACTAATTAATGTAACAATTGTTGTATTATAATAATATTGATAACATAATTATATAATTGATAATATTATATAATATGTCAATATGTAATAATTTTACGAATATACGAATAGTATTATATTTGTATAATAAATTATAGTACCTATAGTACGTAATTTATTCGAATAACTATAATAATAAATTAGAAAGTGTTTATAAAAAAATTTCATTATTTTCAAAGATCTTTTGATAGGCAAAAATAAATAATAATTTAGATAATACGCACTATTGTTTTGTTGTAATAGATAACAATTTGTTGTTACAAATATTATTTATTTCATAACTGCTTTCTACTTAAAATGGAAATGATAACATTTGAAGATAACTTTATAATGTTATATTATCAGTTATGACTAATTTGTATATTATTTTATATTTGGCGAAAACGTACACATGATATTTTGGATATATTGTGAAACAACGATTAAAATATTTTAATTCTATTCAGATGTTAATACGCTATACATTGTTTAGTTTAATCATCGTTGAAACAATGAATTAATAATAACCTATAAAAGAACTCGAGTTAATTATTATCTGATATTTCGATAGTTCCAATTATTTACATTAAGTAAAACTTAATAATTTCTTAAACCTATAATCTTTTTGAACTTTTTATATTGGAGACTTTAACGGTATTTTAAAACTATGAATTATGACCATAATCACAGTGCAAACGAAATCGTTATGTATCAAAAACATTTAAGTGAAATTTCTGAAATACTCTGAAATTTTGCATAACATATATTATGAAAATAAATATTACATTTTTTTTTTTTTTGTTTAACAATAATTTATACGTTTAGTCAATTTGCGTATGTCCGATATGAAAATGGAAATTAAAATTAAATTAATTCTGTGATATTATTTTCTCTCGGTGTTAAAATCATCTATTGTCAACGTGGTGATTATTATCGATCGGTCAGTGTTTTATTCGTAGCGGCGAAAAGACGACAATGATGATTTATATATCTACGGCAAAATGCTCTCGATCTCTGCCGAGAATCGACGGTGTAATCTAGAAATAAATCGTTGAGATTAATACAGTTATACGTTTTTCTGCCGGGTTAAATAAATATAATATCGTTTATTCTTCTTTCATGGTCCTCCGACGCCGCCGCAATCCATTACGGGGGTCACGTGCAATTTACAGTGAAAAACTGTATAATATAATAAAATATTAATGGTGGTCGTTTTTCCCGGGTGCTAAGTGCCGGACTCGCATCGAAGAAACATCGACAGGCACTCGGTCCAGGTCCGCGGGTGGGCTTTTTCCAGAGAAAAAAAAATCAAATATAAAATCGTTCCCTCGATAACCTAACCTCTCCTTACATCTCTCTCCATCGCAACCTTCCCCTCGATACCAACCCACTCGTCGACGACAACGCACTAGCTAGAACCTTATTCGCCGTAGCCGTTATATCGTCGATTTCTCGTCTGAGAAAAATACAATATTATATTATGGTTTTCTTTCGTATTATATACTTTTTATAAAATAATAAAAATAACACAAACGCCATCGATAAATCGCTGTTCGATATATAATAATAATCAAGATGAACATCAAGGCGGCATAGGAGGTAATCAATTCGCACGACCTGTTGCAACTCTCATTGCGATAAATTTTCTTTGCTAACGAAGGCGGTAAATTATCAAGCGGACAAGTTTCATTATTTTCTTATAAAACATAATCAACTCTGTCTATATACGACATACCAACGCAACGAACAAAATTCAAATCTCGTCATGCGACCGGTAAGTGTTTTATAGAAAATTAGATTTATTTGGAAATTTATCGTTTTCATATAATGATTAACTGCCACGTCATATTATCGATATTAATCCAAACTTAATCTTATATTTTGAAACAATGATTTATTGATGAAACCACAAAATAATTTATTACTACTCGTTTTTAATTTTTTCGGTTTAAAACTTTCGAAAATATTTCTTCTACTGTGTTTCAATAATGTTATCTTGACAATATGATATTACTGTTTAGTATATAATAATTAGATTCGTGATTTGTCATCGTCATTACGTTTCATTGTATTAGCTGCAGTTAGTTACAAAATAATGATTGCGAAGTTCGCTATTTTTTTTGTTTGTCTTATTAAAAAAGTAGGTTTAATTTTAAAATCGCAACGAACGACACACATCATATCCTACTCAAGTATAAGACATAAATACGCGATATAATAGATTTTAATTTGTTTTCTCACTTAAAATATAATATAATGCAATGACTAATTATTTTTCGAAAGTTATTACACGTAATTCGGTAAGCAAACATCGATGTTAATTGTCATCGTTTAGTTAGAAATGTTAAACTAAATTAGTTTAGGTGCTAAAGTCTAATATAATTTGTTTGTTAAAAATAATAATATACGAGTACAATCATAAAATTATGATATTTATTTGCCAAAAAATTCGTTTTCACGCAGTCTTTCGAGTGTTTTTCAAATATTTGCCTCTTAAATCATAATCAAACCTTCAACAAGTCAAAATTTATTATATTATGGTCTTTCTTAGTACTGTTATATGTAATTTAGAACTAAAAACTATTACGTTTTCCCCTCCATATCAGCTCTCATTTCCTCATCACTTGACACACAAAGTTAGTCGTTATAATATAATATAATATAGTTAATATTTCAGTTTGCGATATTGTTCGTATGTGTAATAATATAATAATGATAATAACATAGCTGCTGCGGAGGGTTTTCGGTTACGTAATAAATGCGATCGGAAATATTATATTGAAATGCCTCAACGTAATACCATAGCTACATTATAATGCGACGTCTGCAGCAGTGTGAAAGAGAACAAAACGCGATTAAAACAATTTTGAAACGTAAAATATAAAACGTATAGGTCAATTTCGTCCGTTCAATCAAACGTTCCCACGAGTGGGTTGAAAGAAAAATTCGTACGGGAAAAAGTGTGACGACGAAAACTTAGCACGTTCCCACGAGTGGTTTTGCCGCAGGTATTGTGTTTTGTGTTTGTTCGAATAAAATGTTCGGATTTTCGTCGTACGACAACACGTAACTAAATTCGTATGTATATTATTATACGCGCAGGAATCCGATGAAGTCGAAAAACGCCTTCTTCCGGTAGACTTCTGTGGATTCCAGCGGTGACCTGCACCGGAAGGCCTTTATACATCCCGTTTGCCGTTCGGTTCTGTGGCAATTTCCAAGTGGGGGACATAATAATAATAATATATAAATGAATAGTATATTAAATAATAAAAATAAAAAAATATATTACATTGTCCCTCGGGCGATTGTTTCGTGCATTTTTCTCATGACTAAGCGCCGTTTATTATTAAATAATAGTGTACAAAAGATTTGATTTTTTGATTCGACGTCATGACGTACTACCATACACTTCTATACACCTCTAACCTACCTATTACACGCGGCAACGGATAGAATAATAAAGAAAAAAATAAACGTTAGAATTATCGAACTGTATTTTTCTTCTTCTTCTTTCTTCTTTTCTATTTCCAATATGCATATAATAACGTGTACTTATTATATTATATTATACCGGTATGGTTATAGGTATCCCCGGTATATATACCTTTGGTCTGATCGAAGTTTCGATCGACGAACGTACAAGGTATAGGCACATATTATATTATTATTATGTGCGATGAAAATTCATAAAAAAAAAAAAAAAAATATATATAAAATACCTGTGACAGACCAGTGACGATAATGTTTAAGAAATAATAGCCCATCGTTGATGGCTACGCTAAGCAATACAATAATAATAACACAAATTTTACTGTCACTGTCCCACGTTCCTTAATTGAATATTGTAATGTACCACATCCAAAATATAGTCAATGACACAAAAGATGAATCGTATTGTCAATTGATGTAGGTATAATATAATAAAATATATTACAAGTACGCATACCTCATTGTAAAATATACACTTCTTGTTTTGCAGCAAACGGTAAACATCAATACAAAACTGAATAATCTACTCTTATCAATGATAATACGATGAGTTGTATACATAATTACTATCATGAGGAAGATGACGTTATAACCGTATGTTTTGCAACAATGTTGTCTCTAACGTAAAATAGGTATAAACATATATTTAAATAGAATCATATTTTGGAGCTAATGACAAATTATTTTTTTGTAAAATATAGTCTAACAAAGAAGTTATATAAGTCATATAAGTAGGCATTGAAAAAACTTAAAATCACTTTTCGGCTAAACAATATTTTACAAAACGGATGTGACATTACCTCCAAAATATGTTTCTCATTGAAATTTCCAATAGATTTTTAAATTATAGAAGTTTAAGCTATACACCGAAATTTGTGTTATATGTTGCTGTCATTTTGCTTCATTTTCCATTACAGATATACAGAGACTGTATTATTTCAAACCATGTGAGTATGACGTCCTGTTTAACGATTTTATATCGATTTCGGAGTAATCATTGTTTTATCTTATATTTTCATACGATTTTATTCATGTTCAAAAGTTTAAATACGTTTACATTTTAACTAATTCCTAATTCTTATTTATTTATGATACAACTTTTCAATTTACTAATTTATATAGTAATTAATATAAATTATTAAATTGTATTTAAATTATTTTATAATAATGCAGTATTTGTGACTTTGTGTATTTTAATTATTTATTAACGAATTGTGATAAATATATCTCTTATATTTAATAAAACTTTTAGACTTATAATATTGATATTACTTCATATTGACAACTACCTCACCATAAAATATGTAGGTACCTACATGATATGATGTTATCTACGAAGTCAGACAAACTACATATCACCTTAATGAGAACTTTTTAAAATTGGTCTACAAGAGTATTTTATAATAAAAACAATGAAAAATCATTTAAATAATTAAAATAATATTTCATAAGTTAATCAATTAAATTGATAAAATTTAATATATTTAAAATATATAGGAATTAAAATTGTTCAAGAAACATTAGAAAGCTATAATTTTATCTGTATCTTAATAATTATTTATACATTTGATGAATTTGAATTTCTTTGTCTTAAAATATTTGTATCATAATGATTTGGTTTTATGAAAATACAATTATTGAAAACATCATAATATTAAATAAATAACTTACTGGTGTTCTTCCGAGAATTTAAATAATGATAAATATAACATTATTATAATATTTTTTATACTTTCAGCATTTATATTAATAATTTTTTTGGTATCTATAAAATTGTATACCTATCAAAATTAAAATTGAATATCTAATATTCAATTGTTAATAATTATTGACATGTTTATTCAAAATAACCTGAAGTGGAATTATTTCTATTGATAATAAGTAAAACGAGATAAGATAAGGAAATATGTTTGTGTAGTTCTATTGCACTTGTTCAAGAATAAAAGATAACAATCAGAATAAGATCCTATAATTTTATATTAGTTATAGTAAAACTATAGAAAAAATAAAAATTTAAATTATAAATTCAAAATGAAAAATATTATTTGATTTAAATAGTTATAAAGATACAAATAAATAATTTACTAGTTAATATTTTGACATAATTAAGGGATAAATTGGTTTATAAGTTAGTAAATAGTATGAATAAGAGATTTAAATGAATAAAAGATAATATTAAAGATAAAAAAATTTATGTTTGGAAAAAAGATAGTGTTTTCTTATGCCTTATTATATTATATTATATGTATTTAGCATTTAATAATTTTAGTATGTTATTGTTTAAGATAACAATTTCAATAATTGTTCAAAACAAACAAAATGTCCATTTAGATTCCGTCGGTGTATACGTAAAAAGATATTTAAAACAATATTTCATATGGTATACATATTTAAAATTAAAACGTAATAAAATGTTATTTATATAAAAAACAAAAATAAAATGCTTTATTGTGTTATCAAAATCAAATGAGGTTCGCACGTTAGTACGAACAAATTTTTAAAATGTATAGTACATATTATTTTTATCATAAGACTAATGTTAAATATACTTTTACCATCGTTATTATATTATAGTCGGTATAATTTAAGTTTTTTATTCTAATAATTTAATCCTCAGAAGTATTTATGAGTATGAATAAGTTTTATCAAATACTTATTTGTATTCAATGAACGTTATCATTGAAAATATTTTCTTTAAAAATTAATTTTAAAAAGTCATCTAATTTTGATTTACAGTGAAATGTAGAAAAATAGAAATACTAGTACATATTATAATCAATATTATTAGCTAAGGAAAATCAATTTCACTATCACTAATAAAATATAACAAACATTTTTATTCTTATCTAACATTTGTTATAATTAGTAGACAATTGATAGTGAAAATGAAATAACTACCAAGTATAGTTAAAAAAAATTACATATATTTTGTAATTTTGTATTGTTTATAATTAATAATGGTAAATTGTCCTATAAATGATTATATTTTTAAAATAATACATTAGTTAAAATTTAGTTAAGTTTGAATTATAAGTGTAATAAGTAGAAAAAATAAAAATAAATATTAAATACTTTTATGTCACACGCTAAAGATAAGTTTTAATAATATTGTGTGTATGTGTGTAAAAATGGTGGGGAAGAGTCAAAATTGTTACGTTTTTTTAAATTTTTTAATTATAATCATCCTATACTAGGAATGCATAATGCGTGTTATTAGATAAATAAATTTCTATTTAAATAATTATTTTCATTTACCTACTTAAGTTATTATTTTTTTATTTTTACAGTATATCTGATAACCATTATAAATATATATATATATATATATATATATATATTGTACTCGTAATAACTACGATAAAATAAATAATGTTATATTGTCGCTTATCAAAACTATTTTATAAATATATCATATTTTCTATTTTGGAAATTAGTAATTGGGTACTAAATAGTTATTAAAATTAATAAAACAAACCAACTATAAAACTTTCCACTCAATAAAAAATACATTATCGATGAAGTCCTTCTATTTTATCAATCAGTCACTTAAAATTATTGTGTGATTTTGTATTTATGTCTTTATAATTTAAATAAATATAACGAGACATCGTATACATATTACAATAAATTATTATTATATAATATACATATTGTATAACCTTATACTATGATAGTACTTCATATTCTTTATAATAATTAAAACCTCATACTTATCACTTAATTAGTATAAAGATTTCATAATATTATATATACCCAAAGAACATTAATTATAATTTATAATACAAGTGTTATTTTTCATTTCTACTTTAAGTCAATCATAATATATTATTGAAGTATATTCATTTAAAATGTATAAAATATGGTAATGTTTACACTACATAACAATATTATTATTGTAAACTAATAAATTTAATTTTATAATTTTTTTTAGTAAGTACTAAATACATAACTACTTTCTATATTATAATATAATACACTATACTATATTGTTTAGTTAGAACATCAAACGTCAGATTAAATTATATATTTGGTTTAAAGTAGGTACATAACCTTATTTAATAACAGAATAATTAATTTTTCCGGTTCAATGTATTTTTCAATTTTCAATTAAGAGATTTTAACATAGTTGAAGTTTAACATAATAGAAATATAGATATGTAAAATGTTATGATATTTAGATATATTACAATTATTATAATTGCTATAGATGATAATTTTATCTAATAAAATTTAATCTTGATATAAATCTTGTAAATCTTGTAAATTGTGGTATTTTGTGTTTTTGTCAAATATTTTTTGTATGATAACTTATAATTATAACATACCAGTTGTTTACAATTCGTGGAGTAATTTGAATTTCAGATAGGTAAATTTGAAGAAAAAAAAAATTGTCAACTGACATAATATTTAACTTAAATAAAATAGAATATATTGTTGTAACTTTTTTATAAATAAACTATTGTAAGTTAAAATTAATCAAGTTTTTGTTTTGAATAATTGATGTTTTCACTAAAAAACTATCATTTTAGATTAATATTATTTGTAATCAACAATATGGCTAAATTGAGTTTGCATTGGCGGATAATAGCAGTGTTGTTAGCATTATTAGGCTCTGTAACGTTTGGAGAAGAAGATATTATTTTCCCGGAATCTATACCAAATGACGATTGGTGGTCAAACAGAATAATATACCAAGTGTATCCCAGATCGTTTAAAGACAGTAACAATGACGGAATTGGTGATTTAAAAGGTCTAAAATTGATAGATTTTCTATTGTGGATAATATATATCATTAATATAAATACTTACTTATATAATATTATTTAATGGTGTCTTTTTCAATGTGTACATTTAGGTATTATTCAAAAACTTGATCATTTTGTTGATATTGGTATAGACATTGTATGGATAAACCCTATATTTAAATCACCTATGTATGACATGGGATTTGATGTAGAAAATTATACGGTGATTGATCCAATATTTGGCACAATGGAAGATTTTGAGGAATTAATCTTTGAAATGGACAAGCGAGGTAATTTAATTTATGATAATAATATTATCAAATATACAATAAATATAATAATGGTCAAGTGGACAAATTTTATTTTTGTTTAAAGGTTTAAAACTTATAATGGAATTCGTTCCAAATCATTCAAGTAGCAAGTGCGAATGGTTTTTAAAATCAATCAACGAAGAGGATACTTACAAAGATTATTACGTCTGGCGTAACGCTTCAAATCAGGAACAATTAATCAATGACACATCAATTATACCGACGCCCCCAAATAATTGGGTAAGTAGTGAAATAACATAGTTAATTAAAATTTAATTTCTAATATACAAAAAAAATAGGATTTATATATTTAATACAATTATTGTTTGTTATTTAAAATTTATGTAACGTATATTAAATAATATTTTAATTTGTTTAACGCATAATTGAAGGTTCGTTTAAGACTTAATAAAAAATGTTAAAATAGTTTATTGTAAGTATTCAATTGCAAAATGTGTATATTATACTAATAATTAGGTGATATATCGAATGGTATTAAAAAAAAAAAAACTTTTGACAATGCATTTTAACTGTTATATTATAAATGTATTAACCATTTGTTTTATGAACTTTTTCTTCAAATAAAAATGATTACGTTATAAATCTGAATGTATAGGTTGGTAATCCTTACATAAATTTATGTCTCTATTAATTTTATTATAAAACTCTCTATAGTTAAGTACCTATACATATAATAAGTTGTTCTTTAAAATTGTATCTCAAGGGTTAATCCAAAAATTAAACCGAAATTTATAAGTTAAAATATTATGTTATATTTGAAAATAGTTAAGTAAATTTGGAGGTTCCGCGTGGTCATGGAATGCACAACGACAACAATTTTATTTACATCAATTCAGTGACAGTCAACCAGATTTTAATCTAAGGAATCCCGATGTGCACAAAGAATTGTTGGTAAGTAAGACTACTACTAATACATTTTATAACGTTTAATACCTCTGAAATCTTTTGATTTTGATTTCTGAAGAATATTATGGAATTTTGGATGGACAAAGGTGTCGCTGGATTTCGATTTAGTTCTGTAGGTAAATTATACGAAAACAAAGATTTTCTCGACGAACCACTTTCTGTTGGTAGAGAAAACTGGCCTATATATCATTCGTTGATTCATAAATATACTCATGACCAACCTGAAGTCATTGATACGATTATTGAATGGAGACAATTTATGGACGATTACTCGAAAAGAAAAGAAACGTTTCCTAGGTAAATTACATATACCTAATGAAATATTTTCTGAGCACTAATAATTAATTTCATAATTAAATTCGAAATGTAAAATAAAACAAAGTACGACATTACCTAGTTTATAAGTAAAAACATCAAATGCAAAAGTTTTAACTTTTATGATACCTAACATAGTTTAAAATTATTAATTCTAAACTTGAGATATTTGGTCTTCAAAGTTTAAGATGTCACTTTCCCATTTTGTATTATTGTTAACAATATTTTTTGTATATTTATTCGTTTAGACTTTTAGCTGCAGAAGCACATTACCATGTATGTGTATATTCATTGGGTCCTTATTACGGTAATTCCATTAATCCTGGAGCACAAATTCCATTTAATTATCATTTATTAATTCAAGTACGAAAAAATGAGTTATTTCATTCGGTGGATCGTGCTATTAGATTTTGGTTCGAAGTTATACCGTCAAATAATACACCAAATTGGGTGGTAAGTACTATTCATATTATATTATTACTGTTTTTGTATATGTTATATATGTTTTAATATATGTATTCATATATGTTATAAAAATAAAAATACAGCAATTATTTAAAATTTATAATTTTATGTTGGAATAGAGAAATAGGTTGTTGATAAATTTCATTAAATAATACATAATTCAAATTCGAAAGTTTTAAGAAAATATGAATAACTACCTATTTGATGTTAAAAATTGTATAATAATACTTAAATATAATTTTGTTATACAAGTAAAATACAATAAATAAATAGATAAATAAGTTATATATTTTATATTGTAATAAAGATGGAATCCCATGATACGGATAGAATATCTTCAAAATATGGCTCTGAAATGGTACAAATATTTACTGCTTTGAAATTAGCACTACCCGGTATTGATGTAACGTACTACGGGAGTGAAATTGGAATGGAAAATAC
>CM023358.1:52849320-53021278 GCA_013282895.1 Eriosoma lanigerum
AGCATACTTAGTACTTATTAGTTTTGCCTAGCCTAAACAGTAGGTATAGTGACTGCTTTAGGTACTTATCTGATATAAGTGTAATATTATATAATTTTAAGTCTTTAAAATTATTATTATTTCTTTAACTAGTAGCCTATATCTATCAAAGACTAAATTCCTACCCAAAAGATAGTGTTTATTAGTTAAAATGTAAAAGGTATAACAATAACGGATAAAAATAATTATTACAATGCATTCATGTAGCGGTTTATTGGAAATTTCCAAAAAGATTTGGGTCGGTTATTTTAATGTGTTGCCTCTGAAAATAAAGTCTTGTCACGCCTCGAGCCTATGGCTACAGGTATTAGGTATTATGAAACTACTTGGGCGTTACTGGTACTTACTAAGTATAACAGCCAATACGTATATTGTCGTATTGAAGGATTTAATAAAATCACAATAATATAATTATAATAAATTCAGAAAATATTAGTGTTAGTGTGACAATAATAATATTATGGTTTCTGTTTAAATTTCTAATCAGTAAAAATGTATAATAACGTTTATAAAGTATCTATTTGTTTGACGATAAGGATTCACTCAAGCAAAAAGATCGTGGTTACCTATAAATCCAAATTATTACCATCTGAATGTTGAAGCTCAGAAAAAAATACCAACCAGCAACTTTAATTTCTATAAGAAGATGTCCCAACTTCGAAGAACTAATACATTGAAATACGGCGATGTTCAAACGTTTAACATTACTGAATCGATATATATAATTAAAAGGTAGGTAATGTACTTTACGAATATTGAATATTTATGTGATCTATTAGTATGGGTATTTTATTTGTTTTTTAGATCCTTGTCCGAACACGAAACCTATTTGGTTGTAATGAATTTTGGTAGTGAAACAGAGACAATTGTTTTATCTAAAATCATTAACAAACTTGCAGAGAAGTTATACGTATACATAGGCAGTCAAAATTCGGCGTACAGTGCAGGGTATTTATAATTTTTAAAGGGTTTAGATAATCTTAAATTATTATAGATATCACTTATTTTTTCTTCAGAAATATTGTGTCAACAGTTTCTGTGGCTGACAAACCATTGCACTTGCGACCACAATCAGTAGTCGTGTTAACTGATAACGCAGTTAAGGTTGATGTGATGATAAGTTCTGCGAATAATTACCATCAAATTGGTTCATCGTTTTTACATTTGTTATGTGTTATTATCACATTTCAATTATTTTATTATACATAGGTGAGAAATCGATTATCTAATAATTAAATAAATAAAAAACTGTAATATAGAGAATTATAATATCGAATTACAAAAATATTTATCATATTTGTGTAGACAATAATTTGATTATAATTTTCTACAACATATTCTCTAAAGTAATTAAATACATAAATGTTCAAAAATAATTTTGAAATATATAGAAAATACTATAAAATTAATGAAATGATTCAATATAATACAAAATCGTTATAGACACTATAGTTTGAAATTTATGTTTGACATACTTTTTTGGTAATTTGTCAAACAGTTATTCTCTGCGTTTGAACTTAATACTCATACAATTCGTGGAACAATATAGATACCATTATTATTGTAATATCTATGCCAATTCGACGTGGATTAATAAATTTCAAGGATGTTAACACGTTATTATTAACGAATATTTGTATTGTTTATTTGTGTAATTTTCGCGCATGACGTTTATTATTAATAGGTGATAATATTACTATGTTATGTGATGATATAATATTATAAAATTAGGTGTATTATATACATCATTTTCACGAATTATTTTTTACAATATTGTTAAGTATTAGATGAACAATATTCACAAATTCGTTATTATCCGATTACTAATCCGAGAACTTATCTATTCTGACTATACTATATAGGTACAAGGTATCCCAGATCTTTAAATAAATTTTCAAATAATTGTAATATCTCTACAAAAAATTTAAATTTTGAAGGCTATAATATTATACGATTATTTTTTTAAATGACAAGTAAACAAATTTTAAAAATGAAGATAGCAACTTTAATGAGTATATTTTTATGAAAAAAAATTTTGTCGTCCTAATTTAATCAAGATGTCCATTTTTAGTATTTTTTTAATTTATTAGAAAAATCATATTTCTGACGTTATATTTTGTAATTATTTAATCCATTATTTATATCGTAATCGTGGAATGCAAAATGACTATAATTGATTTATTTATTATTATCAATATTTCTCTAGAAATTATTATCGATCTCGTTGCTACAACCAAAGATAATGTTGGTATATTATTTATGGCTATAACAATATTTATGTATCATATATAATTATCCTAATAATGAAATATTGAAAATTGATAACACGAATATTACATTGGTAAAATAGATTAAATAATTACAAATAACTACGTCACAAATACGATTATACCAATAAACTAAAAAATAAATAAATAAATAAAAAGTATTTTTAACATTTTTTTAATATTCGTTAAGAACTAAAAAGATAGTAGAGGTATATTATACCCCATTCCCAAATAATAATTTTCAAAAAAACCGGAATCAAAATTTTTAATTTTTCGCAGAGATTAATTATAAGGTACTTAAATCAAAATTATTTTTATTTAACCTAGTTTGCAGCTACTATAGCTAGATATAATAGAAATGCAATTTTGATATACCGATGCCCATGGGCACCCTGAGGGGGGGGGGCAAGATGGGGCATTTCACCCCCCCCGGAATTCAAATAAAATGTTGAACATTTTAACTTTTATTTTGATTTATAAACATTTTATAGATATTTTTACTTTAGTGTATGGGGTTGTTGAATGTTGATCATAATAACAATATACTTTAAGGCATAGATAACGCAAGTATTACATTAATCACGCAAAATTAAATACGTTTAAATTCTGTGAATTTATATTAATCAGTAATCACTTAATGAGTAAACCCCATGATATTATGACGACCAACGCACACATACGCACACGACGTCTGTCAAATAACTGAGATAACTAAAAATAAACCGAATGTATAGGTACAATAAAACATTGGGAATTATTGTTATAATTATTGACATAATATGGTCTATGACGAGTGAAGACCGATTAAATGGCCTATGTATGTTAAGTGTCCATCGTGAAAGAGTGAATATAAGAAAAGAAAAATTAACTGAACAGTTAATAACATTTGCAAAAGAACAACCACGAAGACTACAGTTTTTATTTAATAACGAAAAAATAGCATATAATTCTGACACAATTTTTACTTTATAAGGAAGATATTTTTTTATGTACTTTTTGGTATTTGATTTAATATAAATCTAACACATTTTGTAGTTTACAAGGAATAAATTTTTTTTAATGTATTTTTTGGTGTTTGATTTCATTATGTCCCTCCTGATAAATTTTCTGCGGGCGCCCATGCCGATACCTAAACCTAATTGATTTTATCGAATCATCAGTGTTCGATTTTCCATTTAAATTTCGGTTTAAAGAAATTTGGCAAAATTAACACAAAATTAGCTTTGAAAATTTGTGTGTATATACTATAATAGTGTGTATGGCACAGAATTAAAAAAATGTTTTTATTCCAAATGAAAATAATTGCTTAATAAAACGACATGTGTATATTATGTGCAATAAACAGATGCTAGTGAACTGTGACGATATTAAATTAAATTTTAACACCCAACACAGTTTTTAATGAAAGGTAAAGACGTAACGTAATAGTATAATATACAAAATCGTTTTGGATATATTCTATTGTTATTTTATTCTATAGTTTAATTTAACTACACAATATTAAGAGTTTTTTATTTTTCAAATGGGTCATGGACGAGAATATAAAGATGCGATAGGGTCGATAACAAGTTCCCATTTGAAATAAATTGTAATCGGTACCAAAAAAAAAAAAAAAAAGATTATTATAAATAAGTTCACAACAACAATCGACTATAATTTAACGTACATAATATAATACATGTTTTTAAATTTAATTAAAACATTACACTTTAAATTACGATATTATTATAACAGCAATCGATTAATATATAGGTACCTATAACATAGATTATACAGAATTAATTTTTATTAAAAAAATTGTCGCGTTTTTTCACATCATAAAAAAAAAAAATTATTAAAAAAAACTTACTAAAAATAAAAGAACCTGAGGCCAGTTACAGATAATATTGTATGATCCGGTGAGTTAGGTGTTAATAAATATTCGAAGCCTGACCAGAAATTTGTCTATCGAAATATTCGCCGTCATTGTTCATGTGTTGGATATATCATATATAATACGTATAATAATAGCTGCTGCGTGATCGCGGCACGCGATTTCGGTCGTCGAAACAGTTGCGTTCCATCATACAGGATGATCTACATATGGTATTTTAGAAGCAATAAAACGAATTATCCATAAGTTATCAATATTATTTTCGTTATTATTTTTTAACACGAAATCTCGATCACTCTGTATATCTAATATATATATATATATGTGTATATTAAATATATTTATATGCGGATTTAGGAGTGTCCGATGGTATTTTCATATCTGAGAGTAACAATAGAGGTTATGTTATTATAATATATTATACTGTTGTTTTTGTTTAATAATAATTATCGCGGAACCCAAATTGTTTGACCCCGTTTCTGTGTCTTTATGTTTATTACGTTTGATTTTTTTTACACCTTTTGTTGCATTGTGCGGCGGCGGCGCGCGCTCAGACGAGCATTGTTTATTGGAATAACAGATAGATGATGATACGATGGTTCGTCGAAGATTCGGCGTCGGCGGCTGTGAACGCTACGGCAAAGGGACGGGCGCGGGGTGGGCAAAAAAAAAAAAAAATTGTAATTAACTCGTGTATCATTCGGCCTTTTGTTTTATTGCGTTTAATTAGTTCTCATTGTTGTAACTATTTATTGTTGTTACCTGTTACCGTCGTCGTCGTCGGTTTGGTACACGGAGTCATCTCGATCCTATATAATATTTGACCAGAGATTCGCTCGCGTTACGCCAACCGTTGTTGCGTTCCGTCGCGATTTAAATAACAAAATGGCAAAAGAAATTTTTCTACCGAAAAAATTATAATAATAATATTATATATTTTATAATTATAATTATATTTTTAAAAGGGTTATCAATTTTGTCGTTAAACGCAATTAATTAAATACATATACAAATAAAAACATATTGTTGTACGTAAATAAATTTCGGTTTTAACTTTTTAAGTATTTAATATTATTCATTCCATGATCCTACGACTTAACGAATAATTATTATGCATAATAAGAAATCACAAATGATATAAACATTTTCGTGAATTTAAGACGTTATCTTTAGTATAAAATATAGAAAGCTATTTAAAAATGTTTATTAATTAATCGTATTCGCAATAAAGAAAATCTAAATATTTTTTTTAAAAATAAAATGGTCATATTATTCTGACCCGTTGAATTTGAACTGAAATTATACTATAATTTAAAATCATTTATGTTGGAACATTTCATTAAAATGTTTTCTATAATAATACACGTGTTACAACTTTTATACATTGAATTAAGGTTTAACTTAACCAAATCTAAAAATTAATGAAACGTTTGCAGTTTACGATGAACATACAATAATATGTTTAAAATAAGATATTTGAATATAAAAATAATTTTAAAACTTTATATTAAATGTACTTTTTAACTAAGAAAAGCGTTAAAAAGTTTTATATTTTGTTTTTGTTTTAAACTATAACAAATAATTATAATTATCACAGAATTAAATGAAATCTTACATTTTTCATTACTTTCAAATATATATATATATATCCTTAGATAGGGGGAATAGGCAACAAAACGTGTCAGTATACATAGTGTAAGATAGGGCTACGTTCGTTGAAAAAAATATTTTGTGTTTGTTTGACTATATACTATACTTTTACATCTATTATACTAATATTACTAGGTAATGATATTTCTATCTTTATAATTTTTGTTTAAGAGGCTAATACTGTACTATTAAATATTATTTCTATATATTATTATGAACAAATTCTGCCCAAATTATAATATATTATTATAGAATAATTTATACAGTAAAACATTATAAACGTTTATTCGAACAGAAAAATTGTAAATTCCATTTCTAAACAAATAATGTATGTATCACGAAAAAAAAAAAACACTTTTGTCAGGGAAAATAAATAATATCGTTTTTATCCATTCTGAGGCGCTATATAATTATTATTATTATTATACCGACAAAACGATATGTATAAAAGCATTATAAATAACGTGTTTAGGGTATATACATGATACAGCGCAAGGTGCACACACTGGGACTTGGCTCCTGCATTGTGTTCGGTCACCTTAACGTTTCTATACCGTAGTTACTCCTTTTATGTGGGACCACGTCGAGAGTTTACTTTGGAATCGAAACTCGAAAAACGCAATAATAATAATGCGTAAGAAGTACTTCTCGCGTATAACATAATATATTATAATATTCTCACGCACAATAAATAACAACAACAATATATTACTTGTATCATTGTTATTGTAATCAAGCATTATGTTTTGTGATAAAAAAAAAAAAAAAAAAAAGACTTAACTTGACTTCTACCTATCTACCTACCTACCTACCTACCTAATTCCATCGGGGGTGGATCTCTACGAAGATTTCGACCGATTTTATTTTAATGAACACTCCGCTTGCTTTGGCGTGCGGCGCATCATCAATTTATCGTCCTGTCGTCTCCTCTCATAATCCAAAGTTATAATAACGTATTAATATACCGCAGTATATAATATAATAAATATATACCTATATATAAATACATTTCGTATTATTATCCGAGGATTTCCAATACATATTGTCTGAGTTCATTGTTGTACGATAATAATCGTACCGCGCGATCGAAACGCCGTTATAATGGTAATATAATAATGATAATAATAATAATAATAATAATAATAATAATAATAATAATAATAATAATAATAATAATAATAAGACCTATATGTTTCATATTAATACGTTTTAATCTCTACCATCTATATAGTGTTTCTAACGTATATTATCGTTAAGATTTAATAGTATAAAAGTGGTGATGAAATTAAAATAATCGCATGTAGGCGAAACCGCAGTTTGTACGACAAAATCCAAAGAATTTATAAGATGTCCGAAACACAACGGCGTCGAAACGTATAGGAAATAATAATAAATAAATCGATTTAGTTCAAATAAATCATATACAGAGTGATCGTTATAAAACCAATAACAACGGAAATATACGTATGTAATTTCCACAATATTTATAACATGAATTTCTGATCACCCTGAATTTGCTATATATTTTTACATTTTGTCACCATAAACAATAATATTTGAAACACTGTTGTCAAATTGATCGTGTTATGAAATTAACAGCGATTTGGTATAATATAACACGGCTAGCTAGTAGTTAAATAACGAGTGCATACCTATTGAAGTGTAATAACTGTATTTATTATCAATATAAACTCATCGTCTATTTTACGACGACTGAACACGACAGTAAATTTACAACAATTAATAACGGCAATTAATTAAAAGGATGATGTGTCCGTTCATAGCGCACATTATTCAGTTGCAATAATTACGAATGAGAGGTAATATAGTTTTGCTACTAAAAGCTGAGAAGAACCGTTGTAATCGATTAAATACCTATATGAAAATTTGAACTTAAACGACATTAAAACCTAATGCGAAAAATAAAAAAAATACATACTATTATTGAAATACAAAAAATACTTAGGTCGAATAAGTTGTATAAGTATTAATTTATAAACATTCGCACTTGGTATCGGTATACCTAACCTAACCTTTTATTTCCATATCTAGAAGACCATGAGAGGACTTCTTTGCATTGCTTCCTTTTGCCTTTCGTCGTTTATTGAACAAATCAAATATCAGGAACTTGCCAACAGAGTATAAGAGGAATAATTCTGCCCTATTTAAGTTACAATAATGATTTTACAAAGTAAAATATATTTTCTTTGCCACTCACTGTTGGCCTCATCTTCTCCTGTCATTTTAGTTATTTGTCGACCCCCGCGTATCATATTTACAGTCATGCGCTCTTCTTCCCGGACTAAGCCAACATGGTTTTTCTTGGTCCAGTCCAGGTAAGACTAAGCAATCATTGAATTCTTGTGTAATATGACTCGAGGTTCTTCTTGTAACCCGTAACAGGATCAGTTTCAACATTTTTATCCTGACCACGCCATCGTGTATTAAGTGAAAACACTACAATACAAATTACAAATAACATAAACGAAAATGATCCCGAAATATATATCGAAAATATACTGATAGAGGTTAACATGAATAAGGAATTTTATTTTTGGCTTAAATATTTAATTGTGGGCACTGTTACGTCTTTGAAACCAGGTGTAAAGAGAAATAGCCTGCATGGATTCTCATCTAATTTATTTGGCCAGCCAGGAGACTCTTTCTTGTTAACAGTTGATCGGATTATTTGGCTAATGATCCTCTAGATACTTACTCTCCTTTTCAGCGTTTTCATGAACGAGATATGACGTCCTTATTATTATTTTGGAAATAATGTCTATTTCGCAATGCAAGAAGATCCAACCGGTGATGAAAAACAGGGACCAATGAGGGAAATAAAACATTGTACGCTTCTCCGTGTCTTTCCGGATGAATCGCAAACCAAATTTAACCTAAATTACAACTGAAATTGACTGAAGGAGTCTGTGATCGGTGGTACTTTTGTTGGTAGTGGTGCGGTCTCGTGCCTACTCGAGGGCATAACATTTATTTGTAAAAGAACCACGGAGAAATAAAACAAAACAAACATTTTTTTTTTTTAAAACGACACCTGGCCCACACACGTGCACTCGATCGGTACGGACGTTGAGTTTTTTATTCTTATAATATTTTTTTAAAATTTTTTTATTCGCGATACACCGACATTGTTTTTGCTCAACGCGAAAAACCGACGGTGACCGCAGGACATCGGGACTGCCCACGGAGAACCGCGCGTGCTCATATTATATTATTATATTTATTAATGGGTATATCGAACACTTAAATACGCGCGCACGCCCCCGGAATATTGGCTTTCAAATGTATATTGACTATATTATACTTATATTATACTTATTGTATTGGGAAAACGAAGAAACGAAATGACGTTTTCGATTAGTTTTTCCAAATTTTTTCGCCGCCGTCCGGAACGTTCGAAAATAATAACGTAGAACCTAACCTAACCTAACCTATAACCGAAACCGGACAAGCTGGGTAATATTTTTAAATCGTTAAATTAATTTCTTTGAAAAATGTTTAGATCGAAAGTAACATATTAACTTAGTTAAAAAGTTAAATATATTCATTTTTTTTTTTTATAGATTTTCTTTCACTTTCAATTTTTATCGTAATTTTATAAATGCCTGACTAAAATACTAATAAATTTTAATTGATTAAAATATACGAATTGTTGTTGCAAGCTAAATTAAATATAAAAATATTTTATTTTCTGTATAAAGTATGTTATTTAATTCCAATTAAAAAAAAAAAAAAAATAGTAATAATAATAATAACTGACATAAAAATAACTTGGTAATTCTGAAAAAATTAACTCATTAAGAGCACTTTCACACAAGACACTTTGTCTGAGCCATTGATAATTTATGAACTTCAATTAGTACGTTCAGACGAAACACATATAGTGTCTTTAAATTTAAGTTCATTATCAGTGGTCTAGACACTAGTGGCCGGACACAAAGTGTCTCGTGTTAAACGTTCTAAGTTAAAAGTGAATACTTTAAAAAGTAACTTAATTTTTTAACATAATTTTATCCTTTAATCTCGTTAATGTCCAGCTTTTTTTTATAACATAACAACTTATATATGCCATGAAATTTACATTTTAGGAATCGAAATTAATTATTATACACATTATAACAATAGATAGATTGCAACAATTTTTTTTGGATGTTAATATTATAGGTAGCGCAATTTGTTTTTATATTTTTAAAGAGACAGTTAAGTTTTTTTTATTAGAAGAAAAAAAATATGTTTTATCGTACTATACGGCGTATAATAATTGGAACTAAAATAAGTCTGCCATCCGTATCGAACATGTATTTAATTCGGTAGCTAAAATTATTTTTTTACATTTAAAGACCTATAAAATGATTTAAATTATTATTTAACAAAAAAAAATTTCTTTATAAAAAAAAAAATTGTATATTGGAAGTTATATTAATTAATACGCGAGATATTTTTATTTCAATGTCATTTCTGTTTTTTTTTAAAATTTTTAATAATGTGCAATTTTTACGGTATTAACAATAAATATATTTTAGTTATTTTTTATTCCAATAAAGTTTAAACTCTCCGTAAAAAAAAACATAGTAAATATTAGTCATTTGTATTGATAATTAATAATATATATAGAATATATTTAATTATATATAATTATTTTTATTTCGTATAAAAGGCTTTCCGATTAATTTATAAACTTATGTACGTATTTTGTTTTATAGGTACGATTTTAATGATTTTAATGTATTCTACCAGAATTCTCTCTTCCCTCCTATACAAAACTCTGATTCCAAAAATAATTCAACAATTGTATATTTAATTATTGAAATAAACACAGTGTTGTAAATAATATTAATATAAATAAACTGCTATATATTATTTGATTTAAAAAATATATTTATGCACACTATAATACGACCAAAATGAAAATCGCAACAAAAATGAATAAGTAGATGATACGTCAGATATAGCAATGTTAAACTGTATTGGGAATAATATCGTTTTTTGAGTGTTATTTAAGTTTTGTTTCTCTACTCGCGTATATCTAGGTATATTATTATGTTATTTCGTAACCACAACTATACGTATCATCATTGTTATCGATATTACGATTTAACTATTATTACTGTTTGGTATTTTAACGACAACAAGATTGTATATATCTGTAAAACGAAAAGTAATATTGTCGAGTACCTAAGCAAATAATATAATTTGACGGTATCAGTGTTTTTATTGAGAGTTACACCTATGCGTTTTATCTATGATCGAACATTTTTTAAAATAAAATAACAGACCGATAAAACAAAATATTTAACCATATTTTTTTCTTCTTCGAGAATTTTATAGGGAAATATATTTGAAAAATAAAAAATAAAACGATATAAGAGTTATCAAGTTATTGAAATTGTTTGTTTAATTATAAAAATTAAGGCTTCAAAATATGATTCATTATTGTTATTCAAATGACGAAATGTACCTAAATGATAAAAATAATCATTTCTAGTGATTATTCAAATACCTACTATCTATAATATTATAACATATTTTCCTGAAAATATTTATTTCATGATTTTTTTTTTCAAATTAGTAGTGAACAGAGAAATATTATTGTTCGTATATATATCAACAAAATATATTATATATTTATATTATGTAATAATATACAAAAACTTTGTTTTTAGCAATTAACAAACATTCGCTAGGTAGTACCTATACGGTGCAACTAAGTGGGCGTAGGGTTATTAGTACCCACTAAATAAAAATAAATTAACCCAACAAATAAATAAGGCATCAAATATGTCGTTTGATAAAGTTGGATTAGAACTTCTATGATACAAAAAAATTTTAATAATCTTTTAATACAGCACATCAAGAGAAATATTGTTATCAATCTTGACTCGGTCATTGATACTAAATATTACAATTTTTTTCAATGTAATTATTTTTATGTTACTAGACGAATATAAAAAACTATATCAGCGTATAAATTCAACATTATAATTACTAATTTATGTATAAATATCATTAAAATATAATATTTATTACCTATATTTATTATTTGTTTCTAATATCAATAGCATATAATTATTATACGATATCAGTTTTATTACTTTATGGAGTTCAAGCACCCTATTTTTCAAATGTCTAGTTGAGTCCCTACACACTATTTTTAGAATATATTTTATAATGCTGTGTATTATTATAATTTTTTATTGATATAAAATCATAATATATAGTATATTGGTTTAAACATGTTGATTGCCACTGTACCAAAATATAGGACTCATGCAATTTAATACCCTAGGCCTAAATGTTTTGATCATCATTGTTTTACACGCTTTGATTGCCATTATTGATATTTACACTGTTTGACTTCAGGGCCTCAGGCGTTGAGAATCAATTTTGGTACATATAATTTTTCGTGATTACATCACTGAGAAAGTGAAAACAACTTTTGGTACTCAGTTTATCTATTAATTAAAAGAAAAAAAATCATCTATCGTTTCAGGAGAAAAAATTGAACTGAAATAAAAATATAGTGATAAAAATGACCTTAAAATATCCTTCTTTTTAAAATTGCTAATGGGTTTGTGTACTCTAAGTAATTAATTTTAACATCACAATTTAAGCTTCCGTGGATTTTCTATAATCCCCGTTGATATAGACAGAAACAGCATTGATATGCAAAACATGCGGGTATCAAGAATATGACGTCTTCTTAAGATAAAATTTTTTAACGAGTAAATCTCGTTGTAATGTCCTTTCGAACTGTCGAAATATAACATATATACTCGAGGAGTATCTATTTGAAAGATGAAAGTTTTACAAAATAGTAAGCGTACGCGGTGTAAATGGCATTATCGATAATTCGACATTATCGGGTTAAGTCTGCGCCGTCGTCTACATCCGTTGTTTTAAGTGGTTCTTCTCGTATAATATAAATTATTATAATCTACTTTGGCGAAAGTGTTTTTCGATACAGTATAGTGCATGTACAATGTATAAAAACCACAACAACAAAATTGGGTTTTCGACAGACATCTCTCGCGATGACGTAATCGAATAAACACGTCAGCAACAGCATTAGAAGCACACCGCAGAACGGTACGAGGGACGTACCTATATTATATTATGATTTTGTATTTTTACAATTTTTTTTTCCTTCGTATAATTAGGTCCCGACGTTATCTATCCCTCATCGCATCAGTTTCATTAGCAGACCTATTGAAACTTCTCCCTCGCATATATTTCCGAATGGTTTATATTATTATTATTTTTTTTTAACATAATATACATAATGTTATCTAAATCGGAGATAATGTTTTATAATAATTACTTTGTTTGCACACAATTACTAACTGACAATAATTTATCCAATGGTTTTGCTGCCGTTTCACTTTGGGACTATTTATTTTATAGGTTAGGTGGATTACAATGACTTTTATAACCTTTACGATTAAATATAGAACTCGTAAATTTTAAATTATATTATATCCGTTTACGTTGATGAATTGATTGTATTTTTAAATTTCAACTCGACTAAACTGCAATATAGAATACTATATATAGTTAATGAAATTAAATCTTTAATAACCTAATACTAAATGAGAAAAACGCCTTTTTTCGTTTATGTATATCTCTGTATTAACCGAGTTATTTTAATAATTAGAAATGGCTATCTTCCTATAACTTTAAATTCATTTTTTAAATTTTATTTTCCAACACTAGAATTGATTATGTTATTTAAACTATTGACTCGACGTTTTTTTTTCTATCTTTTTATTAATTTGTCCTCACATTTGCATTGTATAGGTTAGGTATGTGTATATTTGTATTTGTAGCATATTATAATGTATACGTTTATATTATATAAATATGATAGCGTATATTTGAATAGTTTAATAGAATATATAGTGGTAATAATAATTGCAGTGTACATGGCCGAAAAAAATGTTCGGATGTGAACGAGGAAAAAAAAAATTGCGGCCAACTGTCGGTGGTCCTAATCGTAACGACGGCGATTGGATGAAATGAATAATAATTGACAGAAAATCGGGTCTATTCACTTGTGAATGGAAATGATTTCTCTTTTTGTTGTTTATTCTGTTTGTTTATTTGACAAAAAGTCAGTTAGACCCACTGGGATACTCGATGGGAGGTTTGTTTTGTGAACAGAGACCACACCGGGAGCAACGGGAACAAGCAGAGTTCAAAGGTAAAACGAATGAAATAAAATATAAACCAATAATTATTATATATTATTATAACTACGCTATGGTTTATAATAATAATTATTATTATTATTTTTCATATTAATATTTAATGGGGAATGATTAGAAAATGTATCTGCCGTTTAAAAATCAAATTTATATAACTATATATCGTCCTTCGTTAATGCAACAATATTGTTGATAATAATTAAATATTATAACGGTCGTATAATAATAATAAAATGTTAAAACTACGAATATTTGTTTAAAAATATTATATTTAAGGCTAGAATTTTTATTACCAAAGAAAATTAATTAATGATTTAAATACCTAAACAAATGCATTACCCATAATAATGATTTCTAAATATTATATAGGTTAAAAAATGATATATTAAAAATGACTTTTTTTTTATGTTTTTTGTACTATACTTCAATTCTAGATTTATAGGTGCTTCAGATGTCTTAATATTTAAAAGATTACATTATTCACAAAATTTTTGTAACATCTCATTTATACTGAATACCTTCCATGTATATAATATGAAATTTATTACAATGATAAATTGTATAGTTTTAAATGGATAATTTTATTTTTATCCACTTGTTGAAATTTCATACACCTATTTTAAGGAAAATTTGTAATTTTTTAAAAATAATCGGTACTATAAGAACATAAAAAAGCCCTAAAAACTTAAATTTGTCAAAAAAAAAAAACAAAAAAAAATTATTAAAATAATCAGTATAATCTTTTATAATTATTTTTTTTACTATCAGAGTTACTATATAATACTTTGTAACATCAGAAAAATACGACATTGTATTAAATACCAGTTGTAATTATATAAGATATTATATATTCATTTATTATTATTAATTGTCTATTTATTACTGAATTATATAAAATTTAGGAGCAAATATTATCGGACTTCACAAAAACAATGTTTATTTGTTCTATTTTATATTTTAGTTTTAAGTTAATAATTGAATTTAAAAATTAAATCCTTTTAATTGGATATATAACGGGAAAATTATTAGTAATAATAGATAATGGATGAAAAAAAGTTTCACCATAATAATTTAAAACAACTAGAATAAAATAAATATTATTTCCCATCCGATATTGTTATTTTTGAAATTTAATTTTATAGTTAATGTTTAAATATGGACTTGCTTAATGGGTAACTATTATTTCTGTTCAGTACATTTTTTAACTATATGATTTCATACCATATGTTTTATGTTTAATATTATCTTTAAATTTCAATACAGCTGTCTGTCAGAATATTATGCTACAAAAATAATTAAGATAACATTGTAAACGTATAAAATTCTCATAACTTTGTATAACATTATATTACCGTAACTCTGTATATACAAAATAAATATAGTCATTATCTTCACATGAATGAAAATTAAAAGTACCCACTCGAAACAGAGAAGGAAAATTAGCACTATAGAACATAATGAACTAGATACATTATACATCGATACGATGTTATATAATTCTATAGATATTTAACAAGTATCGAGGTCTTCAATATTACAAGTGTCATGTAATAATTTTACGGATAATCTCGAGTTTAACATTAAATATTAATATTACACAAATTAAAATTGAAACTTTTACATATTATAAATCATGTATTATATCGTTGACTTAAATATTAAAGTACTAACTCTATACATTTAGAAATTGACGTTGAAATAAATTATAAAATTATATTTTCAAATTTTTTGTTTTAATATATGTATACCTATTTAAATCCTATTAAATTTATATATATTTTTGTTATTAACAGACATTGTATAAAATAATAAACACAAATATTTAGGTATAGGTTATAAAATCTATGAATAAATTTATTGTTATGCAATATAGTATTAATTATATAATACTACCTACTAAGGGTCTACTAGGTCCTACTTAGCTGTTAACATTATTCGATGCGACGATTATATAATTATATAAATAAGTAAGAATATCGTATATTGTTTCACCAAAATTAAATCAAAAAATGAAAAATGTTTTCGAATTTAATAATATGATTATACTTAACATATTGTATTGTATTATTATAAACAGTAAAGAAAGTTAATAACATAGGTAACACATCTCAGTAAAAAAAACAATGAGTGGTACCACAATAGACTTTGGCTAACTAATCCCAACTATACTTTCATAACTGTAAACTATTGGTAGGTAATTAGTAATAACTAATTAAAAATAATATTTTATCTTCAAAAATTATCTGTGTCTCTATAAATAGGAATAAACCAGTCTCAACATCACAAGTTCTTATAACTATACTGTAAAAAGAAAATTAAGTTTTACAATATTCCACCCGAGTTATGTATATTTTAAAATTCAACGTAAATATTTATTGTAGAAATTTATATAAAAGTAAACTCTTTTCTCTTGGAAACGAAGTAAAAAATGTTGGGCTAGTTTTTGGAATTTTTAAATTTAATCCTAGAATACTAGTTTGATTTATTAGTTAATTAAGAAAAATTTATAGTTTAGAATTTTAGATCTATACTTATTTTAATTAATCGAATTATTTTTATATATAATTAATAACTAATAATTACAAAAATAATAAATAATTTATTAATAATCCACATTTGTTTTGAACATTTTATTTAAAACTAATATAATATATGATTATAATTTTTGAATTAACATTCATCATAGTAATTCATATTGTGTTATAATATTTATTTAAACCGTAAAACGGTTATCAATTAAAAATATTTCATAATAAATTTTAATAATTAATACAACATAAAGATAACAATTAATTTCTAATAAATTAATATTAATACATTTTTATTTATAATATATATATATTTTAATCTATAAAGAAAACTTTGGTTTCATTTTCGTCATCTAAACTTTTAGATTTTTAGCGAAACGAAGAAAGTTGGGACTTTACTTTTACTTAGCTCATTATTAGATCAAAAGTTTTTCTTTGAGTGGAGGAAAACTACGAAAAATGTCTAAAAACTTACAATACTCACGGAAACTGTAATTTTGATGAGCTCGATTTCAAATATTTTATGATAACTAATACAATTTTGAACGTAGATGTTTGAAAATGGTTTTGAATATTGACGTAGATATATTATTTCACATATTATTTTTTAATAATGTTCAATATCTTTTGCAATTTTGGGTTTTACAATTTTGAAACAATCATATATTACATAAGACAATAAATTTAAAATTTTTTTTATACATCGATAACTTCAATTTTAAAGCATTTAAAATTGGAATTTGAGTGAAATCGATAATTTTTTTTATAGATTTTTGTATATTTTATAGCATAAATATTTTTATTTTAAATACAAAAAGTTAAAAATTTGATGTGTTTTATTAGTTCTCCTGAATATGCATATAATATATATTAAAAATTATAAGTTAAAATTTTTTTTTATACGCATTCAAATTTTAAGGTATCACGCATTGATGTTTGATGTTTAGTGTTTTTAAAAGTTTAGACTCTATAAAGATACGTTTTTGGGCAGTAATAATGTTCTTTTTACCACAAATATTTTTGGTATAACACATTTTGTCTAGTTGGTACTTCAATTAGGTCATTTTTTTGAAATTATCATTACTTTCCTATAATGATACAGGAAAAACCATTAATAACGACAAAAAAATTGAAAAATTCGCGAAATATACATTTTTAGTGAACTTGAATAGGTTTTTATTTATTTATACATAAAAATATTACATAATTAATTGCCTATATTAATATCGTTTTATTCGGTAAATATTATAACATAATTATAAAATTATAATGAATTAAGTAATTTTAATTTGAGTACAAAATTAAAATTATGATTTATATTACAGAGATTCATAATAAATATGTGTATATCGATCATTTAATAATTTATAACACACGGTAAATAGTATCTAGCATTTAATATGATTTAATCCATTTATTACTATCTACCTATATGTGAACGGATAAAAGCGATTTTGATATCATGGTACGTGTATATAATATGAGGTTTAACACTTAACACAGCCTATAGACGACTTTATTCTCCTGTCGGTGTTAGTAATATATATTTTAGTTATGGCTAACTGTCATTGTTTTTAATCGTTAAATTTTCCCAACATCAATATGTTGAAAACCGTAGTCTTCTTTTCATTGTTCATTTGCCATAGTCACGTTTCTTCAGAGTATATATTTAAAGGATACGATGACAAATTCACACCGGCGTGGTGGCAATCGCAAACAATTTACCAGATTTACGTGAGATCTTTCAAAGATACCAACGGCGATGGAATCGGAGATATAAATGGTACGTATGCGCTTCATGAAACATAAATAAATAAAACGAAATATGGGTATAATAACATAAGAGCTTTAGATCGATTACACATTTTATACACATTTGTAAGTTTGAATAATATAACGATTTTCAATGTAATAGGTATAACGGAAAAAGTGGATTATTTCAAAAGCATAAATGTTGGTATACTTTGGTTATCTCCTATTTTTAAATCTCCACAAGATGATTTTGGTTATGACATATCAGACTATAAGGAAATCGATCCGATATTCGGCACGATGGCAGATTTTGATCGCTTGAGAGACGTTTGCCATGAGAACGGTAATAATAATTGATTAAAGTAGATAAAACGTTTATTTATATAGTTAAATATTTGTTTTATTTTTTCATATAGGTATAAAAATTCTTTTTGACTTTGTTCCCAATCACACAAGCGATGAACATCCATGGTTCATAAAATCTGTGGAGAAAAAAGAACCTTATACAAATTACTACATTTGGAAAGATCCAAAAATCGATGAAAATGGTAACAGATCACCTCCAAATAACTGGGTGAGTTATAAAGCCATATAAACAAAAATTATTTATTGATAATTTTCTTTTTGCAGTTAGGTGTTTTTAATAAAGGTTCAGCATGGGAATGGAATGAAAAACGTCAACAATACTATTACCACGCATTCCAAGTAAAACAACCGGATTTGAACTACAGAAATCCAACAGTTATTGAAGAAATTAAGGTATTTAAATAGAACATAATATTTTCTTGCATAAAAATTAAATTAAAATTCATCATAAAATTATATATGTGTTTAGAACACTATCCTCTTTTGGTTAGGACGAGGTGTAGATGGATTCCGATTTGACGCTGTAAATCATCTATACGAAAGAGAAGATTTAGCTGACGAACCCAAAAATAATAAAACTGGTTATTTAGATACTGATTACGACTCTTTAATTCATTTGTACACTCGGGATCAACCAGAAACTATTACTATGGTACAAATATGGAGAGAATTATTGGACGATTATTCAGATTACAAAAAGTAAAAAAAATTAAAATAATAAAAACCAAAGTTAGATTAAAGGTACATAACGTACTCAAGAGTGGGACAAGTATTATATTATCTTCTTCAAAAGTCATAACCATTTTTTTTATTCAATTTTAGAAGTTAATTATAATCAATTTTCGTATTCATTATTAATTTCTAAAATCATTCTATTTTTTATTTTATAACATAAATTATTTTCGCTTATAACGCATAAAGAGTATATTAAATTATGTTGCGGTTTCGGACTTTCAATATATTAGAATAATATGTCAAATTTACTAGTAGTTTTAATTAATCTTAACCTAACAAAAATAGATATTTCTAAATTCAAACTATTAAATCTAAATACATACGATTTATTTAAAACAGTTTCTTCATGGTGGAAGTTTACTCGACTGTTAACAAGACTATGGAATACTACGGCAACAGTACATCACCAGGTGCACATTTTCCATTTAACTTTTATCTCATAACTGAACTCGATGGACAGTCTGATGCAAATGACGTTGACAGTATTGTTAAATCTTGGATGCTTAATATGCCCGAAGGCTGTTGGCCCAATTGGGTGGTAAGTATTACGTTATTAATATAAAATTGGTATAAAATATATCATTGTTCACAAAATTATTTTAGGGGGAAAAATATTCTACGCGTATTCTATTATAATTCGGTTATTTATAGCTTGGCAATCACGACAATTCAAGAGTGGCATCTAGGATAAATCCTCTGTTGGTGGACGGACTTCATATGATGCAGCTATTATTGCCGGGTACGCCGATTACATATTACGCTGACGAACTCGGTATCCAAAACACGTTCATCCGATGGAATCAAACAGTCGATCCAGCCGGTCGCAACGTCGGCCCTGACCGATATACGAAATTCAGCAGAGACCCTGCAAGAAGTCCGTTCCCCTGGGACAGCTCGAAGAACGCCGGTAACCGATGAATTTTTTTACGCCAATTTTCGTGCGGACCGGACGTAAAACGGTAAACACATTTCCGGTTTACAGGTTTCACCAACGGATCAAAACCATGGTTACCGATTAATCCGGAATATTGGCATGAAAACCTGGTGGAATTGTCGAAAAACAAGACTCATTTGCGCACGTACAAGCAATTGTCGAAATTGAGGAAGATTCCCACGATCGTCAAAGGAGATTTACACGTATACGTTTTATCAGAATGGGTATACGGTTTTTCAAGGTAGGTACACAATGGGTTTTAATGTTTATCTCGCGTTTTGTTCGTTTTTATATTTAACACATTAAATTGAGCAAATTTTGAGATTTTAAATTAACTGCTTACGTCTTTGAAAACTATCATGACAGTATAATATTGTTATTGAAATATTTTATTTTCGTGTGTAATCATTACATTAAATATTAAACACTATGCTTAAATAAATATTATAATACTAATTTAAATTAATAATTATTATTTATTGCAAAGTTTGTTCAAATTAGAATGTTTAATTTAGTAGTAAGGTTAGTAGAAAATCTTCATTATTTGTTTAGGTTATCAATACCGAATACAATATACCAAATCATATTTAAAAAAAAATATGTTCATAGAAAATACTCTAAATAATAAAAATCATTATCTATTTATTTTAGCGTATTATTTATGATACAAATTTTTATATTTATTTGTTTAAATGTTTAAAACTATGTAAAAACAATTATAATATTGTTATTAAAGATAAATCGATCATTGTAATAAATAACACTCAAATAATGTCTTAAGATACGAAAACGAAAAAGAAAAATGATTGAATAATATTTATTGTATATAGAAATTATCATATAATCATCATAATATTCATTATAAAAGTACATAGAATAATGTAGGTTTTTTTTTTAATCTGACACTTTTTACATTTTATTATTCATATAATTCAAATTTGTATAGATACTTAAACTCAAAATGAAAAGATAACTTTAGATCATAAATAGTTATAATTTTATCTGTGTTTAGAAAAATCTCGTATGTAGTATTACATTTATAACGTAGATATGAGATTTAAATCCTGATTTTTTATTTTAGGAGTTACTATGATCATCCTACATTCTTCGTCGTTATAAATTTCGGCAGTGAACTAGAAGTAGTTAACATTAAAGAAGCTCGGAAAACATTACCAGAAATTTTAAAAGTCAAAGTTTCCAGTATAAATTCCGGTTATGTAACCGGGTAAGTTTACAATGTTATGTAAAGTATTACCATTTATTATACATACAATTTTTAACTACTAAACATTCTACATTGTAAATTTGGTTTTAGTAACTTGGTGAAGACAAATAATATCGTGTTAAGACCAAAAGCGTCTCTTGTTCTTTCTACATCGAGATGGAATGAAGATTCTTATTAAACTAAGTACACATTTAACTGTTGAATGATGTAACTATGTGAGTTATCAGTGAAAAATGAAAAGTCAAAATATTTAATAGTTTTTAATACTGGTTATTTTCTTTCAAGTACAAATTTTAACATTTTATCTTATATTCAAACAAACATGATATAACATATGTTTACTTGTTTTACGTAAGTTATAAATTGTTAAACTCAAATAAAAATATAAATAATACATTTCACGAAAAAATTATATCGGATATAAAATTAAATTATTATAATCAAAAAAAAAATTTGTTTTCCATTGTTTTTCATAATGATAAATTGTAATAATAAGACAAAGTCTTTAAAGTCAGAATTTTGTATTTTCTAATGATACATAATATTATTTAATTATACATGATTGTAAAGTTTGTTACTATTATTTGGTGATTAGATTCAAATAGTAAATAATATGTTGACTTAAATATACCTTATGTTTATTTTTTAAAATTCATACACAATAAAAAGTAATTATTGAGTGTTTAACACTTTTGTTTAATTATTCCTACATGCTACATCTAGCCGTGATGACTCATGATGAAATTATTAATTTCATTTCTTCCACATTTTAAAATTATACGTGATAAACGATTTGTTTTATTTCTATCATTTTTAAGATATTACAATATATTAGTAAACTAGATAATTAATAAAATAATAAAATGATAATTATTATAATGATTATGTATATTATATTCGGTTTATGACGTTTATGTAGGTAATATAACGTATAACTAATTTTCATTATATAATATTTATATTTGTGTAAGAGATCTGTAATTCTGTAAATGATTTATACTTTTATATTATATTTTATAGATACACTAATTTACATAATATAGTTCTTTTCAATAAAATACGAGTAATAAAATTGAGTTGTGCAGTAGAATTCTACAGTGACCTGACACTATCAGATGAGAGGAATGCTATTGTAGATATTTAAAACGTAATCATAGGTGAACTCTTTGAATTATTTTAACTCTTTAGATTTAACAAACTTTAAATAAAGAAAAGAAAATGTCATTTATATGTAGTGGAATAAACTTTATATGAAAAACTTAGATTTAGATAGTTGATCAAAGTAATTTTAAATATATAATATATTATCGTAAATTGTTTCCAAATCTTTTAAAAAAACTACGATTTACAAATTATGTTTTTTAATTTGAGTATATTTTTTGAATATTGTAAATTTGTAATATAAAAGAGTTTAAAGATCAATAAATCTAAAGTCAAATAGTAATCCACGTTATTGACACTAAATTTAAAAGTTTTTGTTTTTAAATGTATCCGATAATTATTTCAAATTATAAAATAACCTATCCATTCTAAATTAGAAATTTGTATCTAAATATTTAAATTTAATATAGTATAGGTATAATGACGTAAAAATCAATTTTAACGTAATAAAATATTATAGATTTTGAATATATGAATACGCTAGAAAGGAGCGAAAATAGTTCGTAAAATACTATTACATTTAAGATCTCTGCAAAACCTTGATGGAAAAGTCTTTTGCATGGAATTTTTGAATATGGAATCAGTATATAATCACTCTGTGTTGAAAATATTTTTAACCTAAAATAAAATAATCGGTTTGCTGTTTTTATACGTCTTTCAGTATAAATGAGATCGTTTAATTGAAAGCTTAGTTTAAAAGATAGTTTCAAAAATTAAAAAATATCGATTTGTTATGATGTGTAAGTTAAACGAAAATGTAACATTAATTGTATGGTTAGTAAAAAATTAATAAACTTAAATATTATAGTTAGGTATTTGATATTTTACATTTTTCATGTAAACTAGAAAATATGTAAAATATAATAAATTATATATATAATTAAATAATCCTCATTTAAGTTATATAATATAATTTATAAGTGTTATCCAATTTTGGTCAATTTCATTATTTTTATTATATTTTAAATTGTAATATAATGTGTACGAATATTCGATAATCATTAATTGTTTGCAATATACCTAATGTGTGAATATGTGGAATTCACGTATAACAAAATATATTCCACAATTACATACGAGTCTTGAGAACTGGCAGGAAGGTATGTTTAAGACGTCACATTCACATTTTCTATCATCAATCTTAATGGCCAATATATAAAAATCATGCTAAGCCCAACACAAATAATTATGAAATATAAGTTAAGTTTAACATTTAAACACGTATTACTACATTTAAAACTAAAGATATATCCGAGAGAGTCTCGTAGTTTTTTTCATAAATTATTTGCTAATAAAATAATTAAGTACCATAATTCTTCATTTTTTGATAGTCGTCTATTTTTTATTTCAAACGATATTTGATAAAATGTATACGATATTCTCTCTAGTATAACCATATTTTTTTTCTATTTATAACAAATAATAGCTAAATGTTTAAACTCTATATTTTTTAAAAATCTAACATCGATCTAATAGTTAAAAAAAGACTGATATAATGAGGCTATCATAACTCTATTTTTGTATAAAAAATTATACACCTATGATACATTTTAAATCAATCATTTTTAGATTCTAAGCGAAGCGAGGAATGTATTGATTTTACAAATTTTTTTATATATGAAGACACTTTTATAGATAGAAATAATGGTCCGATTACCACAAATAGGATATGCTTTCGGTAGCAAATTGCATCTAGTTGGTACTTTATTTAGCTCATTTTTCAAATTTCTCAAAAGTATTTCCTTGGGAGGAGAAAAACTACGAAAAAATGGCGAAAAATCGGCAAGATTACGGTTTCTGTTATTTAAAATTTTTAATTTCGTGTTAACTAATTGAGTTTTAATTTAAAGACTTGAAAATATTTTTGAGTACTCATATAGGCAATATACAAGTGCGGTAAAATTTTGGAAAGGATTGGTCAAATTTTTGGCCAAGTATAGAGCTTTGAAATTTTTTACAGAAATGTTTAATATTTCCTTCAATTTTCGGTTTATCGGTTTGAAAATTTTATCGAAGTCTAATCATATACAATTTAATCTTTTTACAAAATATTTTCAAAATCGTGGCAGAAAATTTTTTTTGTAAGCTTTTAAAGTTCTTTAAATCATCAAAATTATGATTTTATTATTTCTTTCTTGATAATTAATTAAGTTTAGATTGTAGAAAACGATGAAATTTATTTTAAATATTTACATTCGTAATTTACACACGTGGTAAAATTTTGGAATGGATTATCAGTATAGCATATTATATTATATTGAGTTTCGCTCGAAATCGTATTTTCTAATGCAATATCATTGCATTCAAATCTTAATAATAATAACAAACCACTGATTTCTCCGAGGACCGAAGGGACGAAGGAGGAACGTCTACAATCGACCTTCCCACTTTTTTTAATATTATAACATAGATAAAAACATAAAATATTATAGTACATATTTTATGACTATGTTACCACTTGAAATGTTTTAGTTATTTTGTTTTTAGATACAACTAGCATAATAAAATGTTTCATGTTTGCAGACCGTATTATATAATACGTGTATAATAATGAATTTTATTAGTTTGGCGTATTGGTCAGAATTACCAACAAATTATATAACTTTAGATGTATATAACACGTTTCGCGTATTTACTTTAATCGAACATTGTGTTATATGGCAATTGGCGGTGACGTTACAATATTATTTAAGTTTACTGCCTACGTATCAAAGATCAATGAAATAATTTTCAATTTATTATTAAACTCGTTTAGTATTCGGTAGGTACCTACCGAATAATATATTTACTCTCGTTAAATCGGTACTGATATATTTTTTATATTAATGTTTTATAACACCTTGTGACACCTTAGGTAATCCGCGTCGAATTGACAAAACAAAATGTTAAACCTATGCAATAAAAGAATAAAACCGGATAATACAGAAGTGTTATATCGTACCAATATTAAACTATTCGGATCGATACTGATTAGACGTGTGTAATTTTTTAAGTCCTATATAATAAAGTTTGAACACGAAATAACTATTGTTAATAGTAAATATCTGCAGTCAACAGTATGCAATTGGACTAAGCCAGTCATCGAATTTAGTTTAATATTAAACTTTTCCAATAACAGTATGTTGAAATTTGTAGTATTTGTTTCGTTGTTCGTCGCTCACAGTTTCGTTTCGTCAGAGTATATATTTAAAGGATACGATGATAAATTCACACCGGCGTGGTGGCAGTCCCAAATTATATACCAGATTTACGTAAGGTCCTTTAAAGACACCAATGGAGACGGAATCGGAGATCTTAATGGTACATGCATAATTACTGTATAATTTTACGATATTTTTTAAATCTTGTACTCGTACATTAATACGTAGGCACGTAGAATTAAGTAAGCAGAAATATACTAAAATCCAAATAAATCATAATGTTTTAAAAATTAAAAAATTATCTATTAGATTAGCTTGATCGAAAGAATATTTTTTATTTGAATTAAAATTATAAACAGATCGTTAATGATTTTTTTTTTTAACATTTTAGTTGAATTAAAATTAAAATCACCAAATAAATAATTAAAATAAAAATCATACAATATTCTTGGGTATAATATTATATTAATAGGTATTTTGTATTTTATGTTTATAACAAGGCGTGACTGAGAAAGTAGATTATTTCAAAAGTATAAATGTTGGTATTATTTGGTTATCTCCCATATTTAAATCTCCACAAGATGATTTCGGTTACGATATATCAAACTATAAGGAGATTGATCCGATATTCGGTACGATGGCAGACTTTGATCGCTTGAGAGATGTATTTCATCAGAACGGTATGTAGCACGATCTGGTAAATTTAATATGGATAATTCGATTAAAATTGTATATAAAAATATAGGAATTAAAGTACTTTTGGACTTTGTACCCAACCATACGAGTGACGAACATCCGTGGTTCATAAAATCCGTACAAGGAATCCAACCTTATACCGATTACTACGTATGGAAAGACGCAGTATATGATGTGGACGGTAAGCCATCACCTCCAAACAACTGGGTGAGTAAAATATCAAACAAATTATGTTTTATTCTATAATATAAGATTATCAATCGTTTTCGTTGTTCGGGTCGCTATTAATTCCACATTAATATAAAAATGTTGTGGTTATGTGATAAATTTATTTTATATTTTAATTGCTATTATAATTTATATATATTTACAATTATATAAATATGCATATTTTAATTTAAAGTCAGAGTAATTTGTCAAAAGTAAAATCGCTGTTCAATCGCTTTTTTTTTTAAAGATTTGGTTTTATGTACTAAATAATTTATAGATCGAAACGAAGGAGGGTGTATTTAATTTTTTATTTTAGGAACATTAAGTTTTATTTACTCAGATAGGATAATTAATATTAATGTAACTTTCAAAATATATTGTTTAGATATGGTAATAGATATCAATCCAGATGGATCTATAATATTGTTCTAAATACATATTTTAATTAAATTAACGATGTTATAATATTTGAGTTAAAATTATGAAAATTACATAGATCGAAAGAAATTATTCGGACGAAAGTGTGGTTCGAAAATTTGTAACAATAAGTTTGATTTCCAAAACGGATCTTGGCGTGATCATGTTCGGTTCGAATTTCGAAAAGTTTGTCTCATTATTACAATATTGTTATTGCAGTTGGGTGTTTTCAACAAAGGATCCGCGTGGAAATGGAACGAAGTACGTAAACAATATTATTATCACGCGTTCCAAGAGAAACAGCCCGACCTGAACTACAGATGTCCAATGGTTGTTGAAGAAATCAAGGTGACAGTTTATTTTAAATAGACAAGCAAATATTATTATATATTATTATGCGCTCGAGTCAATCGAATTTGAAATCAATTTAGAACACCATACTATATTGGCTGGGACGTGGTGTGGATGGGTTCAGATTTGATGCTGTCAATTTTCTATACGAGAGGGAAGATTTAGCTGACGAACAAAGTTCTAATAGGACCGATATCTTGGAAACTGATTACGACGCGCTAATCCATACGAACACACTCAATCAGCCGGAAACGTACGAAATGACGCGCGTGTGGAGAGAATTAATCGACGAATATTCCAACGGAACAAAGTAAAATGTCAAGACATTAACCCAACCCGCTAACCTAACCTAACCTAACCTTTCGTAAAAATAGTTATATTTATATATAAAAGATTATTGATAATTCGATAAGAATATTATTATTTTTTTTTTATAATGTCTATTGTACAAGCGCTAAATTTTGATTTGTTTACCACAGTTTCTTTATGGTGGAATGTTACGCGCCCTTAGATAAGACTATGGAATACTATGGTAACAGTACATCTCCAGCTGCTCATTTCCCGTTTAACTTTTTACTCATATCTAATTTCAATCAACAATCTAATGCGTACGACGTAGACGAAATAGTTAAATCTTGGATACTAAATATGCCCGAAGGAATGTGGCCTAACTGGGTGGTAAGTGTTATACACGTTTAAAAAAATATCGAAGAGAGCAAAATTAACTGATTATATTACATTTTTCGATTATTTAACGGATCGTGAACGGACACGTTGCAATCATATCAATATTTTTTCTCGGATAATTATAATATATTTTATTTTTACAAAATCAATAATATTATAAATTTATAATAGTTCTTTATGTCGACTACCAAACACGAATGGTTCAAAAAATTAATTTATCAATAATATCATTAGACATATTTTATACGTTGGTAATCTCTATTATCATAGTAGTTCATAACGATTGGTACTTATATTTATAGGTAAATTGCAAATCACAGCATGATTATTTGATTATTTGATCATGATGATTGCATAGATTTAAGATTACATTGCGTTTAATTTTTTATAATAATCTAATCGAGTGTGTTTTACTAACACTCAATATTTATCATTTTTAGTTAAAATATTATAGCAAAAATAATTTAGAATTTATTTTGGATTATTTATAAGCCTTAAATTGTATATTTAGATAAAATGTCTAAATTTATGTATGTTTACAATTTACTTATATCAGGGAATATAATATAAAAGCAGCAATGGAATACTTGATTTTTGGCATTTAGATTAAATATGTAGTTTAATCGATAATTATCAGATTTAAACAGAATATAACTTTTTATAAATTTTATAAATTTTTTGACGTTGAAACTTTTGGTTAGGTTAGGTTTAATTTATTTAAAAGTTTATCCATTTTACACCTGTATATTTAATCTAAACGTTAGAAAATTTACGAAGACAGAATTGGTGGGTAGGTATGACTCTAATAACTTGAAATTGGAACGTGTTAATAAGTTAAACTTTAAAAAAAAACAAAAAAAAACAGAAGAATATAATTTTAGAACACAAAATAAAATAATTTAAAAATAACATTTATTTTTAAACATGCTGTATACAGTACTTGTTGAGTTTTACTCAAATATAATATTATACAAATATAATTTTATTGAAAAGTAACATTTATAATATTATAAAATTTATACTACACTAAACAATATATAACACTTTTACAATGAATTATATCGATATGTCTCGACGTCTGCTCTCATATATTTATATATGATATGCTTTCATCATTATAATTATTATAACGTCATTATTGGTGGTTATAATATAATTAAGATTACGACTGGACTTACCTAACCTTACACAAGCATATTATAGTAATAAAATAATTTAAACAAACAATAATAAAAAAAATTATGGACAATTACGCACAGTCTAAAAAAAAATTAAAAAAAATAAAAGTGTTAATGTATGCTAGAAATATCAATTTAAGATTATAATTTCAAAGAAAAAATGAGTTTTTATAAGAAAATCTCTCATCTGAACATTTTCGAAATGCTTTATTGTTTTAACGAAAATTAAATTTGTTCTCGAATACTTATAGCTCGGAAATCACGACAACTCAAGAATAGCGTCAAGGATTAACCCATTGTTGGTGGACGGTCTTCATATGATGCAGCTATTATTGCCGGGCACACCGATTACATATTACGCTGACGAACTCGGTGCCACAGACACGTATATCCGATGGAATCAAACAGTCGATCCAGCCGGTCGTAACGTCGGCCCTAACCGATATACGAAATACAGCAGAGACCCTGCAAGAAGTCCGTTCCCTTGGGACAGTTCGGTCAATGCCGGTATACCACGAGTTCATTTCTTCTCAACCAGTGACCGAATGTTAAGCGATAAAACCGTATTATTATTATTATTATTATTACAGGTTTTACCAACGGATCTAGAACGTGGTTACCGGTGAACCCGGAGTATTGGCACGAAAACCTGGTTGAATTATCGAAAGACAAAACTCATTTGCGAACGTACAAACAGTTGTCGAACTTGAGAAAGATTCCGACGATCGTCAAAGGAGATTTGCACGTATACACTATATCCAAATGGGTGTTTGCTTTTTCGAGGTGCTTTTTAACCTATTATTTTACGTATATATTAGTATAAGAGAACACAATTTTTATTACGATTATAATATTATAATTTTTGCTTGATTAGATTACAAAACGGAATTGTAAAATTTAGTAGTTAATTATTGAATAATAACATTGCGTAAACGAATTAAATACTAACGTCTCGTTTTATAGGAGTTATTATGATCATCCAACATTTTTCGTCGTCATCAATTTAGGCAGTGAATTAGAAGTTGTTAATATTAGAGAAGCTCGGAAAACTTTACCAGATGTTCTAAAAGTCAAAATTTCTAGTATAAATTCGGGCTATGTAACTGGGTAAGTTTTTCAAATTGCGATTTTAAATAATCACCATCATAAATAAACAATACTAATTAGTACCACCTAATCGTATGTTATTTCGAATCTATTTAATAATTTATATCTGTTAACGTTATTTTGTTTTGTGTTTCAGTAATTTAGTTAATACAAGTAATATTGTGTTAAGACCAAAAGCAGCTCTCGTCCTTTCTACATCAAGACCAAATGCAGACTCTTATTAAATTTTATATATTTTTATTGTTTTGAAGAGTATTTTAAATAACAATGAAAATTATAATGATACTTTATCTGAAAACTAGATAAAAAAATATTTTTCAATACACTTCTATAAATTGTTTTTTTCGTGTAAAATATTATAATTATAATCTTGTATTAAGAAGTATATTTTCTTTATAAGATTATTTTTATCAAACAATTAAATTTTATTTTATATTTGTATTTCATGATAATAATTAATAAAATTAATTAAATAAAGCCGACCAGATATACTAGTGATGGAAAATTGTCTTCGTCTCTCCAGTTATCATACCGGTCAGGATTGGGTGATTTATTTTTAATCAAGATATCTTTATTCCATTGAATATATAAAATTATAACATATAAGATATAAGTCACATACAATTTATTTTTCTATTTAGATAATCTGATATATTTTTTTAGTGTGTGAGAATACACTTGAAGCTATAAATTTTATACTTTAAGTATATAATTCTCCTTTCTACATAAGTTGTCAATTATTTTATTGAACACGACAACTTACAAATTTACTTATTTTTTCCCATAAAATTTTTAAATTCTTATTAAGTACCTACATATTTCGTCTACTCTTAGTGTTATATCTTCTATAGTATTTTATTTAAATTTATTTAAAATTATATTTATATATCTAATATCTATAGTTACATTTAAATTACTAATAAATAATTGCCTAGCTGAATTCATTTTCAAATTATATTTATTTACTTCTGTTTATTATATTATTTATTTAAACTTTTTGTTTATTCGTTTAGTTACATATTTATTAATAGTTTAAAAAGTTTTTATCATCTAATGAACTATTTATCTTTATAAATTAATTATTTACGTAGTTTTAATATTTTTGTTGTTAATCCAAGTTGTATAATTATAAGACATTAAGTTACATTAAATTTATATAATTTAAGTAGATAAGTTCTAATATTATTTTAAGGAAATAATGACCACAAGAGAGAGTCCAAATTAAAACACACACATACATACAAAAGGTAGTTAACCATAATAATATAACGTAAAGTACCTCCACAATTGAACCAACATAAATTATGAAAATTAAACTTATACTCTATTCTATATGTATATTTCATCATATAAACTACACTTAAATGAAATAAAAACTGTATCAGTATCAATATACTTAAATATATTATGAACATTTATATAATTTATTGGTATTTTAGAGAGAATTATCGATGATGGTAGTAGGCTCGGGTGATATTTTTGGAATACTACTATGTAATGTAATATAAACGTATGAATATGAAATATTTACCTTGACGTCCGTTTTGCCAGTCTAAGAAAATAAAATGATTATTATGACATTTTTAAATTTTTATGCACTCGTCATGGTATCATACTTACATTAAATCTGACTCTTGAGTGTTTATATGACGATTATGTCAAAAAAAAAAAAATAATACAAAATAGATATGGGATTCATGTCATCGAGCCACTCAAGAGTTATTGTTCAGATTAAACATCCAAATTTAAGATATATGACATAAAAATGCATAAATAGTCGTTGATTTCTGGTAGATTATACATTATGTTAATACGTATTTAGGCAACATGTTTAAAGTTATACCGTTATTGTGGTTATTCGTTTCCAATGGTTTGGTATCATCGGAATATATTTATGAAGGTTTGAGTAACACGTTCGAACCGGATTGGTGGCAAAGCGAAATTATTTATCAAATATACGTGAGATCATTCAAAGATACCGATGGTGACGGGATCGGTGATCTGAATGGTTAGTATATTATTATTATATTATTTATACCTTTTTTGTACGTTTTAAGGTATAAACAAATAAACGATGGTAAATATTTCGTCTGAAACTGCTGACAAAATCATTTATGTTCATTTTTTTGTTAAAAATACTACAAATTATTTAAACGAACAGAAATATTTTATCAACTTCTAAAATATTAATATTTGATACTTTAATGAGATTTTCCTATTAACGAACGAAAGTAATAGAAATAGTATAAAATTAACAAAATTAAGTTTTAAACTTCTTTAATACAATAACTTATAAATTATAAATTTAGTAGTAAACATTTATGTCTTTATATTTTGCCGTGGCGGAAATTATAATAATTATTTTCCTTTTTTTTACATATTTATTTTTCCGGTGGTATTTACATGCCGTTCGGCACAATTATTTCTCAGCAAGTTCAATGCCTAATTTTATACTTTAATAGCGGTTGCGAAAAATGATACTTTAAATATTGAGAGTATGAGAGTCGTCGTTTTGAGATTTTTTATTTGTACACATCTTAATACAATGTGTCGAATTTATTTTTGCGAGTAAGCAAATTATTTTATTTAATTCGCATATAAAAAAATATTTAAACATTATTTTTTGTATGTAGATTGTTTCAGCAAGGTTAATAATTTGAATGGAATATATAATTCAATTTATTGTTAATATCTATAATAAAATAATAATAAATAAAATAATATTATTAAGATTGTAATAATAAAATCTTTAATAGTTTTATTAATTTTTTCATGTTAAATTTAGATATAACAATGTAATGTAATAGATATTCAATCAAATTAAATAAATAAATTTTGTATGCTCTTGTTGATGTTCAAAGGGAACTAACTAACTACTTACTGATATTTAACTGTATACAATAATTTACATCATTTTATTTTTTTATAGGTATAACTGAAAAAGTATCATACTTCAAAAGTATAGATGTTGGTGCAGTTTGGTTATCGCCAATTTTCCTCTCGCCACAAAATGATTTCGGTTACGATATATCAGACTACAAAGAGATTGATCCAATTTACGGCACGATGGCAGACTTTGAACGAATGAGAGATGAGTTTCATAAAAACGGTATGCATCTATTTATATTAATATTGTTTCAGTAGCAAAAATATAATATATATATATAACAATTTCCTGTATAGCATATAATAATATCAAAGTACAAAAATATTATAACAGATAAAATTTACACATGTCATACTATTAATAAAAATCAACTTTTCATCATCGATATGTAGAATACATAATAATATATATAAATTTAAAAAAAATTATGATTTTTCTTTTTTAAAGCATTTAATAATAAAATAAAAATAATAAATCAACATAATTTTACATTTTATAGTACATTTTTCAATAGTTAAATTTATAATTTATAGAAAAATCTTTAAATTTTCTTTTTGTCCGTATATATCTCGTATACAAATGTCCGTCAAGTTAGCACTGGCATACTATGCTAGGACAATCAAACACGTTTAAAAAAAATTCTAGAAATTTGCTAGGCAATTTTCAGAATACATACCTAAGACCCAACAAATTCTGAAAATTGCCTAGCAAAATCTACCAAATTATTAGCAATTTTTTGAAACGTGTTTAGTTGTCCTAGAATAATGTGCTGGTGCCAACTTGACGAACATCGTATACAATGGTTCAGATATATTTCCTATCTTATATCTATTTATTAAAAATAGCTGACTTTTGATGAAATTATTTTAATTTACATTGATTTATTATAGGCATTAAAGTATTATTGGATTTTGTGCCTAATCATACAAGTGACGAACACGAATGGTTTCAAAAGTCAATAAAACGAATTCAACCGTTCACTGATTATTACGTTTGGAAAGATCCTGTTATAGGAAAAGATGGTAATAAGACGCCTCCAAGTAATTGGGTTAGTTCTTCAGTTATAATAATTATATTTTTAAACATAACATTACTAACATTAACATTCAGTAAAGTTTCAAAATATCAAGTTTTTTTAGTGTATATCATTATGCTATTGATTGATATACAAATTATAATTTACAATTTTATTTTTCTAAATAATAATTTATAAGTAATTATTATTATAGCCAACTTTAATATCGAAACGTAATTTTAAATGGTAGGTACAGTTATTGATACTATTGTAATAATATTATGTTAAATTAATTTAGATTCGATAGACAGAACCATTTTGGTTAAATTAAATCAATGAAGGGTTTTACCATTAATAATGTATAATTTTGTCATTAAATAATTTGAAATAATTACTCAAATACTTCAGTTATTGAAACATACAATGTTAACATAAAACCTAATTTGCAATAATATAATATGAACTACTTACAAAGAAATTATATATTATTAAATTATAAATCATTTTAAATTTCAGTTAGGTGTGTTCAATAGTGGATCAGCGTGGGAATGGAACGAAGAACGTCAACAGTACTATTTACATCAGTTCCAAGTAAAACAACCTGACTTAAACTACAGAAATCCATCAGTCGGGGAAGAAATAAAGGTAATTTTATAAGTTAAAAATGTTACGTTATTTACAAAATGTATTATAAATGTCTTTAGAACACGCTGTTATATTGGTTGGGACGTGGTGTAGATGGGTTCAGATTCGACGCGGTCAATTATTTATTCGAAAGAGAAGATTTACTCGATGAAGAAAAGTCAAATAAAATCGGTTATTTAGATACCGATTATGATTCTTTGATTCACACAAGCACGCTCGACCAACCCGAAACGTATTCTATGGTACATGTGTGGAGACAGATGTTGGACAGTTACAGAACTAGCGAAAAGAAAACCAAGTAATAATATTATAACGGGTGAAATAATTTTTAATCCTACTTAATGAAAATGAAGCGTAAATGTAATTTATATAGTTTTTCAATTAAAATGTTATAGATTTATGATGGTGGAATGTTACTCACCGTTTGATAAAACGATGTTGTACTACGGGAACCAATCATCACCCGGCGCTCATTTCCCCTTCAACTTTTTATTTATTGGAACTTTCGATCAACAGTCTGATGCACCTAAAGTTCATAGTATGATTAAATCCTGGATTCAAAATATGCCCCCTGGCATGTGGCCTAACTGGGTGGTAAGAAAGTCAAAAATCATTAACAATATGGATTGATTAGTGATTATATATCTCTATTTCATCTCTAATTTGCTCACATCTGCTTTTCTCGTATCACTTTCCTCTTCATTCATTTTCTATTCTATCTTATAACATTAATTTCCTTACAACTTTCACTGCTTCATAGTATACCTAACATAACCTTAATATATTCTTTCTCATTATCTTCGCAATTGATGCCAGTTCTACACATATACAGTTCTTCATATATATTAATATCTTATTCTATCAATTCTAATCATTCCACAGATCCATCATAGCTACATTCTCATCTCCACTATACGTATTCTTTGTTCGGTTTTATTGTCTACTGCAGCTTATCGATCCAAATAAGTTAATAACATCGCTAAACTTACTATACTGATCTGAAATATCTATCTTTCATACTTATCGGGTACCAAAACATACATTATGAATACGAATCAACTACCCTGACCCTAACCCTATCTCCAAGTAAATTCGCCTACTATATTGTTATTCTCAAATTGCACCGAATCCGAGTGAATAAAAACGATAAAATATTGTTTAAATATAATTTAGTTGGGAAACCATGATAACGCGAGAGTAGCAAGTAGAAGCAATCCAATGTTGGTAGACGGACTTCACATGATCCAACATCTTTTGCCGGGTACCTCAGTGACATATTACGGTGAAGAGCTCGGTTTGATCGACACAAACGTTCGATGGGATCAAACCGTCGATCCGGCGGGCCTTAACGTGGGTCCATACCGTTACACTAAATTTAGCAGAGACCCCGTAAGAACTCCATTTCCATGGGACAGTACGTACAACGCAGGTAAATGAAGCTATTAACTTGTAATGGTACAAAATATTGACGACTTTGGATTTTAATAAAAGTTATCCTATCACACGACAAAATTCACCAATCATTTAAATTTTTATATTGTAATTGATTGATTATTAGTACCGCGTAATAATAAAAAAAAAAATATTGAACTTATTTAAAACATCTGTAAAATTAGATAAATTATAGAAACATCAAATTTATAATAATAATAATAATTATAAAAAAAAGGTTTTTCAAATTCATCAAATTTATGGTTACCGTTAAACTCCGATTATTGGCAAAAAAATATGGATGAAGAGTCGAAAGTTAAAAGCGCCCTACGAACTTACAGACAATTAGCTCGTTTAAGAAAAACACCAACATTTGTCAGAGGTGATTTGCATTTATACACATTATCCAAATGGGTATTTGGATTCTCACGGTAAGTTATTCAATAATTTTATTATATTTTGTGTACGCACAATCCCAGATAATTCTAATAATATAAACATTAAAATATCATTAAAAAATAAATTATTATTAAAATGGATTTTAAACTACCATAAAATAATAATAAGTAGAAAAAGTTTTAATATTAGATTACACCTATTTAATTTGGTGTTGAACTTACAAGTCTCTTCGATCTAAATTCTATACTTAATGTTTAGTTTCTAATATCTTTAGATTCATTATTATTAGGGTTCGGATTTGAAGGCAATATAATCAATTAAAAAAGCATTTAAATTATTTAAAAAAGTAATTAAAATTTTTTTACAGCATAAAATCAATCCATCAGCTGAAAAAAATATTTTCACCGAATCTGTAACATGTTTAACTTAGAATTGTCACTTTGTTTAATTAAAGGCATATTGAAAACACAGAATAAAATAAATGTGAATAATTATTAAACGACAATCACGGTCTATGAATGCAGACTGACGAACAATCTTGAATCTACGCATTATGAACATATTTTAATCCCTAGATAGGTAGTATGTGTTTTATATTTAAACATTAAATTAACTGACCATATCAAATACTCGATAATTATATCGATGTGTACCGTATTACGTAGGTATGTCGTGTATGAATCTATCAATTGAAAATTGAACATAACAATTAATTATTAAAAATAACAAAGTAGGCATTTATAAAAGAAAAAAAAAGACATTTGCCTTTAAATCCGAATCCTAATTATTATACAAATTCTTCATCGTTTAATCGAAACGTTTATTAATGTAAAATCAATATTAAAATTGTATATTTATTACACATAGCTGCATAAAGATATCATTAATTGCAATTGTTTAAATATTATAATATTAATAATTTTAAATTGTTGGTAATATAAAATATATAGTTTGATGATTGAAACAAGAAAATTAAAAATTAAAAAAATCAATTAAAATTGTACTAACTATAACTTTATACTTTTTACAGAAGTTTCTATGATCATCCAACATACTTCATTGTCGTAAATTTCGGTAGTGAAATTGAAATAGTTAATCTATTGAAATCTAGACAAACATTACCGTCTACTTTGAAAGTTAAAGTTTCTAGTGTAAACTCTGGTTATGTAACTGGGTAAGTTATAACTCTTAATTTATAAATACGTTTAATGTATTTTAACTGCAACAAAATATATAAATATAAATTAATAACTATATAATTTCATTTAACAGTATTATTTATTTCTTTACAGAAACCTATTACAATCCAACTATATTTTACTGAGACCAAAAGCTGCTCTTGTGCTCACTACAAGTAGGATAAATGAAGATTAATCTGATGCATAAGTAATAAGTTATTTACGGATTTATATAAAAATTGTACGAAGCAATGGAAAACTATTATATTATATTTATGATTTCTTAAGATATATGATTAAAAAAAATTACTATAGTTATAGATAACTTATAGTAGACCAGTTAGTTGTAATTGAGTTAAATAAAATAGAATCGTCTTGTTTAGATTATGTTTGTGATAAAGTTTTTTGAATAAAGACGAAATGTATCTACGTTAAATTCATAATATTATTATTTTGACTTCATTAATTTATTATTATTAAAGAACTATTTATATTAGATTTATTATATTATCATAAATTAAATAACGTACCTTGATATCACATTCAGTCAGTTATAATTTGAGTAGATAAATTAAATACAATGAGAACAATGTATACAAAGTGAAAACATTCTATTCAATATTATAATTTGTTTGTTTAGCCAAAAAATTGAGTTTGCTAATATTGTAATATTATGGTAATGTTTCAAAATTAATTTAAATATCACTTGCATTTATTGTGTTTATAATACCTTATTGTTTAGTTGAAATTGTTGAGAAATATATCCAAAATACTGTGTAATATAGAAAGATATATTAATATAACCTGTTACTAAATATACTTTATTTATTAAAACTAAATTTTACATTACCTATCATAATTTATTATTAACCTATTTTATTATTTTATTTCATAACCGCATTATTTCTGTTTACTTCGTTCTTAATAAATTATACATTTTATTCCCAGTACATTACAAGATTTGGAAATAATAATGCACCGTATACAAAAATTGATATTGTACTTGAAAACTAATAGATTCCCAATTAATATATCAAAATAACTTATACTAAAATATATTAACGTCTAAATGTGAATTAAATAAAGTCATATACCGAAAAATTCAACTAGGTAGGCAATTATTGATTAGGTAGGAATTATAAATATTATTTGTTATATTTCTTTTTAATTATTACTGATGAACACCAAGTGACAAACGGAACGAAGCTCCAAGTATAATGGGAATGGACTCTAAAGAGTATAGATGAGGTCAGGGGTATTAAGAAATCCATCTAGGAGGGATTTAATGAAGTTTAGGTCGAAGTCAACGTGACGAAATTCAAGAGCAGGGACATTAAAAAAGATACGCAAATGGAAAAAGTCGTGCTCCTAAGAAGCAGCAAGTATAAGATAATAAACAGCAAAACTTAAAAATTAATTTAAAATAATTTGTCAGAATATTCTTGACAAAAAAAAAAAAAAAAAAAATTATAAATATATTCATGAAATTCTGATTCGATCAGGTTCCTAGATCATATGGGCGGTTATCCAAAGTAACCTCGTTATTCAGTTAAGCCACAACGTTTGATTAATGATATATTATATTGATATATGATTATGTGCATGTTATAGACTTTGTCTATTCTCCATATTATGAAATGTGTTCAATTTTTTAAATTTTATTCCACCGGTTGTGCAATTATATTATATTAACTAACACACTTTTTATAACATTTACTATAATGTATATTTAACGTTAACGTGTAGGAATCACGTAATTTATCTAATTACAGCAGCAGCGGATGGATTAAAATTACGGCTCGGGAATTTACGGTAAAGTCGGCCATTGTGTATTTTTTTATTTGACATAGTATTGTGTACATTGATGAATTATTATAAATAATACAATAATTATTATGCTAAATTTAACTTTTAAGCTAATATTAATACTTACTTATTATTTAATAAAATATTTTTATGTTTGGCAATAGGATATAATGATATAAATTAGTGAAAACAACAACGTAGCATATTAAACGTTAATAATAATAAAATATGAACATTTTCTGAATATATAAGCATAATAATTATATTATACACCATCAGTATTGGTGCGATGGGGATGAAACATATTATGAAACATCTTCTTTTGGTTTGGTCATTATTAGGCAAAACTACGACTCAAAATTAATTATATTTTAATTTTAATATCATATAAGTAGCTAATCTCTTGTAAGTTAATATTTCGAAAAATTTTGGTAGAAAATTGTTTTTTAAAATAGTAAGGGCAACAATATTACCGCTATAGCTATATTGAGTGGCGGCACCGGAACATTTTGTCCGAGAGGGCCAGGCTGGGGCCACTGATTTGGAGGGATTGCCAGTGGCGTAACAAAAATCGCTAACCACGATACTTTGAGATCATACTAGGTGGGCTAGTCAGGGGCCGAGAAGATTTTAGGGTAGGCCGGCTATATTATTATATGTATAATATAAAATATATTTCATTTTGTGACAGGCTGTGGCTATAGCCGACCAAAGTAGAAAATAATTGTAATTCGATTGAATGTTATAACCACACTTAATACTTATTATACTTACGTAGTTTTTATTAATTACGTAAATGAATATCGGCCCAAAATTATGACACGTTATTCGATCCAATCCGCCGTTGAATTACAGTATCAATTAGTGTTCTAATAATAGAAAACATGTATGTTGTTTTTATGTTTTTCTAAACAATACAATTGCAATAAAACTAAATCAATTACGAACAACGAGCTAGTACGACTTTCTAAATAACGAGTAGGTCATTGTGCATGTTTAGGAAAGATAAAAAAATGTACGATGGTCCCAAAAATTTCTCAATTCTCTACTGCTTTATGAGCACTTACGAGTGTTGCATAAAATAGAAACCGTTAGAACAAAATTATGTTATAAAAACGTGTACTTATAGACACGATATTTAGACGATGGTGGTAAAATCAAGATATATAAAAAAAAAAAAAATTAAATAATAATCATAATAATAATAACATTATAACATACGTTTCGTCGCTGTAATATAATAAAATATATGTGCGTCTCATTCTTCTACGGCGTAGTGTTTTCTATTGTAAAGTTTTACTCGATGGGCGTGTCCAAAGTAGCAGTAGGCACTACCACGACCGTGTTTACGATGAAAAAAAAAAAAAAATGAGGGTTGTCGTCCTGGGGTCGACCCACCCTAAATACAATAATTATCGGTTTCCTCCGAGTGTGTGTATGTGACAGGATAGATCGGCCGATGACGTGTGTAGTTCGCAACAGAACAAATAATATAATAATACGTTCCTCTCCGTCGTCGGTCGTTTTTAGGGTTTAGATTTCTTTTCGCGTGTATATGTAATTACGGTTTCCTTTTTATATTGTGTTTTTTTTTTTTTTTTTGCTCGATACACTAATTTAAATGTAACATTGTGTTCAACGTTACGTTGTAATTAGATATGTAATCGATAATCCGACAAAACCTAACCAACAGCAGCTGTTTAAATAAAGAAACGATCAAAATAATCGAATTTAATATGCTAATAAATAATTTCGTTTGTTTTATAATGTACGTTCGACGATATAAAGTTACAGTAGTGGTACAACAATACTGTTATGAAGTCAATTATGCGTTTAAACCGAGTTACTGTCAACCCAAACACTATTAGTTGCCTATATCATTCGCCTTAATCGTGAATTATACAGTACCTATTCGTTTATGTGACGATATTATCATATTATTATCAAATGAAATGTTTTAATAAGAAGAGTTTTTGTTTTTTTTGCAATTCAACATTATATTATAATATTACGTAAACATGCATACTTTTAACAACATATTTTAAAGTTTATTTTTGCAACTAATTTTCAGATATGACTTTAAATTTCAATAATTATTGTGTACACAATGTGTCTCATTTTTCAAGTACAAACATAGAATAGAATATTATTATCAGTTATATATTTGATCAATTATTATCAATTCTGCTTTAATAATTTTACTTTCCTGCTATAATTATAATTGGTATTTAATTAAATAATAATTTGTTAATGAATGTCAAATTATTATGTGAAATTATAATAAAAAAATATTTGTTGTTATGAACAATTTTGATATATTAGTGATGGGTTTATAACTATTTTTTTAAACTGTTTAATTAATGAAAAAAATATGATTAATATACTTTAACATAATAATTTCAAACAATTTCTTAAAGTAATAATTGATATAGATGTTAATTTTAATATTTCTTATATTAAAATAGAAACATTCCTTTTATAAATTAATATACCTTATGTTCAAGAAAAAAATATTTTGAAATAATTTTTTATTCGTTTGAAACTCGTATTATTATTTTATTTATTGTATGAGAACTTTAATTTATATGTCTCCTAATTTAATCAATAGGTCGATTTTTAGGAATTTCTTTTTCATTTATTTAAGATATTATATTCCTGACGTCATTATTTGTAACAATTTAATCATAGTATTGGATACTGATAATATAAACTTAACAGTCCACTGAATGATATTATTAGATATTAGATTAAAATATAATTACAAAAAAATAACGTAAGAAACATGATTTTTCAGTAATTCAAAAGAATTCCTAAAAATCACCATAATCTTGATTATTAAATTGGAAATTTGATTCATCAACATTTTTATAAAAATATAATTGTTAAATATAGATATATCTAAGGATATCTTCGAATTTCGCATGACTTAAAAAATAAAAATTGTTTTTTATTTTATTACTAGACGTTTAAAACTAAAAGAGTGGGAATGTCGATTGTGGACGTTCCTCCTTCGTCCCTTCGATCCAAGGAGAAATTAGTGGTTTATTATAATTATTAAGATTTGAATGCAATGATATTGCATTAGAAAATACGATTCTGAGTGAATTTTAATATATTAAAATATAATGTACTGATAATCCATTCCAAAATTTACCACGAGTGTAAATTACATATGTAGATATGTAAAATAAATTTTAAATCCCTACGATAAATATTCAAGGAGTTATCATTTCATGATAAAAATTGTCAGTCACGATTTTCAAAATACTTTGTAAATAGATTAAATAGTATAAATTAGGCTTCTACAAAAAATTCATACCGTTAAATCAAAAATTGCAGGTAATACTAAATATTTTTGAAAAAAATTCAAAGCTCTATATTTAGCCAAAAAACAAACCAATCCTTTTCAAAATTTTACTAAACGTAAAATATATTAAATATTACCTATGTTAAAACTCAAAAAAATTTTCAAGTTCTTACGATCCTTAGATTTGGGATACCCTGTATATAGTGTCTATCGTTATAATATTAATTCAAACTTTACTTTAGAATAAAAAATGTTTTAGAAAAAAACTCTCAGCATTAAATTTTCAAAGTATGTTACGATATATTTGTGTATAAGTATTGACATGATGACTTTACAATAATATAACGTATATTATATAGTCCTATAAAACTAATCCCGTGGGTGTTAAATGCCAGTCCACCGTGACAAATACGCAAATCACATGCACATTAACTGCGTTCAGCGACACAGTGCATTTTATGATCTGCACAATTCAGCGAAAAGAAAAATAAGGGGAGTATACAATCCGAATCATTCGTAAAAATTCCGTATATACAATTTCACTTATGATAAACGATATATTTCTTCCAGACAATTTGATCGATCAAAATCATCATAATGGTAAAAGAAAAAAGAATTTCAATGAGTACCTATTACGGTACATACAATTATAATTTACAATGGTCCACAACCACGAATAATAAGCTTTATTCAATTTTCAAACGTTTATAGTAAATATCACGCGTTGTATTTTATTCTTCGTTTCGAAGGTTTTAAATAAAAATGTATTATTTGAAAGAAATTAAATACTTATTTTTATCTGAAAAATTTGTTGATATTTTAAACTTCTTTTTGATTATTTTAAATATATTCATCGATGGTTGAATTTATTGAACTACAGAAATCTAATATTTTCAATAAATCTAATGAAATGTCATGATTCAATTAAAAATGGTAGGTACATGAGAGATTATAATAATATGACCGGAGAGACACAATTAGTTCGATTAATTTTCAATGTAGTTTTTACATTTAATTGAAAATCGTTGACACTCCCCTTTTTTAAAAAAGAGAGAAATAAAATTCGAATGAAAATTCATCGGGAATGTACAATGACAAAACTAGATGATCAGAAATCCGTGCTAAAAATGAAAATATCATTATGAAAAAATATTTAGCTCGAAGTTTTAATTACACTGTATGTAATTAGTATTCAGCAATAATAATAATAATAATAATAATAAGGTATTACCATATATTTTTAAACGTTATAAAAAATGTGAATAAAAGTTTTTTATAATTTATATAATTTAGTGACATTGTGCTCAATGATCATCCACTCGATTATCACGTGTTCAATATTATCACGCGCCCGATAATATTTTTGTAAATCCATTAATCCATTATATGTTATTGTGTTTTTCCGTCCAATCCGTGACATTTGTTTCGTATAAGTAATATATTATATTATTATTATTATTATTATTCGTAGTTATACGGTACATTGGTAACGATATTTATCATAATTATTCATAAAATTTTATTTATACGAACTGGATGATAATAATAATAATAATAATACTCGTAATATGGCGGCGCGTAATAAACGACATTTTATAACGGCAAGATGAATAATAATTAAAAGGGGAGTGTTTTGTTCTCGTGGTTACTAAAATGATTGCGGTCGAACTCGAACTTGCCAAACCGCCGCGAAAGATAAACCATGATTATACCGCTGTAACTCAGACACGCCAGACACGAGAAACAATGTCAGGGAGTAATCAAATACGACGTCTTGTCGTCTGCGATATTATCGTTTGACACCTGTATAACGCGTTTGTCAGGAGAACGTTTAGGGGTTTAGGCTTAGAATAATAATACAGAAAACAAAAAATAGAAAAAAAAAGGTCTGCGTTTGAGTTGTATGACTGAATATCGTGTGGCCTAAAATGAGAGCAAGGCCGTAACTGGTAAACATTTTCGGGGGGATTACCTGTCATAAACACTGCCCTTGTCACATCGTCTAACCCCGTCAACGAGAGACCCGTTCCTTTTGATCCCCCTGCCACCAGCACAAATTTAGACAACTGTTTTATTAAAATCGTTATTATTATTATTATTAAAAGCACATGCTTCTCGGTTTACCCTTCTTCTCCAACTCCTTTAACTCCCATTTTCAAAAATTATATTGACGGAAACATTATAATATATACTTTCTACTATGTGGAAAAAGAAAAAAAAACATCAATTTTAATGTATTTTTATGAAATTTTTAAACGATTTTATAACAGTTTTAAGATCATTATCGCTTGAAAAAAAATTCTCATTTAAAAACAACAACAAAAAATAATGGTAAAGTTATTTTCATTTGCTGTCAAATTTTTTTATTTCATATAAGTATATAGAGTAGAGAAAAGTTTATGATTTAAATTATGCAGATTCTTTTAAATTATTATTAATTATCGCGAATGAATTCAATATTGTAATATTATTTAATCAATGATCATATATAATTACATTTTTATAAGCATAAAAAATAACGTATCTACGGTGCGTCGCATTATCCAGTTTAGACAATTTTTGAGATCCTAATCGTATTTTACTTATAAAGTTATAACTATGGCATTATTTTTCAACAGTGTATTCTTACTTGAAAATATTTGCAGTGTTGATATTTCACAATAATTTTTACTAATGTTAACTATTTAGTATTCAGTAATCTATAACGAGAAATATAATTATAAAATAAAAAAATGTTAATCGTTTACGTAACCTATAGATATTAATTTTAACGCTTAAACCTAGCTCAAATATATTTGTTTTTATACATATTTTTAAAGTAGATAGCTATATTTAAATCACTATATTTTTAATTTTATGATTTATTGTCTATTTTATATTTATCTACGAAATACTCATATCTAAATCTCAGGTACGAGGGTTTAACAACTTTGAAGTTCATACGTATATTATATTGTCTTTTTGAACGTGCTAGATGTTATTTCAAAATACCGAACAATAAAGTTACAAAAATTATTGTTGATGATTACCAAAAGTTAAATTCCGAATAAATGTATTTCTTTGAAAACAAGAAAGATAAACAAATCTACCTTTGTTGATTATTTTTAATGATTTGTAGCACGTCACGTATTTTTACATCATTCCAACTAATACAAAAACAAATAAAACATAATCTAATTATCACGTATGGTTTGGCAAATTCGTATATATAAAAAAAATATTAACCAGACATAAGGCACCTTAAAATTTAAATAAGTGATATATAAATATCACACAAGATTAAAATATTAATTTAATCGGTGACTAAGCTTAAAATCTATAATACAATGTGTAGTTAATAATCAGTTAAGTCTTTAATTTTCTAATATTACGAATCATATGTTATTAGGTCATACATAACGAAGTTCTTCCCATATACATAATAATGATTATTTATATATTCGTAATATATTTAAGTCAAGTATAGTCAAAGGAGTAGATAAAAAGATTACAATGTTCATATTACTTGTGTGTGATCTACTTTATAGGCATTGATTAATGTAAGGGACTTCAAAAATATCTTAAATAGCCAATTTTATGTCACTTAATTGTATTTTTTCCTTAACATTATTAAATTTATAATAAGTTTTACGTTAACAAATTAAATATGTTTTTAATTATAGTTTAACCTTAAATAGATTTAATTGTTAATTAAATAGCCCATAATCAATGGATACAAATTTGCATACAAATAATATATAATAAAACGTATGTTGTACAAATTCGTTTTTTATAGATCATTATGTTTTAGAACATATTCATTTGATTATTTTAGTATATATACATAATATTATATAAATAATAGCTGATCTACATAATACTTTTGATTTGTTAGATCATTTAGGATTAAAGAAGAAATTCGATACAATAACAGTTAATGAAATATGAACACAGAATATAGTTTTAACTATCAACAATATTATAGTGCCATTTTTTTTATTATGTAATAGTATAGATAAAAAAAATAAAAAATATTTTATATTAATTATTTCGTTTCTATTATACTAGTTTACTACTTATTTGACTAAATACACACAATGTTATATTAATTATTAATATAATAGTTCAAGTGTTCATTTATTTTTATGTAAAAAAAATCCATAATGACTGTGTGATAATGTAGAAACTTGTATAGAGATATATGTTTAGATAGATTAGACACAAAAGTTCCATTGAATTAATTAATTACCTGGTGAAAGAACGATTACAAATAACGATGATGAGAGTGATACATTGATAACTTTCGAGAAGTTATCGTGACACTATTTAATTTTTGCCAACAGGACGTTATAGTACCACCTTGTTATTATTTTGCTTTTATCACTCAACAACTAAATAACAAAACCAAGGGGATTTAATCTAGAAATTTTCGAAAATTAGGAGAGGGGGAACATCGAACTGTGATGTAGACATCGTATCATACCTACAATTTACGTGGGTATATAGTTTTATACATTATGTCGCGTTTTCTAAAGTTGTGTTTTGCCATTTTGCTCTATTTTTTATTTGCGATTATTGATATTACTTTAATTGTGCTATTGAAACTTGTACAAATTATTTGGGGAAAGTAAAAAATAATGATCAAACAATATCATTCATTATCAAACTAAAAGTATTAACTATTAATAATAGTTTTGTATTTAAATTATTATAATATTTATTACCTACTTATAGGTTTAGGAAAAATAATTACAATTGTCAATTAAATATGTTAGGTAATATTTAGGTAGTTAGATAATAGTTATTAAAAGTATTTATAATTTAATTTTAATTAACTAAAATAATTATATACATTTTAAATACTTCAAACTGTGTATATGTACTTTATTCATAATTAATTGTTATTTTTGTTTTCAACAGTACCTAATACAAAACGTCAACATTTTTTAACAAAGTATAACTCTCTGCTTTTAATCTAGAGAACAAATTATTATTGTTTTACATAATACCTAAAGTAAAGAATTATTAAATACATCAAGAAATGAAAATAGTATCATGATATTAATATTAATATTTCTTAAGTTCATAATTTATACCTTCATAATAAATATTAAAAATGAAAAACTGTATCAATAAATATAAGTGTATACTATATAATCATTCAATTAATAATTAGTATAACACACGTCGATAAGCTGCAAGTATACAAAGCTTTAATACAATTTAAGAAATTGTGGTACCTATACAAATACAATTCACAAAATATTGAAACAATACAGTTTACAGATATAACTATAAGCATATAAAATATATATTAAATGTATATTGTATATTAATTATTATGAGTATAATAATTATTAAAGTTTTATATTAAATATTTATATTTGTGATAACGGGTTATAAATAATAACTAACGAAGATTAATAAATAATAAAATAAAAATAAATATCACATTTTACTAATCGCCACTAACCTGATTTAAATTAGCAAGACGTCTACGTCATATTACGAGGGGTTTGAAATATTTACCAGAGTATGAGACAATCTGTATAATCTATAAATAATATAATCAACTTAGATTATACATAATATGTATGTATGTATTATCTAATAGTAACATTACCTATATAACTATAGGTATGTTATTATTTAGTTGTTCTCATGTTGTTATTTACATTGTGATTTGATTAAGAATATCTTATTTTTTAGTCATATATTCACAAAGAAAACATTTCTAAAGTTAACTATTTGAGTAGTTACTTGTTTTAATAAAGGTTAAATTCTGTGAGGGAATTGTTTAGAATTATTTTTAATAATTCATATTAACATTTTATGAATACATGAGTTCATGACTATTGACATATTTTTTACATTTTTGGAGGAATGACATTTTTATATAACTATATTTTATTATTACTATTAGAGTAAAATGTTGTATATGTAAATATATATTAATATATTATACATATTCATTATAGTAGCTCAAACTGATGTAGATCTCAAATGACGTATTTACATACGTCGATAGGTACTATTTTAAATATATATTTGTATGACATAAATATATACGTCAATACTCGTCAGATTTTAAACGACAAAGAATAATAAACATTATATTATTATGAAATTAATGCAACTTATATTAAAGGAGTTATAAGTAATATTTTTTATACAACTATTGAAACATGGTTTTGGTTATGTTGAAACGAAATAAAGAAAACACGATGGTAATTTATTCAAAATTTAAAAAGATAGATATATTATTGTCATTTAATACATTTCAATGTAAAAGTAGATAATTAAACAAATTGTTTTTTCAATACTTTATCAGGTATAATACCTATTTTATTTATGGATTGTTCATTTAATATTTTTTATCATTGAACATAACAATAATATCATCAAAGATTAAGAAAATGAAATAAATGTCCAAACATAGTAAATAAATAATAACTCGGTTACATTATCATTATCGTTTTTGAGCGATTACAACAAAACGATAACGTTCTTCGGATAGACGTATAACGGATAACGTACTCTTGTACGGGACATCGTGCAGAATCGAATACGACTACGTACTGAACGATTTTGATTGTTTTCGATAGAGAAGTGTCGGGAATCGATGCGTACGGGTTAGCAGGGGTGTGGTTCGGGCGCCACCACCCCCTCAATCGTAACGACAGGGACGGTAAACGTTATCGATAATTTAATAACAATATAACATCCCGCGTACGCAAACCGCACGAGAAACGGTTATTTTATATATTTTAATTTATAACCGCGCGTATGTATATTATTATAATTTTTCGATTTCGTTTTTCAACGCCGGAAAAGTCCCGAGACAATATCGCGCTTTACCGGCCCGACAATAAGGGCTACGACGGCGGTGGCCACGCGCCTTTAAACCGTTTAACGGCACCCCGGCGGAGTCAATGACTCGGAATCAAGTGCGCCGCCGGCAATAAATAATCCCATCGCGACCGCCTTTATTTCCCCCTTTTTTTTTTTTTTCTGCTTTTTATTAAACCTACCGAGTTTTGCTCCGGCGACACTATTATAACAGATAATATATTATTATTATTATTATTATTATTAACGTTCGTCGGTAAACAAACGGCGCGCGCATGCGTTCATCACGGTCCTTTTCGGGCCCGTTCCCGTCCGACGACGAAACCGGGAACCGGGAACGGGGATTTTTTATATGTCGTTTCCATCCCGAGGGTCTTGTGGTGATGATTACGATAATACGATCAAGAGACAGCGTGATCGTTTGATTTTTTTTTTTTGATTCTAATTCAAAAGACCGCTAACGAGGTTATACTATATACAGGACTATAATTTATTATACAAACGTGGTATAATATAATATTATAACGTCCTAGAAATTAAATACAAATCTAAACGAGAATTTTAACGCTCTACAAATTACGACTGAACAAATAATTTTTATTTAATGTTAGTATTATCTCATTATCAGTTTTTTGCTTTTAGTCAAATACAAAACAATGAAATTGAATATAATCTCACCATAATTCTATGAATGCCTTCGTATACTGCGGTAACCACAACAGCACATACCTAAATAATAATAATAATAATAATAATAATAATAACTAGGATTTTGAATTTCCATGACTGTAGAAATTGGACATATTATATAATTATTATCATATTAAAACAAAATAAATAACAATGCATGGTCTGAGTTTAAAATTTACCTTAAACTTCACTCGAACTAAAAATCAAAGAGGCTGGGGTCAAAATTAGTAAGAAATTAGTGGTTTATAATAATTAAGATTTGAATTCAATGATATTGCATTAGAAAATACGATTCTGTGTGAAACTCAAAATAATATAATGCACTATACTGATAGGTCGTTCCATAAGTTTGCCACGTGTGTAAACTACTTATGAGAAAACTAAAAAAAATTAAAGTACCTACGTGCAAGTTACATTACTTATCACAAACAACCTAAAATCAATTTCATCAAAATTACGATTTCCGTAAATTTTGATTTTTTCCGTCATTTTTTAGTAGTTTTTATTCTCCCAAAGACAAACTTTTGAGAAATTCGAAAAATGAGCTAAATAGAGTACCAACTAGATGCAATTTTCTACCGAAAACATACCCTATTTGTGATAATCGGACCATTATTTTTACCCAAAAAAGTTTCTTTAGACATAAAAAAAATACAACTTTGTAAATGCAATATATTACTCGCTTCGCTCAGAATATAAAATAAATAGTAATATTTTAAATTTTTTTATTTTATTTTTTTTTAAAATTATTAAGGTAATATATAGGTTTATTTAGGCTATATAGGATGCGTTGCCTAAATAATCATTTAAAAAAAAACAACATTCAACAATTTTTCGTGGAGATATTGTAATAATTATAATAAATAGATATGAAATAATCTGTATAATTTTAGATACTGAGCTAATCAAGGAATTGGTTTTACAAAAAGTTTTTTAAACTTTTTATTTTATTTTTATGTCTGAAGACACTTTTTTGGGAAGAAATAATAGTCCGATTACCACGAGTGGGGTATGCTTCCGGTAGAACGTTAAATCTACTTGGTGCTTTATTAAACTCATTTTTAAAACAATTTTAAAAACATAAAAAAAATGCGAAATTCACAGAATCGTAACTATAATGCAATTTTGAATGTAAGGACTTGCACATTTTTTTGAGTATTCTCATAGATGGTAAAATTTTGGAAATGATTATAAGTATATAATAGGTATTTATATTGTGTATTTGACTAACTTTCGTATTCTCGAACGATATTTTTCAATATCATTACATTCAAGTCTTAATTATAATATACCATTAATTTCTTCAAGTACCAAAGGGATGAAGAAAGAACGTCCAAAATCGGCTTCTCCACTTTTTGTTTAGTTGATTTATTTTAATTGGGCTAATTTAAATATTTTGTTTTTTTAAAAAATATACATATATGTAATATTTATATATTTATATATGTTATATAATAAAATATTGGAACCTAGAATATTTTTTCTACTTTGTTCTTCTATTAGTATTACGCTTTTGTATGCTGATGATAATTTTTACATTAAGATATTTATTATTATTATTAATATAAATATATTTTTTTAAATAATAACGATTTCTTTATTAATTAAATTACTTATTCAAATTTCTTCTCGTTAATCTTGCACAGTGAGTCATATTGCTACTAATAAAAACCCCACACACACACACACCCCATACCTAAAATCATCTCTTGTCCTCGGAGGGTGAACGTGTGTTATTAAATCGCTTGTCTTATTTATTTATTTTGGGCGGAAATAAAAACCCATCACCGGCGACCGCCGCCGCCGGTTTTAAGCCCACACACACGGGCCATTACGACGCGGCACATTTCATATATATAATCACATTTATATTTATAACAATATAATGACATATATACATAGTAATCCGTTGTCGACGAAAGATTCATTTGGGTTCGACAGGGATTATAATATACGGACCGGGAAGGGCTGGCAGACTTTTGTAGCCAGTATCGTCTGATCGTTTCAATTTTTAATTTTTTTATTTATAATAATAAAACGTTTATTTTATCGTAATACGTCGTGACTTTTTATATTCATGAAATACGACGGAACGGTGCTCGATTTCGATCGTATTGAAATGGCACGCGGCAAATAAAACACAAAAATTGTATCATTAAAACCAGAAAATAACTTGTCAATTATTATTTGTTTTCTCAGAGTTTATCAAATAAAATAAAGAACCCGATAGTTGATCAACTAATTTCTAAACGTTTCATTGATTTTACTTGTTAATAATCATTAATGTTTCCCTCTATGTTTCAAGACAAACCTTGACGTACAAATAAAACTATAAAATTTGAAATATTTTTTTTTACGTTATCTATCAACTGAAAATTAATAAAGAATTTATTATTAACGCTGTTTCAAAGTTTTAAAATTCTAATTACTGTAGTTATGATCTATGTTTCATTATGATGTTTTTAGTATTTTAGTATAAAAGTATTATAATATTTTCATTCCACTAAAATCTGGTTAAAGGATACGCGTGGTTTATTACGACTATAGATCTGTGTAAAAATGTTAGCATTTCATTCGTTAAAAGTATTATAATAGTATGTTAAGCCGTCTCGCTTATTTATGTGTCTAGTCTATTATTGGAATGCATTTTTAAATTAATTTATCAATAAATTAACCATATAAGTTCATCCAAAAATTAATTGATAATAATATGAGTTTATATATTTATTTTATTATGTTTTATACTACTATAATTTAAATTTGTTATCATTTTCATTTTAACTACCAGGTCTTATGTTTTAATACATTTTTTTTCTAGAATATATTATTCTTTTTAAGAGAGCAATTTAATACGCACTATTGTTATACATATTATTATAACTATTTAAATTAAAATGGTAATATTTTATCAATTACTGTTAGGTATAATATGACTTACTTAAGTATAAAGTAACTTTATTGTAAGTAAATATTCACCTAATTGTTATCCAATCATATTTTTTTGTATATGACTAGGCATGCTTTAATAATATAAACCTGTAGAAATGTAAGTATTTTATAATAAAACTTTTGAAGTTTGATTCACTTAATTTTCTTAAATGCAAAATATGAATTAATTTACAATTTGGTAGTATATCTAAATTATAATAAAGATAAGAGATAATTTTTAGAAGGCCGCTTTTAGTTTATAATCTACAATATTATAATTATACATATAAGTGTTTATTATATAAACAATTATATAACAATACTGATATCGAATGTAACTTAACATCAAACCTCATAATGTTTAATGTTTTTACATTAGACAAATAATTTGTATCTCAAAACTTTTTTTTATATAAATATGGAATAAATTGAATTATATTTCATAAAGGTAAATCCATAAAAACATGCGAATTTTTCTTAGTAATACGATTCTGAGCGAAACTTAATATATTACAATATATTATACTGATAGTCCATTCCAAAATTTTACTACGTATGTAAATTACCAATGTAAATATTTAAAATAAATTAAAAAATTTAAGGAGTTATTATAAAATAAAGAAATTCAAAATAACGAAAACAGTAATTTCGCCGATTTTTAGTTATATTTCAGTAGTTTTTCTTCTCCTAAAGAAAAACTTTTGATTATTTAAATCCATTATTATATATACATGTATAAAATTTTCAAATCGTTAAACCCAAAATTGCAGGTATAACATTAAACATTTTTGGATAAATTTCAAATGTCTATAAATTGTCAGAAAATATACCTATCCGTTCCAAAATTGTATTACGTATGAAGACTACCTATAAGAACACTCATAAGAAATTTCAAGTCCCTGCGTCAAAATTACTTTGGTAATCATAAAAAATTTAAAATCAATTTTGTCAAAATTACGATTTCCGTGAATTTTTCTGTTTCTTTGTTATTTTTTGGTAGTTTTTCCTCCCCCCAGGAAAAACTTTTGAGAAATTCCAAAAATGAGCTAAATAAAGTACCAACAATATGCGATAAACATACCTTTTTGTGATAATCGGACTATTATTTCTATCCAAAAAAGAGTCTTCAGACATAAAAAAAAAAACATCATTGTAAATCATTCGTTTCGCTCAGAATCTAAAATAATTATAAACTACTTACAGACAACAATAGCGTTTTCAATTGATGATAATAGTTTAATAAATAAAAGAAATAACGTAAACGATTATAAATTATTAAAATAGAAATTTTACTCTTATGCAGAATGGAAATAATAAAAATATTCATTTATCTTTTTATTTATGATAAAATTATTACATATATCACAATAAGTTATATAATAGATACTTCAATACTTGATAACTATACGAATCAATAAATGAAACAGAATTATAAAAATTATTTCGAATTGGTGTTTAATTTTCATTATTTGTACAATATATTTTATTTTATTCCATATATTTAATTGATGAAAAATAAATCTAATAATCATTCTTTATAATACATGTTATTGTTTGTTATTATTAGATACAAACTTTTCGGTCTTTTTGTATTATTAGTATATAAAAATGTAATAATATATTAGGTAATAATATAATCATCATTTTAAATGTATATTACATTTATATTACATATATTTACACATTTAAGCCAAATCCTCGTAACTACTTCTAAATTATTTTATAACTTTTAATACGTTTTAAGATTAAGTAATATCATTGTAACAATATTCAGCTGTATCATGATAGAATTAATATAGTTTAATATTACGTTATTATACTTACTTGAATCCCAAAACTTATTATTTTATCTTTTCCCTCAAAAATATTTTTGTGTGATTTCTATGTGTATTAGTGAGATGATTCAGTACGTTTTAATACCTTCATTTATTTTCTATAATATTATTTTAAAACTTTAAACATTAATAAGTTGTGATTGTTGTTTATAGTATAAGCTACGAAAATAACGGGTTGAAGTCTCAAACTCAAATCACGCAAGTTTTTCATTTAAATGACCAATAAAATAACTAAGGTAAGGAAATAACTATTAAATATTTGGCAAGAAAAGTGGATAAGAAAAGTTGCAGGAAAAAAAGAGTACAATCCGTATATAAGCCTATGCTCGGAATGAACGACCCAGGGGAATTGATAATGTTAAAATGGCCCAATGGACAAGGTTAAGAATAGCTAATTTATAACAAGACAAAATTTGTGTTCAGTTTCTTATTTTTGATAGATATATTTTAGACGCTGAATACTTTGGAACTCTGAAAACTTTTGGAAAACGTCTGACAAATCATTATTTTTGAAGATAAATTTTGAGCATTTGTGTGTAAAATTTCGATTTATAGATGATGAAAATTAAAAAGTATGAATACAATTTATCTTGCATCTCAGACTTTTAATTTTCTCACAGATGATAAATAACGAATATGCTAAAATCACAACAGATATTCAACAAAATATTAGGATTTATCTTTTTATAATTTTGGAAAATACCTATTCAAGAATAATTTATAGAGAAAAAGATAATTCCTTCAATAACATATTTGAGACTAGTAAGAATATATAGAATTTCTGGTATAAAAAAGCAATGTATTTTGGACAACGTATTTGTGTGAGCTAGTAGTAGCTAAGTTAGCTTATCTACTTCCACCCTTCTCGTAATAAAAAGTAAACAATGAAATCGATTGGACGCAAGTGGTACATACGTACAGTTTAAGCAACAATATTCACTCCAAAATATCAAACCTCGTCAAAGAAATACAATCTTAAAAATTTAACTAAATAAATGATAAATGAATAAATAATAAGTATTAAGTAAAAAAATATGCATTTAAAAAAATTAAATACAAAATTATACAACAGATTTACTTGATTTGTTATTAGTACTTCTTTATATAGGTTATAAATTAATGAGATTATAAACATAATTTTAATTATTTTAAATAATGAAAAAAAAAATATTTTAAAGTTTTATTGAAAAACAAGACATGTAAACAAAATTAATGGCCTGTCGGCCTGGTATAATCATTCGTTTAATACCAAATTTATTTGCAAAAAACTTGCACTTCATTATATCGTAGTATATAGAAAATTGCATTAAATTTAATGAGAGCTACATTGCACTAGTTTTGTTAAATAAAATGTATTATAAAATAAACTGTAATTAGTTTGACAATGTAGAAATTACTGAAACAAGTTACAATACGATGTCATATCGATTCATTGTAGAATTGTGCAAATAATGTAATTTCAATATTTATTTTACAAAAAATTTAAAATAATATCCTAGGATGAATACAATTGAAATTGAATTGTATATATAAAACAAATTGAACTAGTGAACTTCATCATTTCAGAGACACCCTGTATGTACTTGAATACAAATTTCATAGTCGGCGACCAAATTAATTTGTTTTAAGTAGTTCTCAAGCGATTAATAGGTTGGGAATACTATACTAAACGAAAACCAACAAATATGGTGTTAATAATAAAACTTATTTAACCATGAGTATATTTATCTAATTCTTATTATATAATTTCATATTACTTAATTAGATTTAAACTTTGTCACATGATAATTCCATTATTAGCACTTAAAATATTATTATCTTATTTTGAGTGTTTACTTCACCAATAGAAAATTAAATAAATTCTGAATAATCATATTTGTCGTGTTATTATTAATAGTTCTGCACCCATTAGAAGTGTTTCCAATAATACACAATTTTCATAAAATTAATAAATTACAACTTTCAAATTTCATTATAGAAGTGTTCATTTTATATGATTGTCGTTGTTTAGTTATTATTTTGAAATATCTTATTGTAAGTGATAACTTAAAAATAATATTTGTTTAACTTAATTCTTAATTAAAAATAATTAGTATACTCCAAATTATGACAAATTGAAAAGATTATAAATACATAATATAGTTTACACTAATTAGGTTTCTTTTTAAAAATAGTTTCGATGGTATTTTAGATTGCAAATACTTTTTTGTGGTTAGATATTTCTGATAGATATTATATTTAAGGAAGTTAATTTATGAGTTTATGTTCCTATGAGTGAAATTTATCAAATAAAATTATAAATCTAAATTAAAAATTATATATTCAGATAACACGTTTATTTATACTAAACGTTATAACTAAAAAATAATACTAAAGTTTTTTAAGTATCTTCTATCTACTAAATGTTTTAATAGAAATAAAGAAATAACGAATTTTTTTTTTTTTTTTAGATATGTCAAGTTATAACTTTTGTTGTGTTATTTTTAAACTTTACAAGTGACATATTTGGTTTTGTTAACTGTAAACGTGTAAATCATGATTCAATTATGTCAAATTATTATTATTTCTTAATAACTTACTTTTACCCACATAATTTGATTATTGTATTCATTGCATCTAGGTGTGTATATAGGTCGCAAATGTTGTTCAAAATATGTTTACCTAAATTATAAACATTGAAAATTGATTTATGAAAGAATAATTACATGCGTGGCTATATACTATTATATTTTCAAATTATCGCTATACTATACTATACTATAATTGGCTTACGAATAATTTTCTTTGCAAATTCTAAAAAACAAATTATTGTCTTATAATTTATGACCTATATAGTGAAGTTTGAAGTTTTTAGTACATGGATTCTGGTAGATATCAAATATTACTTTACAAATGGAATTAAGTTTAGGGACTTGTTATTCTATGTTATCATTATTATGAGAATTATTCGAAATGTTACTCGAAATGACTTAAGACGGGGAAAAAAAGTTAAATGTTAAATGTGTGATATTTTGTTATTCGTTTTTCTTTTGATATAAGAAAGAATATGATTTATAATTATTACTAATTTTTTTTTTTTTTTTTTACTTATTAAAATAATTAAAATATTATTTTAGGTCAATATTTTTGATTTAAAAACAATATTATGATAACATTAAATTATGTATATTTGCTCGCTATGGCAGCATACTACTTCGTTACGGTAAGTGGAAATGTTTATTTCCCGGTAACAAAACCAAACAATAATTGGTGGTCAAACACGATAATATATCAAATATATCCTAGATCATTTAAAGACAGTGATAACGACGGTATTGGCGACTTACAAGGTACAAATTTTCATACTTTTTCAGATTCAAAAAATATTAATATTTAATTAATATTTTGTATTCATTACATTGCATTTCCAGGCATCATACAAAAACTTGATCACTTTGTTGACCTTGGTATCGAAACATTATGGATTGGTCCAATATTCAAATCACCAATGGATGACATGGGTTACGATGTACAAGATTCTATAGCTATAGATCCGATATTCGGCACTATGGAGGATTTCGAAGAATTGGTTTCAGAAATGAACAAACGAAGTAATTTTTAATCTCGAGAATTAAACACACATTGTACGCCCTTAAGCTAATTATATAATCTTTTTTTTTTAGATCTTAAATTTATAACAGATCTTGTACCAAATCATTCAAGTTACAAATGTGATTGGTTTCAAAAATCGATTAAAAGTGAAGGCAAATACACTGATTATTATCTTTGGCGTAATGCTTCAAACCAAGATGAAATTATTAAAAATCCGAATATCACACGGAAACCTCCAAATAATTGGGTAAATTAAATTTATTATTTTTTGTTTTACAAATAAAAATCCTAATTATGTATTTATTGAAAAAAAAAATTGTTGCGTCTAATATTAATATGTAATAAAACAATATAATGAGTCAAATTTAGGTATATAATATAAGCAGATAGTAAATATGAAATATGTCGCTTATAATTAAAATTGTTTATATATACGTCTAACTTTTACATCATTATATAATTATTTTAAAATTAAGAAAGTATGGATTGTACACATCGAGTTTTTAAGTCTTTTATGTTTTAACTGAAAAAAAAACTCGTTTCATTCTACTCGGATATAATTTATTAATAGCTGGAAAGTTATATTTAAGTAATTGTATTTTACCATTTAGATAAAGGTACTTATGAAAAACGTTGACTAAGGCTACAGGATACTATAAACTATTAACTAAGAATTATATGAAAAAATAAATTTTAGTTATGTTGAACAAAATAATTTAATACGAGAATTATTAAACAATACACACATTTGATAAGATTTTAATTAGATTTAATTGCTTTACCATAGATGAGTATATTTGGCGGTAGTGGCTGGACATGGAATGATGAAAGAAAACAATTTTATTATCACCAATTTAGCCCAAAGCAACCGGACTTTAATATAAGAAATCCGTTAGTACATCAAGAATTGAATGTAAGTATACAAATTTATCATTTTCATATAAATATAGTAGGATTAAAAAAAAAAAAGGAAGGTCGATTCTGGACGGTCTTTTTTTCGTTCCTTTCGATTATCAAAGAAATGTATTATAATGAAGATTTGAATGAAATTATATTAAATCCGAAAATACGATTTTGAGTGAAACTCAATATAATACAATATAATAAACTGATAATTCTATCCAAAATATTGCTACATGTGAAAACTAGCTATAAGAATACTCAAAAAAATTTACAAGTCCATATCTTCAAAATTACATTAGTTCTTATGAAAATCTAAAATCAATTTCGTTAAAGTTACGATTTCCGTGAATTTTGTCGTTTATTCGTTATTTTTTGGTAGTTTTTCTTCTCTTAAGGAAATATTTTTGAAAAACTCGCTGATTTTAGAACCAACTAGATGAAATTTTCTATCGAAATCATACCCTATTTATGGTAATCGGACCATTATTTCTACCCGAAATTATGCTTTCACTTTCAGTCTTTTAAAAACACAAAATATCATAATATTCAATTCTACTAAAAATTATAACTTTAGAAGCTTATAAAAAATAAAATGTGATTTACTATTTTTAAAAGATTTCATAGAAAGATTAAGTTGTATATCGTATATGATTAGGCTTTTAAAAAATTTCCAAACCGATAGACCAAAAATTACAGGTAATATTAAACATTTTTGGATACATTTTCAAGGTATATTTTATTAGGATATCATCCAATCCGTTGCAAAATTTTTTCTTATATGTAAAATACCTATGTAAATACTCAAAAATATTTTCAAGTCCCTCCAATTAAATCTAAATTATTTATCGTGAAATATAAAACTTCAAAATAACGGAAACCATATTTTACTGATTTTCCGCCATTTAAAAATTAGCTAAATAAAGTATCAACTATAGATGCAATTTTCTACCGAAAATATACCCTTTTGTGGTAACGGAACCATTATTTCTACATTAAGTCGTGCTTTTAGACATTAAAATTTTTTTTTAAGAATACATCATTGTAAAGCCAATACATTCTTCGTTTCACTTAGAATCTAAAGTAATAAGTAGGTAAGTACATTTTTAAACGAGATAAAAAAAACAAATCCTCATGACAATACTCTATAATTTAATACAAATATTTAAGTTTATTAAAGCAAACACGTCTTATTAAACTATTTTATCCTTTTAAATAAATTTGAGTTATTTATATTTTACCATATAAATTATATACTTGTATTGTTTTTTAGAGTATCATGGAATTTTGGATGGATAAAGGAATCGCCGGATTCCGTGTTGACGCACTCAAACATTTGTACGAAGCAGCTTCGTTAGAAGATGAACCATACATTGCAGGATTTGAAGGTTCAGATAAATATGAGGACTTTAATCATACATTTACGTTAGATCAGCCTGAATCAATCGAGATTATTCGAGAATGGCGAGAAGTTATGGATAATTTTACAAAAAACCGCAATTATTCATTATCCAGGTATACGGTTTTCATTTATATAATTTATCAGTAATATATATTAGTATAATTATATAATTTATAATATATAAGTAATTTATGTGGTAATTAATACGTATTATTAATATTATTTTATCATTTTTACATATTAAAGGCTTATAACCACTGAATCGTATTCATCAGTTGATATTTTAATGCAGTATTATGGAAATTCAACAAATCCAGGAGCTCATTTGCCATTTAACTTTGGACTATTGGGAGCTGACAGAACTGATTTAGTCAATTACATCGATGAAAAAATCGGCGAATGGTTAAACAATATGCCAAAAAACATGGTGGCCAATTGGGTGGTATGAATTTTGAAATTATATTTTTATACACGCACCTAATTATTAAAAAAAATTACTTCTTTACATGAGAATAGACTGAAAATCACGACAATCCAAGAACGGCAACAAGATACGGTCCTGAAATAGTACCCCTATTCACTGCGCTGAAATTAGCGCTACCTGGTGTTGAAGTGACATATTATGGAGGCGAAATTGGAATGGAAAATACGTATGTTCGACCAGATCAAATAAAAGATCCTAATAATGCAGGCGGTAAAAGAGCAGATGAATCTAGAGATTATGAACGAAGCCCAATGCAATGGGATGATTCAATAAATGCTGGTTAGTAGATTATATTGTAAATTAATTTTTATATGGTAAGCATCTTTAAAGTTTTTATCTCAGAATTTTTAGTGATAAAATACCTTCAGGTTTTTCATATTAGTTATAATTTAATTTTTTAATTTTTTTTATTAATGACCTAGAGTTACAAAACTCATATTAACCAATGTTAAATGAATAAGTATATTTTTTTTTAAAACAATAATATTTATAGGATTTTCTGAAGCAAAAAAACCTTGGTTACCAGTAAATCCAAATTATTACAGGCTAAATGTCGAATCACAAAAAAAAATACCAACAAGCAACTATAATTTTTACAAAAAAATGTCTCAACTTCGGAAGACTGATACATTAAAATATGGTGATTTGCAAACTTATAATATCACAAGCTCATTATATATTTTAAAAAGGTAATACAATTCAAATTACAAGAAGATTTTTAATAGTGTTTAATACTAATAAATTAATATTAATACTATTTAATTTGGTATATTTTTAAGATCTCTATCAGGACACGAATCATATATAGTTGTAATGAACTTTGGTAGTGAAACAAAAACAATCAACTTGTCAAAAATAATAAAGAAACTTAATAGTCATCTATACGTTTATTTAGGCAGTGAAAATTCAGCATACAGTGGAGGGTAATTACACAAAATATCAATTTTTGAAAGATTTAAACAATAATCCTAGATAAGCATTCTACCACTAATATTATGTTTCATTTTTATTTTTAGAAATATTATATCTAAAAACTCGTCAATTGATCATCCATTAAAACTGCGACCACAATCCGTAGTCGTATTAACCGATAAATATATTGCAGCTGAAAGCGGAAGCTCTAAAATCGGTTCCAAATTAAACATTTTCTTCTGTACCTTTTTAATTGTGATATATTTTTGGGTGAGTTAATGATAAGTTAAGTATAAAATATTATGCATGGAATATTACATTTTGAATTTGACTAAAAGCAATTTAAACGTTAGAGCAATAAAGTTGAGAATATCAGAATATATTTGTAAAATGTATACTTAAATCAAAATTTTATTTTGATAATTTTTGATTTGTTATTATCTCTGTAAATATTATTATAATTTTTGTATTTCATCTTGTAAAAATTAATAGAAATAAATAACAAATATTATTTTCGTTTTTTAATTTAATAAAAACAAAAAAAGTATTTGTATAACTAATGCATTTTTTTCAATAACCTAAGAAAACCTGAGAGTATTTCTAAAATAAAAAAATGAAATTTTTATATCAATATTGAAAATAAAACAAATTCTAATCAAATTAAGAATATGAAGTATAACAGAATCAGACTATCATACGACAACAGCCAGAAATAAAACTGCGCATATTGACATTCAAAACTATTACTTAGGTACTTAATTATGCCAAGTGTGATTCAAGTATTACGAAGTACAAAATAAATGATTAACGATTTCTCAAACTTATAATATTTAAAATTATTAAAATAAAATGTGTTATACTATTTCTCCTGTGATATACGTACATACAACATACATAATATATCAAGTTTTGATTCATTAATACATTTTGAAATTAATTCGTTTGGAAAATCATTTCCCAGACAGCAATTCTTTGGTTTCTCTATTTGTATGTTTTTATTTGGAAAAAAAATCTAAAATATTATGATATAAAATAGTTTTTTTATTCAATTTCTTACATACGCGTTTGAGTATAGTGAAATCTGGCAAAAGGGAGCCCGAGTCCTTTATTCTTTCCTTCCTGTTTCCTTCCGGATCCCATTCGAACGCTGAGCCTCTCTGCCGTTAGACCCTTCTGGAAATGTCAACCCCAGCTACAGGCAATATTGTAATATTTCGTTTGTACGACAGATCACAAATTTCACTCCCTTTCCGCGTCCATATTCTTTTTATTTTTGTTAGTTCATTTCTTCAATCCGATATCATTATACATGTACGTATGTTATTATACATCAATATAATATGCACCCGAAATGATCGAGTCGTCAATAATAAATTATTTCAAACAATATTTATTAAAAAAAAAACGATATTACCTATTTACTTCTCCAAGTATTAAATACGTACTTTATATATATATATTATGCCATGCTCTTTGTTTGAAGAACACGTGTTAGCTATTATGAGTTTACTATGTTGTTCGCGGTTTACGTGTGAACCATTAATGGGATTACCGAAACATAGTACTGTTACCCCTTTAATTTCCACCCCACAGAGATATATTATTAAATAGTTGTTTTTTTATTGCATTTGGAATAAGTGACAATGTGATTGATCGCATCGTATGGGTTGTGCCATATCCTTATTGGATTTGATTAAAAAGAGTAGGCTTTTTTATTAAGTTAATATAACATTCCGAATTAAAACTGTAAATACGCATGCTATTGTTACATACGGTTGTTTAATTTTTTTATTACAAATCGATTTTTGTTCTTATTCGTATTTATACCAAATTTCAATATAATATTATAGTGATATTTCTTTTCGTCTGTTGTAATATTGTACAATTAACGTTAAAAATACGTATTATACGAAAGAGGATACAAAATAAAAATACTTTTAGAACACGTATAACTTTAACAACTAAGATTTAATACATAACATAATGACATAATACAACTGTTAAGTAATAATAATTACAAAAGTTAATACTTTCGATATATATACATATGATTTTATATTGAAATTATAACTAACGATAAAAATATCTAACCAATATTATTAGAGAAATAACTAACATTTTTACACATTTTATTTAACTATTTTATATACAAGTAAACTATTTTTACCTCATAAAATTGAATGTTTAATGTTTGATTTCTATTTCCGGAATATTTTTTTATAATATTTATAAAAATTATTATAATTATTTCAGTTTTAGAGAAAATAATAGGTTTTATTAAAAACACATAACTACATAATCCAATGGAAAAAATTATAATCTAATTGACAGTAAAAAAAAAACAGTCAACTTCTATCAATATTTATTCGATACGTAGTTCATCAACTTATACCTTGGTACGTTGGACGTGACATGTGGTCACAATGAAACGTGTTATTACCCAACAGTACAAAATGGCCTCCAGTGACATAAATGAAAAATAAAAGGACAAAAATCATCGAGTGCACTCATATACTAGATTTTTTTTTCCACAGTAACGAACCTATTCTTTATACGTTTTCTACGTACACGTGAAGAGTATACTGAAGATTCGAATTCCCCCCGCTGAGATCTTTCATACATACATAATATAGGGTTTGAACATTTTTTCTGAATTGATCCAAAAATGTTAAAGTAAAATTACAAACTAATCGATTAAAATTGTTCTCATGCTATAATGACAAATTGACAATGATATATTATGTAACTCATGAATTTACACAGTAGATAGGGATATTATTTTATATTTATTCAATTAAGAGAAAAGTATAATTAAATATGACGATATATTTACAATAATCGCTCTAGAACAATCAAGAATATATAATGTTTCACATAATGCATTAATTACAATCTACAATATTCGAAAATTATAACAAAATTGAAAATATTATAACTTCACGTTCATGATATAATAAAATAAAATAAAAAATGAAATGAAGTGTAACAATAAAACAGTATAATTTTATAATATATCGTTTATTCGATTTATAAATAATATTTTCATATAAATATGTTATGTTATTTAAATCTTTTAAATGTATTTTAATTTTCAGTCATATTAGATTTTTTTCTTTTCGTTGTAAAAGCCAGTTCAATATTTTAATTTCCAAAGTACTTTTAAATACAATGAACACAAATTAAATAATTTTCAATATTATCTTAAAATGTATTGTGAATTTTTTTCTTGTGGACAACTGCGTCAAATAGTAATGTGATCATTGTTTCCAATGTTTTAATTAAATTCGTTTTATGTTCTAAAAAATTATCAATTTTTAATTTTAATGATGATAAGTAATATTTTTCGGCGTTATCTACTATTATTCTTGACCCATCTTCCGAATATGTTTCGTGTGATTTACATCGATTTTCTTAAAAAAAAAAAAAATATCAGTCCAATCAAATCAAGAATACGAAATGTTTATATAAGACTACATAGATATTTTTAATTAGTACATTGTTTTCTTGAATCGGTTTTTTAACTTTAATCATATGTTAATTAATAAGTATACCAAATTGTTACTTACTGATTTCTTGTTCAACATCGTTACATATTTGTGCCACTGATTTATGAACTTCAGACATTTGATTCAAAATATTTATCATTAATCTACCAACATTAAAATATAGAATAACTTATAAAAACGAAATGAAAATGTAATTTATATTGATTACCGCTGACTTTCTTCTATTTGGATTTTTAATTTCTCAAAATCGTCATACGTTATTCCACAACTAGACTTTGTCAAATTTAAATCAAAACTTAGACATTTTGTCCCTTTTACCAGAGCGTTGTCGACAAATCCGAATAGATTATTCATCTGAATTTCCTAATGATTATTTTCTGATAGTCATGCATCGTAAATTAAATTGTTATTTTACCTTGTAAATGATACTGTTTAGATCACTATAACGTTCCGTATAATATTCGGCAATCGGCTGCTTCGTTATGGTCGAAGGTAGCGATTGCGTTGATGGTCTTTTTTTTGACAATACTTTGTTCAAGCTCTTTTTGGCAGAAGTTCTCAATATTTTATATCTAAAAACATTATGGTAAATCTCAGTCACTTTAAACACCATATAATAACTCGTTATATTGATGTTCGTATTTGGTTTACAATAATTCTCGACACTCTCGTAATTCTTCCATAAAAATTGTACGATGTTGTTGTTTGAAAAACCTAATTGGTACGGGTTTCTTCTCAGTGAAATAATTTTCAAACGCAGCTTTTACATCTTCGTTGCTTATTTCTTTGTTGGAACAGTTACACTGTTTTATAATATCCCCAGAACATTGCTCGAGAAATTTGATCGCTGTCAATTCATTTTTTAAATGTATCATTTCGTTCTATACAAATTCATCAGTAAAAATCTACTTTCAAATATTATTAAATTAAAACTCACACCTTTAATGAGTTGCTATCCATTATTGACGATGGTGATATTTCAACTATTATCTTATTTTAAATCATTTTTACGAATATTTTAGAATTTATCCAAGCTTTTTTTTATATATTTTATACTAACTTCCTTAGATGTTTGCAAATTTACTTGTTATTTATTACTTAAGACTTTACTAAATATTTAAACGCTCACTTACCTATAAATAAGTTTATGGTTAATAAATTAAGGCAGAATCGTCTGCAAACTGAACACGATTTTTAATAAACACATTTTTAATCATATACAAAATATAAACAGCCAATATATGTTTTTATTATATTTCGTTGTTATTTGACATTATTGCATTTTTTTAGATTAGTTATAATTAATTCAGTGAATTTAATATTGATTAGCTACAATTTATATTAAATATAAATTCGTTAAAGTAGTGAAATCAAACCTATGTTTCAAAGTTTATAACTTTATTGCAAAAATATCAACAAACTATAAAAAAAACACTTAAATTATTCCAAACAAAGAATACAAATAAAAAACATGTTTATGTTCTTTATGTATTGTAATGTTTTTCTTATTTCAATAATTTAAACTATAAAATATACGTACACGAAAACAATTAAAACATCAAAAATAACCTTAACAATTGTTATTATAATATATATATATATATTATAGTATACTATAATAATATGACTATAATTTAAATTAAAAAAATACAGATAATATTGGCTTCATTCAGAGAAGTTGTTTTTCAACAGGAAATAACAATAGTTCTTTTAAAATGTACAATAAATTGTTGCGGTGGTAGGTGACCGACGGTACGACAAACACACACAACGCGGGTTTGAAATTAAATTAATTTAATTTAATGTCAGATCAATAAAAAATGTATAATATAAATATACAAATTTTTATAAAAATAAATAAAAAGTAATTAATTGTGAATACAATTATTAGAAAAAAAGAAAGACACAGACAATGTTTCGAGTGAAATAAATGAATAGCAGACGCGTAAAGTGCAGGCGATGTTTATGTCACGGGACTCGGTAAACGAGAGCGAACCGGCGGCGATCGTGGTGGCTCGTCGATCAACGCCGCCGTGGAATCGTACCGATTTAGCTTAAACCGGTATTTGCACATGTTTCGGGCAGATACCGATTTAGCTTAAACCGGTATTTGCACATGTTTCGGGCAGACCCGTTACGATAAGCAAATTGAAAGTCGTAGGCCGTCGTGGTGGACGGGTGAGATATGAACGATCGTTTACACGACCGTGTCGAAATGGCATTACACTAATTATAATCCACATTGATATGGGTGGTGCCCAAAATCTTTTCATTTTTTTTTGACTTATAGATTTATTGACTCGGAGTAAAATTAATATGACAATCTTGAAATAATAATTGTCTTTGTATTAAACATTTTAATTTACAAAAATAATATAAACACGTGCCTAACATATAAGAACATTTTTAACATTAAATATGACCTTTTTAAAACAAGTACAGAATTATTTAAAATTTAAAATTTCTTTTCTCTGTCGTTCCAAAAGCCTCTCCATATTATTACACTGATCCAACGCGACATCCCGTTCGCTCTGTAACGTTTGAATTGCTTGGTCTTTCCGTTTAATCGCTTCTTTCACCCTTAAATAATAATAACGATTTCATACATTTTAACTAATTTAGTTAAAATTGACTTAAAAATCAACGCATACCTGATGTAAACACGATTGATTTCTATTTCCTTTTCATTCTCTATTTTTTTAATTTTATTTTCAAAATTTAACTTTGATTGATTTAGTTCTGCTTTTAATAATTCTAGCTTAGTAACAGTTTCATGTTTTATGATATCGTCTTTAGCAATTAGATCTTCTTTTAGTTTTGAAATAATCTTAAAATAAACATAAATAATTAGACAATAATATGTAATTTAATACAATGTATAATATTTTTATACTTCTTGTAATCGCTTTTGTTCAATATAACACTTATTTAATTCACTTGTTAACTCAGCAATTTTTTCTTCGTATTCTTGTGCTTTGGTACGTGATTCATTTAATTTTAAACGATGGCCAGATATTGTATTCTCCAATTCATGAATATCAGATTCATATTCGGATTTAATTCGTCTATATACATTTAATGTATTGTTAATACACAATTATTTAATTAATAATATTCTCACGGATAAAATTGTAAAAAAAAAAAAATGATCTAAATTTTAAATATTTTCTTTTAGGTATATCAATTAAATAGTACATTGTAAACAAAAACATATTATAAAATTTACTTGATTTTAGTTTCTGATATTTTCTCTCTTTCAAAAGCTTCATTTTCCAACTTTTGAACGACTAATTCGATATGTTTATCTCGTTCTTTTTTACACATTTCTTTAATAGTATTTTCCTTTTCCGCCAAAATAGTAGTTTGATGTTTTAACCATTTTGTCTTTTCAGATTCGCAATTTTCTCGAATAACCTTCAATTCATTCTATAAACAAATTTTACTACCATTAACCGGTTTTAAAAATATCTTTCTATAATTTGTAAAAATGTATTATTATTTTATTTCGTTATAAATACATAGAAAAATATTATTAATTTTAAAAAAACTCAATGTCTTTGTAATATACTTGATATATATGTACTGTTGGCGCTAGGTAGAATTTGTATATGTATATTTAAAATAACATTGTATGAAATTGTACGGAAATATCTATACCCTTATTAAGTCAGTTACGACATACACCCAATAGCGTCAACATCGTCTCGCTGGTGTAGATATAAGTTTTGTAACGAATAAAATAAAATTCTTTATAAACTAAAATCAACAATTCTTCTCTATCCGAGAACCAACAAAAACCCTTACAGTCCACTCAACATGTACATTAAAGATTAATAGAAGGTTATCAAAATTTAATAAAACTAAATTTAATAAACTTCGAATTTATTATTAGAAATTTTTTTAAAACATTATAATAATCAATACTCAGGCAATTAAATTGATTTCATTTTATATACTTAAATATTTAGTAAATAAATATTTGTTTATTAAAAATACAGAACAAAATTCATATTCAAGTATAAAATCAACAAGATTTTCTTATATTTTAAATGGATATAATGTAAAACATACCTGAAATTCTTGATCCTTTTTGATAATATTTTCCTGTAATTCTGTAACTAATTTTTCAAATTTACATTCAAGAGCTCGTTGTTTATCTTGGAGTGTAACATCAATTTCTCTTTCTTGACGCAATCTTTCTCCATGAATTTCACCCAATAGTCGCTTCCGTTGCTCTTGATAACTTTTTTCAAGTTCAGAAATTTCCATTTCTAAGCTAGTATTATGTTTTAAACAATTATTAACAATAATATATTTTTAAGTAAGTATATAAAGTATATCTAAATAATTACAGAATATTTATTTTAATCTCAACATGGACTTTATTTTATCATACCTGCTTTATATATTTTACTTATTGCATTACGTAATATATTTCAATTAAATTCTATATTTTAGTTTTAAAATTAAAAATTACTATTAAATACCTAGTAAATAAAATTTAATGAAATCATCACGTCGAACATATTTTACTGTATAAATAATTTAGAATTTATTTCTAGGTGTAAAAATTAAAAATTAATAAATAGCCAATCAAATAATTTATGATTTTCTAACATATTAAAAGTATCAAATAATACAATATTATAATAATTATGTTGGTACTACTTTTATTATGTAAATTATTCAGTGTTTATATATTACTTACATTAATCCTTTATCAGAATTCAGTGTTAAAAGTTGTAACTCAAAAATTAAAAAAATTGAGTTACTACCCTTTTCGTTGGATGTATCGATATTATGTTTTAATTTTTTTTTTTAATTGTTTTATTGTTTTGTTATTTTTTTTGTAAACAAAATTAATTAATATTTAATAGTAGGACAGTTATAAATTTATTAACGTTATGTACTTTTCTACTTTCATGTAGAATATATTTGAATGTTTAACTTATTACTTGATTTTGCCAAAAGTATTTAATGATATAAATCATATCTAGGTATACCATTACCTAGTTATGACGACGGTGGTTATCACTTATTAAATTAAAATAATATTTAAATAGTTAAAAGTCATTTTTTATATTTTAATATATAACATACTTACAGTTTGATATTCCCAAATCAAAGATTAGATTTAAAAGAACTTACCGATTTCTTGAATTTTCTCTTTCTGTTATAACTGCTTGTTCTCGATCTGCATCCATTTTATCTCTCATAGTTGCCATTCTCCTATGCCATGTAGCTTCAATGTCTTCAATTTGTGATTGATGAATTCTTCTAAGTTCTGATAACTCTTCTTGGTATGCGGTTGACATCCTATTAAGTTCAGGTTCAATCCCTTTAATCGTCATTTCCTACATAACCAGCATAATGTTAAAACAAATATAAATATAATTAAGCTTGACAGAAAAAATTTACTTTGATTTTTTTGGTTTTAATATCGACCCAACGATCTTTTTTAATTTTTTCTGACGCCGTTTGTTTTTCAATAGCTTTTTTTAATTCAACCCTATGCCGTTCTTCTTGGCTAGATAAAGCATCGTTCATTTTCTTAGTCAAGTCTTTTATAGTTAATGAGCAGCTTTCACTTAGTTCTTTTTTCTCGTTGAGTAACTAATGCGATTATGTTTTAAATAAAACATTTCAATTTTCTTTGATAAATATTATTAAATGTATTAAATTACAAAATATTTTAAAACTTACTTTATCTATAAATTTTTGATGTCTCATAACTGTGGATTCATATTCAGCTTTGTTTTTTGCATGCTCCGCTTGCAATTCAGTAATAGTCATTTTTAACTTTTCAGTCACATCTTCCTTTTCAGACAATTGTAATTGAAGCATTGCTACGTTTTGCGCCAATTCAGCTTTACTGAGCTCCAATACTTGTTGGAGTTTACCTTTTTTTATATCCATAACATTTTTCACGGGTCTAAACAAAAAGCGATTTATACGATGTTACGAGGTACATATTACGATTAATCAACTCACGACGATAGTGGTGTATTTGGAATATTTACGGGTGATTTATGTTTAGGTGATTTAGAAGGAGTAGAACGATTTGAGCTTTTTTCTACCTCGTCCAAAAATGACCAAAGTGCTCTTTAAAAAATTCAGTAAAAACAAAAACAAAAGTAGTTTTTAAAAAATATATTCAAAGTTATAAGAAAAAAAAGCAAATTTTTAAATGATTTCCAGTGATATTAACTTTGAACTAGAAGAAGGCTCTGGTACTAATGTTTGATGTTTTTTATTATCTGTAACACCATTTTTCCTGACATTCATGTCTACAAGAAATCAGTATCTATTATAAATATTGTACAAATTAAATATAAATAATCTTAAATATATTTCTTAATGTATATGTATACAATAATATAATATGAAATGATTGTAACAAACATGTTTCTAGAAGAAATATAAAAGAAATTCATCAATTAACTAGGTACCAATATCATTATTTTCAGATTCAAGTTCTTTTAAAATGTTTACAATTTCATCATATGTTGACGTCTTGTGATTTCCATTACGAAATGTGTCCTTGAACATACAAATCATTATAATATAATATTTAATTGCCATTCAATAAAAATAAGTACTTTATAAATTAATATTATTATTATCTATCATTATATGAACAAAAAAACACAACGGACAATATTATGTATGATGCTAAAGATAATAAAATATACAAAGTAATTATAAAATAGATAGATACTCAAGTAGTAAAACTTACAAACGTGTCATTTGATTCGGGCGTGGGTGGTCTCTGATGACTGGACATCCAAGAAACTACATCCTCTTTAACATAATCCACAGGCAAATCCCCATCTTTTTTTGGTTGTCTTTCTAAATTTTTCTCGTTTTGCGTTACGGGTCTAGTAAGGTCTTTTTCTACAGGGGCAACGGTCGGCTTAGATTTTAAAGCCGACTTAGGTGTATCCCTTTTCACTTTGTTCACAACTGGCACCACAGTCTTTTTTTTCTTTTTCAACTTACTAGACGGAACCCGACGATTGTCGTCATTCTGAAGTATCTCCAATAGATCTACCGAAACGGACGCTTTGAGCTTATCCCCACTGCCTATTGCAGCGCTGAGATTCGAGTACAGATGATCTTCATCTAACTGATCCTGGCTACCCCGGATGCTCATCGACGAACTACTCCTCGTGTACGTAATGGTCCCTTTATCATTGTCAATCACTCTCTCGCTATACTCGTATGACATGCCGTTCAGCGATACATCGGCGACAGAAGGCGCCGCAGCGATGGGTGCCGAATTCGGAAACCAACGTTGGAATTTCAGTTCGATCGCGTCGTCGAAAGTCACGGAATTTCTGTGCTCTCGGTCAAAAGTCTCGGGCTGCGTGGGAGGTATTGGCGGCTTTGACTTTAAACCAGGTTCCAGGGTGGGTTGACATTCAGTCCCATAAGTATTAACCTGTCTGTTGTGCTGGATGGGAGTGGAATGACCCTCTGACGACAGTTCTGCCGCATCTAATTCGTCGAATGTACTGTCCAAATCCACGTGACTTCTGGTACCTAGATATTTGATTACATTATTATTCAATAATAAAACAACTATTGTTTGTTGAAAGTATCTATAATACCTTCCTTTTCTAATTACTCAATATAGGATATTAATGATTCATTTATAATAAACCTGATCAATTTTAAAGTTAAAAACCACAATATTCGTAATAATTATAATTTATTTTATATTCCTCATTTTTCTCAAAAATAAATGTTAAATGACCCTATTAAAATTGTAATATCTTTTGATAATAATCAAGTTCTTAAATTATGTAAATATTAGTACAAAACTGTCATTTATCGACGTTAACAGAGACTTTATAACCACTACATAGATCGTAAGTGATTACTTTAAATTTACATTTCTAATATCTTATATGAATTTATTATAATATCATTGTTGTATTGTGTTTACACTATTTTATTACATGTTGGATGTGAATTGATTTATGATCAAGAAAAATAATTATGACTGAAAATAAGCATAAAATATATAATATAATGTTATAAACTAATTCTAAAACATGAAAAAAGAGATTGAATGATAAATTTAAAACTATATTTTACAAAAATATACAATTAATAATTTAATTCTGAACTTATTCAAACGATCTAGAAAGTAGGAAGGAATACAATTTATCTTTAATAAATGTTAATAAATATATGCAAATTAATATGAAATATATTAAATAAAATATATTAGACAAAATATTTTATTATATTATAATTATAATTATATAATATATTACAATTAAAAAAAGAAAAATGTCAAGTTAATAATAGCTTAATAAAATTTGATTACAATTTGGAATATCTAAGTTGTAATATTTTAGAAAGACGTTTAATTTTAAATGAAAATGGTTTATAGATAAAAATATTCTTTTAGATAATAAAACAATACGATAATTACCTATCGTGTTCTGTTGATTGTTAAAATCGAATGTAATATGCCGATTTTTTACGATCGTGTTTATAGTGTCCGCAGACTGAGGACGTTTAACAAACATCGATCGGCGAGGTGATTCCTAAAAAACAAATGAAATGAACGTTAGACACTATGACAATCAACTAAATGTATTTGTTTTGTTCACTAAACCTGATATGTTGCACCGAGTATAGATGCAGACATCGGTCTTCCTTGCAATGGCGTGTCGACGTTTTCATTATATGAATAATGTAGAGGATTTGATATATTGAAATTCGATAAACGTGTCGACAAATTAATCTAAACAAATATGGTACACGTACTTCAGTAAAATAATCTTTACCAATTGTGTTTTTAGATTTAAATCATTAATTTTACAAGTTTAATAGAAACAATTATTTTTATAATAAGTACATCATCATTAATAAAACTCTGATCCGTTTATTATTATTACCTAATTAAAATATAATTATCTAGATCAAAAATTCACCACCGTTCTTGGTGAATTTTTTTTAACGTAAATATGCAATACAATATGCAAATAAACTAATTATTAATTGTTTTAATTATTAATTCGCGTGAATAATATTATTATAATAGACAAACACACCCCATCGCGTCAAACAGAATTTCAACTAAGAGTTCATTTCTATTATTATCACAATTTCATTATTGTCGTTACGTATTATAAATACGTTAAAGTTAAAAATATTGCGTGACAAAAAGATGCATGCACGCACAAATATTTCAATGATATGAGTATATTAGAAAGCACAGAAAAAATTCATAAATCAACAAATAAAGACAATTTTTCCATATCGTGTTTAAAAAAATACTTTCTATTTTCATCATAATATGTAATTTTTCTATTTTTGTATTATTTTATTTTATTTTAGTTTTAACCGAATTTACGATATATAAACTATTGAATTAACTTTGAAATATTATAATATAAGATATAGATATTTTAATATTATATAATATAATTATACTTGTTGTACGTAAGTACTAACATACAAAATATGAATTATCTTCCCCTAAAATCGAAGCATTATTAGAAATATTACTATTACACGTGATTATAAAATATGTTATTATATGTTAAGTGGGTCACTTACTTTGGATTATTCTAGCCACCAAAAAATTTAACCAAATTCGCCTATGATTACATATATTTTTTCAACTATAATAGGTATATATTATGTAGATAAACTACTTCGGTACATCAAATTACAATTCGTTTACCAAAATACGTTTGTATTTTTCATAATTGGCTATAGTATTAATATCAAATATTTCCAATTAACTAAACTGCAGTACCGTTAGAAATTTAAATTATTATGCGTTTTTCGCTAACAAAGATATTACATTATGTTAGGTACTAACTACTAATGTACTAGTATTAAAAATATCTTCGCAAAATGCTTTAATTTAAATTATAAATTCCTAATTCAGTGGTTACTCAGAGTTCCATAGAATTTCTTTGAATTGTTAAAAAATAATTCGAAGTTCAAATTATAAAATTCCCTTTTTTAAGTTAATATTAGATCATAATTTTCGTATTTATAACGGTTTCTTATCCATTTTGCTGAATTTGTAATAAAAAGGTGCACGATCGTAATTTTATATATTAGGTATATTTAACCTTGTAGAAAAAAGGTACAATGCTAAATTAAAATTTTTATCACGTCTACTTAGTGGCACTATTGACTCTCATGAGTTATTATCACTAATACATTTTTAAGTACCCCTCTCCCCCGCCCGTTCACATTCACCATTCTATATTCCTAAACTAAGCTCTAAGAAATTAACTATATATTAAAAAAAGCCTTTCGTAATTTAATGATCTTGCAAACCTAGATCCATCATTTACTTTTGTTGTAAATATTGTTTAAATTAGCTATAAGATTCACTATAATATGTTTATATACTAATTAAATCATGGGGCTTCTGCCCATTTCTTTTATAATAAATAAATAAATAATTATAATAAAAAAAATTGTTTATAATTAGAATTTTAGAGGTTTGTAGTTATACTTTATATTTTTAAAAAATCCACGACCTCGAGAAAGGTTAAGAACCCCTGGTTCAATGGTTCAAATTATATGAAAACAATAAAACATAACTAGAATATACTCGTGCACCGTTGATAATAATAATAATGTGCATTCTTATGTAAATGACGTATCGATTTGGAAAACAGTATTATATTTTGTAAACTCAATAAGGTCCGTTTCCTTGACTCAACAACCAAACGCACGTTATAAATATAATAAATAGACATAACAGAAAAGACTACATTTAGATTTTTGAATGCGCGTGTAAGTTATGACATTGTAGGGTGCGGTGAAAAAAAAACATAAAAGACACTAGTTAATTTTTATAGTCATATTATTTGGATTATTGTAAGGATTAATGTTAATAATCCGTTTAAAGTTTTCAAAAACATTTTTCAAATTGTTTATATATTATTTTTTATACAAAACGTATATTATGTTATATTATCGTATGTTCCACGGTCCACGGATTTGGTTAGATTTAACATTGGAAATTCGCAAAATCATGATTTTTCCTACATTTAAAAAATGATAAACTTAACTCGATTGACTCGATTAACTTAACTAAATCGATTATAGAATATTATATACGTACGTGAGAGCCTTGCAGCGACAACCCCGTCGTTGGCGTCGAGTTTTTATTAGCTTTCGTGTCCTTTTTGAAATTGGATAACATTTCGTAAGAAAATTGAAATTGAAAATAAATTAAATAACTTTACAAGAACATTGTGATTATAAGTAAATATTTGAGTAAATTGTATAATATAAATTTAAAAAAAATGATTTCAAAGAATGTCAACTACCGTTCACGTGCAGATAGACATCGCAATAGACCTATATACTCGTATATATGGATATACCGAATCTCGTCCACACAACAAAACGGTTGCCGAGCAACGCATATTAAATGCCCATATAATATACATGATTTTTGTAAAAAAGGGTTTGCAGAACGATATACGTTTGTTGAATTCGACGAATAGTAAAATAAGACCGAAAATAATAACAAATATAATAACAGTAACCTAACCTATAGGTGCTAAAAATATAATAATATAACCAATAGGTAAGTGCTAAATCAAATTAGATGATTATCTATTTGATAACACCTTTATTTCTTTAATGATCGCCAACATAAATTGTATAGTCTAAAATTATAAGTGATCATTATAGATTTAAGTAGTGTGTATTTACAAATATAAATAAACATAAAAATTTATATTCAGGTAATAATTGTTCATCAAAAGAAAACACAATTGTTTGATATTTTTAAATCTTAAAATTTATTTTAAGATATTTATTTCAATTTTCATAAATTATCTATAATCTATGATTGATAACAAAGATAATGTTACTACTTGATCATATTTTACAAAAATTCTAGATGATTTATTTTAATAATTAGTATAATATAAAATAAGAGTAGCCTCTACATTTTTGTAAAATTTTAATGTAGGTACAATAAAAATGTGTTTTCGAATAATTTTTGTTTAAAAATAGGAGATTTTCAAGAGTTACTATGATCGTTTAATCATCTAAATTCAAACGGCTACGCTCATTTTTGTTAACATATTTTATGGTGTTAATTACTGAATTATTAGTATTATTATTTTCAAAACCAAAACAACTACGTGTTTATTAGTCGTCTTGAATATTTATTCGTCTGTTATTCATGTGCTTAACACCCACACGTTTCGTTTTCCTTGAATTCTTAATAGTATAAATTTTTTCGATGACATTCTGTTTAATAGTACCTATAGGCTATAATATTATATAATCGTATACTTTTCACATTTATTATACAAATATATTTATACTATATACAGATAAGTTATTACTGACTGGTTATACTATGCTACTTTATATATATTAGACTGGTTATAATCTTCAGAATGTATAGCCATGTTTTTATTACACCTACATTGTAATATTATTGTATGGACCAACCGACCAACTACCATTACGCTGTAATTATGTCGGCTTAGAAAATAATGATGAAATTATAAAATAAAAAACAAATGTAAACACAAAATATTATATTATAATCGTTTTATACATAGCATCATATTTATTTAAACACATTATGTACTTTGTGGTGATTATGATTATTTAAATTAATTAAATAAAAAATGTTGACAACAAAATTATTACGTATTATATGTTTTCGTGTTTTCTGGTTTAGTTAATAAAATATATATGACCAACACGCTATACAAAATTACTGTCATACCTAAAAAATTTAAAACCAATATTTCCGTTGGCCAATGTTTGAATTGCTGGTTCCTTTAACATAAAAATAAAACATTTTAAAATAATATACCGAACCCATACACGATATAAAAAACAATAAAAAAATGTTTCATACGTACAGGACAAAAATTATTTTTTCATTAAATCCCAATACTGTAGTTACAACAGAAAGTACAAAGGTCAATAGCCCGAGATGTAAATGATATGGCATAAAGGCTTCTTTATATCGGATAGCTATTCCTGGATAAAGAAATGACACCAAGCCACTAGCAAACTATAAAATCAATTGACGACACGTGATATGAGTTACATATTATTATTATAACATTAGAAACGACAATTACATATAACATTTGCCAGTTTTAATTTTTAAAGAAATAGAAAAAAAAACAATTCGTTTACCTGAAAAAGAAACATTGCAACTGTAACAATTCCCAGCCAACTGTGCAAACTGTGAAATTTCGGGATTGGTGGATTAGCAATTAAATTTGAATTCAAACCCGTCCAAATACCAAATATTCCAATGATAATTATTCCGGTATGAATAATTGTGTGTTGTATTTTTAATACCCGTTTTTCAACATTGCGAAAATTTCGAAAATGAAGAATAGCTAAGAATATAAGCAAGCAATAGGTATATTTAATTTTTTGTTTGAAATGTTTAAGAAATTAAAATTGTATCATTTAAAAACAGTTATGAACATTAAAATCGAATAAACAATCTTACAATTTGCCAATAAATAAATAAAAGAAATTGTCATTAACAATGGGTGCCAGTTGCATAATTTTGAGATTTCAAAAATACTAAAACCGTTCCGATAAATTTGAAGCCAACACAAGACAGATAATATAATCAGTATTCCGATAACCTAAAATTAAAATTATAATATGATTTCGATATTTACATTTGTTGCTTTTTAACTTTATTATTTATTAGTTTAATATTTACAAAATACCTGTAATATTGTGTAAAGTGACAAATACCTCACAATATGATCATTGTTTTTCGAAGATATTATTTTATTATTGTTATCATTCCCATTATGTCCAATGTTCGATTCACTATTAATGATTGCAGGTGTTACTTGAACTTTATCAAAATCTAATTCCAATGTAACTATGTAAAAAAAAAGTTTATGCTATAAAAATGTAATCACTTAAAATTCAATCAAATATTATGATATATTAGCATATTATTAATTATTTTAATATATTTTAAGGGGCTGGATCAGTTTGATTTTTTCATGAATTTAGACAAATAACTTGGTGAAAATTGACATAATATCATAGTATATCTAATATTCCATTTTTATTTTGAAAAAAAATTTAATTTGTTAATTTAATTTTTATAAAATATAGAAAAAAAAATATTGCAAACTTGTAACATGTTTATTAAAAGGTAAACAGTAAAATTACTTTGTATCATACTAAATTAACTTATGAAAGTGCAAGAGATTTTGAAAATTTTGTATTGTTTTTAGTGTACAAATTCCGTTGGAGTCAATTAATTATTCTTATCTTTTTTTATATTATATTATTTTATAAATTACTAAATTAGTAGTTAATTTTAACTTATTAAAGTAATTTTAAAATTCAATGCAGTAATGAGAGAACGTTTAATAAAAAAAAAAATTCTGTTCTAAATAATATGAACTACTTTTTAACAAAAACATTTTAAAATAACCATTGTTTCAATTTATTTGGATGAGTGGAAATAAAGTGTGTAAAAATCGTTTTAGTCTTAATGTGTATTTTATACATTCGTCGAAAATTATTATTGACTCAAAAGTGAAGTTAACGAAATATTTTAAACTGAGTTAATAGTTAAAAGTTATAAATAACAAAAAAATAATCAGGTAAGTTGAAAGTCAGATTAACAAAAAAATATTAACTTAACTGATGTTAATTTAATTTTTATCACTTTTTTTTCATATAATATTATTACCTAATAAAGAAGTTTGTTTGAAATAAGGTTTTACAGATATAGATAAGAAACACATTTAAAATTTTAAACAAAGTGTATATAATAATTGAAGGTAGCAGCCACAGCAGTTTAAAAATCGCTACCGCTAGTGTTTGAACCGAACACAAGTGAAACAAACTTTAGATTTCATAAAAAAACCACAATGTACTGTGAATACTAAAAATGTGTAAATAAATAAAACTAGTTTAGTTAATAGTTAATATTAATATCATTTTATAAACAAAATTTATATTTTGCGTCCGATAAGGTAAAAAAAAAACTTAACTTAAATGAATTGAAAAAAATTAGATTATTTTGAAGTTAGTGCAAAGCAAAATAAGTTAAGTTAGTAAACAGCCAGTTAAGTTAAAAATTTTAAATTAACTTAAATTAAATTTATTAACTCACTAAAGTTTCGCAAATTTATATAATAATGACTATATCATCAATATAAACTATCATACTATTATCATATTATATATTGCTCTAACTTAAATAATCATATTTTTTTTTTTATGTACATAATATCTATTATCACTTAGGGTTAATAAATAAAATAAATACGTTATTATTTAAAGTTTTTTATTATACGTATATTAATGTTACACAATGGCGGCTTGAGTAGGATTTTGTGAAACAATTGTTTCATAAATTCATAAGGTTAAAGTTATAAAAAGCGAAAAGGTCAATTTTGGATATTCCTCTTTCGTCCTTTCGGTCCTTGAAGAAATTAAATTAGTGGTTTCATAATAATTAAAATATTAATACAAAGCTATTGCTATATACGATTCTGAGCGAAACTCAATAAAATACAATTTATTATACTGATAAGCCGTTCAAAATTGTATTAATTATTATAAAAATCTAAAATCAATTTCATCAAAATTACGTAAATTTTGCGGTTTTTCCATAATTTATTAGTAGTTATTGAAAAATTTAAAAATGAGCTAAATAAAGTAACAATATTTTGTAATAAACTATCCCTGAGTGCAAACCATATTCATTGTAATCGGATCAAGATTTCTAACTAAAATTATGTCTTCATACATAAAAAATAACATAATATTCAATTCTACTAAATATTTAAACTGTAGAAGCCTATACAAAAAAATTATGACTTTGGGCTTTTAAAATATTTTGAAAAAAGAGTGAGTATTATCAGTAGTAGGTTCTATAAACCTTCCAAACTGCCAAACTAAAAATAGCATATAATATAAAAAATAATTGGAAAATATTTCAAAGCTTTATAATTAGCTGGAAAATAAACGAATAGTTGATTATCCCGAAATTTTACAACGCATGTATATTACCTATAAGAGTACTCAAAGAAATTTCAAGTATCCACGATCAAAACTTATTTAGTTATCACGAAATAAAAAAAGTAAAGCTAAGTGGGGATGTCGATTGTGAACATTCCTCCTTCGTCCCTTCGACCTTCGAAGAAATTAGTGGTTTATTATACTTAAGATTTGAATGCAATGATATTGCATTAGAAAATACGATTCTGAGCAAAACTCAATATATTACAATATGCTATACTAATAATCCATTCCAAAATTTTAACGTGTGTAAATTATGAATGAAAATATTTAAAATAAATTTCAATTTCCTACGATCTAAACTCATTTAGTTATCAAGAAATAAAATAATGAAACCGTAATTTTGCCGATTTTCAAAATATTTTGTAAAAACATTAAGTCGTATATGTCTATAGACTTCGACAAAATTTTCAAACCAATAAACTAAAAATTGCAGGAAATATTAAACATTTTTATGAAAAAAGCCAAAACTCTATACTTAGTCAGAAAATCCACCATTTGTTTCTAAATTTTTTCTTGTAATGAAGTCTACTTAAGTTAATACTCAAAAAAATTTTCAAGACACTATGATTAAAACTCAATTAGTTATCACGAAATTAAAAAAATTAAAATAACAGAAACCGTAATTTTGCCAATTTTCAGGAACAATACCATAAAGTTTAGGTACAAGTTGATTTTTATCCTCACATTACTATCATCTCAACATCATCATCATCATCATCCTCTGCATGTTTCCCTACATCTCTGAGAAGATGAAGTACAATTATATGTTTATTGTCACATAACCATTCACATGCACTCTATACACACCAGCAAGGTATGATGTGTAGGAACAATGTTCACCAAATTCTATTATTTAAACCAGTTATTTTTGAGTATTAAATTATTTTAAATCTAAAAATTTATATACCTTGTTTTTTTTACAATTTGAAACATAAAGCTATTTACTAGGTAATATATTGAATAAAACTATAGCTTAAATAATTAATTTTAAAAATCTTAATCAAAAGGACAAAAAATATTAATTTATCTAGGATTTCATATAAAAAATATATCCTTTTGGTACACCCTGTGTACACAAAATGCATATATTTTTATTATAATTTATTTTATTAATTTTTTTTTTCTAATCTATATATATGGCATATTGAATATCATTACAAGTATGATATATAATATGTCGAATATAATATAATAGCTGTTTCCCTTTGAATTATTAAAGTATTTCAACAATTCCCTCATGCCACAATATTATAGTATTACGAAAAAAGAAAAACCAGCTATAAACGTTATTTTAATTTTTTTTAAATAAAATTCGTCCTTTCGGTCCTCGGGGAAATAAGTGGTTTATTATAATATTTAATATTTGAATGCAATTATATTGCATTAGAAAATACGATTCTGAACGAATCTCAATATATTAATATAAATTATACTGATAATCCATTCCAAGATTTTACCACGAGTGTAAAATTACACATGCATATATTCAAAATTAATTTCAAATTTCTACGATCAAAATTCAATTAGTAATCAAGAAATAAAAATATTTAAAATAACGGAAACTGTAATTTTGCTAATTTTCCGCTTCTGAAGAAAAACAAATTAGGAAATTTAAAAAATGAGCTAAATAAAGTACGAACTTGATGAAATTTGGTATGGAAAGGGTACCTTATTGGTGGTAATCGGACCATTATTTCTACCCAAAAAAATGTTTTCATACATCAGAAAAAAAATAATAAGAAAGCCTATAAAAAAATTGTCAGTCACGATTTTCAAAATATTTTGTAAAAAGATTAAGTAAAGTAGTATATTATAAGGCTTCTACAATAATTTTAAACCGTTAAATCAAATACTGCATGTAATATTAAACATTTTTAGAAAAAATACAAAGCTCTATATTTTGCCAAAGAATCAATTAATCTGTTCTAAAATTTTACCACACTTGTATATTACCAATGTTATTACTCGAAAAAAAATTTCAAGTTCCTATGATCAAAATTCAATTAGTTATAATAAAATAAAAATTAGAAAATTACGGAAATCGTAATTTTGCCGATATTTTGCTATTTTTTGGTAGTTTTTCTTCTTCTTGGGAAAAACTTTGGAAATATTCAAAAAATGAACTTCATAAAGTATCAAAATGATACGATTTGCTACTGAAAGTACACCCTACTTATGATAATCGGATAATTATTTCTACCCGAAAAAATATTTTCATATATAAAAAAAAAACATCTTTGTAGAAATAATACATTCCTCGCTCCGCTCAGATTCTAAAAATAACAATTTTTTTTATAAGCATTTCAAGTTCACATTTTTATGATGTTTGATGTGTTTTTAATAAAACATGAAAACATTTTTTCACGTATAAATAATTATCGGAGTACCACGAATAGGGTATGCTTTCAGTGAAAAATTGCAGCTAATTGGTACTTTATTTAACTCATTTTCGAATTTCTCAAATGTTTTTTTTTTAGGTGAACAAAAACTACCAAAAAAATGGTTGAAAATCGGCAAAATTCCTAATTTTCGTTATTTTGGATTTTTTTCATGATAACATGGGACTTGAAATTTATTTTGAATATTTAGATAAGTAATTTACCCTCGAGCCAAAATTTTGGAATGGATTATCAATATAATATATTGTAATATATTGAGATTATCTCAGAATCGTATTTTCTAATGCAATATCATTGCATTCAAATCTTAATTATAATAAACTACTAATTTCTCTGAGGACCTAAAGGACGAAGGAGGAACGTCTAAAATTGATCTTTCTGTTTTTTTGTATTTTTTTTATTTATATACTCGTATATATATATATATTAAACCCTGTTGGTGGTATAGGAGGGGGGATACAAGTCCGTGAATATAAATTGGGTAGCGGTAAGTAAGTGATTAAACAGTATTGTCTCACAATCTAATGTACTTCACACCGCCACTGGTGTTACGCAGTTTTAGTCGTTTTAACATTATTATATATATTAGTACATTATCATTAAAATTATTACATTAAAATCGTATACTTATATACATAAGTTTTGAAAATCTGTATAAAATTTAATTATATAATATTATAAAAATGTCTATATTTGAAAAGAAACGTATAGGTATAGACGTATAGTTACCTAAAACATAGTAAACAATATTAATGATACAACAAACGCGTTGTAGTAGACACGAAAACATGATGTAAGTACATCGAAAGAATCATTAAGTAAATAATACACTTAACATTATTTAAGTTTGCACTTAATGATCTAAGTACTCTTTTATCAATAAATAATAACATATAAACTGATAAGTACATTATAAAATGCTATTATTTTATTTTATTTTTTTAATAATGTATTATACCTATTATATTATAATAATTAATAGTTATAATATTTTATTAACAATGCAATACGTACCCATTCTTAGTTTCCAATATCACAAAAACTTATTGCAGCACCTAAAATGCATAATGAACTTAATATAAACGTAAAAAAAACACCTATCTTCTAATCTTGTATAATTCATTTATATTTTATTAATATTACGAATTCAATTTTGTAGCAATTTTCAAGTAAATATTATGTATTATAATAATTTATAACTTTTTAAATGTAATTATATGCAATTATAAATATAAGGGCACACGTTTAATTTTCTTCGTAATATTTAATACAAATAAATATCTACATTCTAGATAATATTATAAGTACTTAAAATAGTGAAATTAAATTCCATAATGTGTTTGGAATTTTAAGATATGACATATTTGATTTATTTTTTTTTTATCTATAAATAAATGATATAAATTCATATTTCAGAATAATATGTATATACAACATATGTGTACAAACTAATAAAGATTTAACTTTTCATATTAAAATATCTAGTGTCTGCATGACTTAAAATAAAATTACTGTATCAATACAAATATTACCTATATTTACGAGTGTGTAGCGTAAAAAAAATGATGGATACTGATACGATATTTTAATTACAAATTGTTTTTAAAATTTTTATAAATTTCTAATTAAAACATTTTTTTATTCAAAAAAGAAAGTATTAAAATAAGTAGGTAAAATCATTGATGTTAAATACATTAAATTTCTATGAGGTAAAATACACAAATTTATATATATTTTATTATATATATATATATATCGCATTATTTTCGTTAACTATTAGTTTAGGTTATACATCACTATTAGGTACTAATTTTTTTTTCACGTTTGTACATTTGGCATTATAAAAACAATTTGATTTGAGAAGTATTGAAATAAATTATAATTTAGCAATTACACAAATTATTAACATAGTAAATAATTTAATACCATATATACATTGTTGTAATATTTTATCAACTAATAACATTTTATAAACTCAAATGCAACATTTGTACCCACCAAGCTCTAACTTATAGACTAGTTTATTTTGTTATTCTAAATTTGAGTGTGTATTAAGAAAAGACTATTAAGAATTAAATTCGAAGAAGTTATTAATCATTTTAAGTATCTTTTAAACAATCAACAGATTAACTTGTAATCTTATAGTATTAAAAATAAGGAAATTTCACACTTTGTCTCATTTTTTTATGAGTGTCAGGTAATAAATGAATTAAATCAGTTTTGTTATCTAAAAAATATACAAATACAAATAAACAATCAAATGTAAACCATTCCAAACGATATAAAATATAAACATTTTACTTACATTTTATTTTTTATAATGATAAATTATATAATAAATTCAATCTTAGATACCTGCCTAATTTAAAAAAGCACAATTTTTTTATGGCAAATTAAAATTGTAAAAAAAAAATATTAATAGGTTGTATATCAAACATATCTGTTGTCTGTTGGTAAATTATTTTTAACAAAGTTGCGTTATTAATACAGTAAGATAAAAAAAACCTAAAACGTTTTCAATAATAATAATAATAAATTTAATTTAGTCATTAGCATTCCTTGAGGATTATTTAATCTATAGATAGTATTCCTATCTAACCTAGGTACTACACAAAAACGTATAACATTATTTCAAAACATAAATAGGTACCGATGCAGTAAGGTAAGTACATCAAAGTACAAATAAATATGAATAAAAACTATTTGACGATATGATTTAATATAAAAGGGTATTCTAAAAAATAAATAAATGAATACCAATATATTATGATTTCTTTTAACGATAGCCGATCATTTTGTAGAACCGTATGGATATAAATATATATACTTAAGTACTTTGGTACTATAAAAGAAATACTAAATTTTTTTTTTAGACTATTCATCGTTATTAATGGTTATGGTAGGTAGTTGTCAATCCAACCATGTTTATCGTAATTAATAAACAATTTTGATAAATTCAATTTCATAATTAAATATAAATATAATGTGATTAATTTTAATGCTATCTTTAGAAATAGGTAATCAATTACTTAATATAAACATAGGTACATAAAACGTGTAATTTAGTTTAATTCAGAGGCATTCTTAGCATAATCGCGCGTACCTACGGTCTCTATATACTTTATAAAAGAAAAAATGTATTATTTACTTAAATAACCAATGTAAATATGTATAAATATATTTACCTTTATTGAATAATTTAGATTTGAAAAGTGTTTCTGAAGTTGTAGTCCGATTGATTGTAATTAATTCACTTAAACAATTGTTGAAAATATTATTTTACGCATGATGTGTATAATGTTTACAGATAATGTTCTGTAGAGGAGACAAATGAAAAAACAAGAATTTCAAGAAAAATAACTGTTATAGTCGCCGAGTTAACTCTTACTTATAATCATATTTTCACTTCAATGGCTATTATAATTAATAAAATATAATGATTTTTTTTTTTAATTCGATAAGATAATAATATAATCGTTTTATAAAGTTTTACATTAACTTTAGGTATACGTATCACAACCTATAATGCAATAATTGTATTGTCTAGAATTGTTTATCTAGTTCTCCAATTATTAGTCAGTATAGGTAATAAAAAATATTTGTAGGACTATTTATAAGTAAAAAAAATATTAAATCTCGATTACTCGATTTGACGTTAAGTATAATATATATATATATATATTTTTAACATACAGGTACGTTTTTTAAAAAACAAATTAAAACTAAGATAGTATTATATTATATAATATTATGGTCCACGTTAAAACATTATTATAATCTATATACAGAGTGATTTATTAAGCGTGCTCACCCCCATGTTTTGCTTTAATAATACATATTTTGAAAAAAAAATTATTTTATAATTTTGAATTTGACATATCAAAAATTTTAAAAAAATTAACTGAATAATATTATATTGAAAAAAAAATATAGTTTCCATTAAAAAAAAAAACAAAGTTTGTATTGCTACAGTGACATTGCTTAAGTAACATAAAAATCTAAGTATTGAAAAATACCGGTATTAAATAAAATAATATGTAAAAATAAAATATTCTAAAATATGCATTATTAAAGCAAAATAGGGGAGTGAGCACGCTTAATAAATCACCCCGTATATGGTTTCATAAGAAATTGAAAATTAAAGCCACATGAAGTGTCTCTATCTATCTATCTGTCTATTATCTATTAGGTACTTACCTATATTCTTATTATACGTGTGACGTTGACTTATTGGCTATTTATATTAGCAAACTTTCAATAATTACCGAAACTTTAAATTTTAGAGGAATTAAATAAACAAAAAAACAAAAAGAAAGTGGGAATTAAGATTTTGGACATTCCTCCTTTGTCCCTTCGGTCCTCGGAGAAATTAGTGGTATATTATAATTAAGATTTGAATGCAATAATATTCATTACTTATCATTGAAAAATCTAAAATCAATTACATCAAAATTACGACTTCCGTAAATTTTGCCATTTTCCCGTCGTTTTTTGGCAGTTTATCTTCTCCCAAGGCAAAATTTTTGTAAAATTTGAAAAATGAGCTAATTCAAGTACCTACCAATTAGACGTAATTTGCTACTAGAAGCATACCTATTTGTTGTAATCGGACTATTATTTTTACCCGAAAAAATTTAAAAAACATATTTGTAAAACGAATACATTCTTCGCTTTGCTCGAAATCTAAAATGTTATTAATTTATTTAAATATTTTAAATTTATTTTTCCTAATAATTACAGTCATATTATTATATTAATTTATACGATTTTTAATGCAATATCATTGGCAACCTATATAATATATTATATTGTAACCGTATAATAGTATATATAAATATGTCATTTCTGTTCTATACTATATACTTACCTTTTTTTTATAGGGGTGAAAAGTATACCTGATTTTATCACTGTACAAAAAAATATATTATACTCGTATTACAAAGAAAGTGATTTACAATTAATTATAATTAGCATATATATATATATATATATTTAGCCATACGCGTACCTATATGGTATATCCAGTCTTGTAAAAATACTTTTAAAATTTTAAAGTATTTGAATAAAAATACTCTTTCATTAATATTAAATATGTTTACTAGTGTTTAAAAAAATAAAAAATATCTACTATATTTACCCAATTGAATATAACTAATAGTTACTTTACTTGAAAAATACTTGTTATTTTTATAACCTTCAGTCCTGGTGTACATTACAATGTACATTGCTAGAAAATGGCAAGGAAATGTGTAAAAATTATGAATTTTTCATAGTAGCTTAATTTTATAACATATAAAAATAAAATGTAAAGAAAAAATGTTTATCAGTTCCTATTTTAATGCAAGTATTTATTTTTCGTATAAAATACTTTTAAAAAAAATGTATTTAAATTTTAAATACTAATATTCAAATACTTTTATTCGAATACTTTACAAGACTGGGTATATCCTAAATATAATATATTATATTTGCATAGGGCATAAGTATTGTAAATAAAATGTAAATAAATTAAACGGTACTATATTATAATATTTATTATGGAAAAAAATATTATCTTTTATTACACTTTGATTATTTTTGTAAATTTTTGTTATACAATGATGTGAGCTTTTTTATATTTTAAAACAATTTTTCGATAGAAATAATGGTCCGATTACCACAAGTACGTGATATCTATAATACTTACAAGTATATGGTAAGTTTTCAGTACAGTGAAGAGAATTGGTACGTAATTTAGATCACTCTTACAATTTTTCAATAGTTCGTTTTTGAGATAGGAAAAACCTGAAAAACTACCGAAAGATTTTTAAAAAAAACCACAAAATTAACACAAACTGTATTTTTTCTGTTGCACATTAAATAAAGACAATTTATAAAATGAAATATTATTACCAGTACGGTACCTATATTGTACATGGTACATCTGACTGAGCTTTGCTCACTTGCTCACAATCGTCTTTTCGAATGCTATATCATTGCTGTATTCAAATCTTATATCAACATAACACAACTTTCCACCTCTAGCCTTCGACGAAGGAGGAACGTCCGAAATCAATAAACTGCCCAGATTTTTAACATTATAAAATTAGTTAAATTTTTAAAAAAAACGTATAAGAAAATCGAAGTAAAATAAAAATTTTTTCGTCTCATCCCGAATGAAATAAATAAACGTTATTTCATTGCTATGCTCAGCTCGAAAAAAAATTGATATTATTGTTTTTAAAATAGAAATAGCATAGGAAGTAGAACTAACAACATTCACTTCGATCTACAGTCAACGAAATATAACGAAATAGATCATAAATAATAATAATATTATTATACAATAAGTAAAATACATTGATAATAACACAGTATCGTTGTATTATAATATATCGATCGTAGAATATTGTTATAAAAATTATTTACCATCGCTCAGCAGAGAGATATTTTTTTTTGAATAATTAATGGACGGTGAGAATTTACGGAATAATTTTGTTTTTTCATATTTTTTTTTTTTTTTTTACGTTGGCGTACCTGAAACATTTGACTTCTCTTTTACGCATTATCACGAAATAATAATATTATTATACGAAATATTAATATGCCCGTTCTTATCATAATAATAATATATTCGTCTGCCAAAACGATCAAAACAATGTCGAATTGAAAACGTGCGGAATCGTAGACTCGTGTCTGTTGTGTTTTTCTCTTAGGTTTCTTCTCGTGTTTTGCCTCAGATCGTTTAGTTTTCCATACACGTTTCGTGCGTCGTTCACGTCCGTTATATTGCAGTCACCATTCATTGTAATATATTCATAATGAGCGAAACGCACTCCAACGGCGAATCGGATGTGTCGAAATTTGCCGAACAACACTTATCGCCGACGAAAATCGGTCTGCTCGCGCCCAGTCCGATAGTCACCAGACGGACAAGGACCGATTCGACGTAAGTTTGAATTCGCGTATTGTTCGACGTACGACAAACGTTCAAGCTGTCCAAATGGTTTGATTGCCATTATTTTATTTCAAAATAATATTGTGCTTTTACTGTATTTTTGTTTACGGGCTAATCCAGTTGCAAAAGAAAATTTGAATACAGATTTTTTAAATTAAAATATCCATAAACTTACATGTAATACAATATTGGTACAATAAATAGGTAAAACATTAACAAAGGCTGGAATACGTCAATATTGGCAAGAGACATTAACTTTCCGATCGGTTAGTTAGCCAAGTAATTGGAGATGTGTAAAAAGAAATAGTAGATCTAGTATTTTTTCCTTTTTTCTAAGAGACCCTGAAGCTAATTTGACTTAAGAGATGTGTAGAATCAATGGTTAAACGATATGGTAAACTTTCGGGTTATTGTTATTTCATTTTTTTTAATCAAGTCTCATTTTTTGACTTAATTTGCATCACCAAACCATATAATATAATAATATTGTGTGGCAAATTAACCGTCACACTTTAATGTGTTTTTTTTTTCTAGATCGGCTCTGGCTCTAAAGAATCCGCAGTTGAATGGAAAAGTAAAATACTTTTGCAAATCTAAAGGACACGGCTTCATTACGCCAGATAACGGCGAAGCTGATACATTTGTACACATATCCGAGTGAGTATAACATTATTGTCCTTAATAATATATGACAATAATTTATAGTCTGTGTTTTATATTTATTTACTAAAAGCAATGTTAGTTATTTATAAAAAAAAAAAATTATTATCATTTTAAATTTTAAAAGATAATTACATCAATATGGGATATTATGTAAACAGCGGATGGTTATCTTGTTTTTATGCTGAAAATTATGAGACGCGTGTTTAGTTTTATCTTTATATATTATTATCTACAATTTTTATTCTTGATTATTCATGTAATATTTCATTTCAGTATTGAAGGAGAATTTGTCCCGTTACCAGGTGATGAGGTACGTTATCGTCTGTGCCCTATTCCACCAAAACTAGAAAAATATCAAGCAGTACATGTACAAATTGTTCATCTAACACCTCAAGTCCATTTAAAATGGGATTCTCCAGAAAATAATTGAAATCGTCATGACAATAACTGATAAGTTAAAAATGTCCATTAATATACATTTTCCAATTATTTAAACTTCCATTAAAACTGATACATTCCAATTGTCCGCGCTCCAACACTTCAACAAAGAGACTTTGTCAGTTAAACTAATATTTTTGTTTGTTTTCGCTAAGTGCCAAAATAATCGTAATCCATCTAGTTTTACAATATTTTGTAAGAATTTTTTGCTTCTTTACCTTTATATCTAATATAATAAATTATTCCTATAAATGTATGTTTGAATTTTTAAATAACAAAATTATTATTACTTATACCAGATAATAATTAGTTAACTGACGTGTTTACAATAATGATTTTAGTAATAAATTATTTTCTCTATGTTTATTAATAAAAATTTGAAATCATTAATTTAATATTATATAGCTGTATTCAATTTTATTTTATGTATACAAATAATGCAATTATATAATAATACAATGAAAATTGCTCTAATGATGGCACATCATATTATAGTTTATAAGGCTAGTCATATATTATGTACTGAAATCAAATACAAGAGTAAACATTATTATTTAGTATAAATTAAACAACAAGGAATTTGATAAATAGTTATTTTGTATTTATTAAATAAAATTTATAATTACATATATTATTTAATAAAATTGTAAGTATTTACTTATGAAAATATATCAGTTTCAATTTACTATTTATATCAAAATGCAGAAAAAATGTATATTATATTTTTTAAGTATATTTAATATAAATTATTTGAAACTATTAAATAGATTAACAGTTTTAGATTAGTAAAAATATATATAAATTTTCATTAAATAAGGTTTTTTTGTTTACTGATAAATATTGAACATTTTATTATTGGGCTATTTTTCATAGTACGAGTATAAGTTAATAAATGATACAATTACAATCTTAATTATTATTAAATGTTTTCAAAACAAAAATAATTGATTAGTATAATTAAAAAGTAAAATGTGCAGTTTACAACATCTAAAACATACATTTATGTTTATTATTGCAGTATGCAAATATATATTGTTAATCAAGAATATTACCCGTATTTATATAAAAAAAATAATTTTAATTTGATTATTTTCATAAAATGAATAATTTATATCAGAAATATTATTAAGATAAAATATAATGTTTAGATAAAATGTATTTTTTTTTTTTTTTTGACAGTTAAAAAATTAATTAAAAAAACAACACATTTTCATTCTACATATATATTATCAGTGTTGCATATTGTTGAATATTTATTTATTTATTTTTATTTAGTTATTAACTTTATAAATAGTTATAAAAGATCACATTTCATAATATGTTTGTTTAACACAAATACATAGATAATTACGTAATACTCAGTTGATTATATATATATATAATCTTAATAAGTAATAATTGTGTAAAATTAATATTAATCATTGATTTATATTGATATACAATATTTTACTTAATTAAATTCAAGAGTTCTTCAACATATTTATTTTTAAAAATATATTCTTAGTTTTATTTATTGTAAACAAAATTAATATTGTTTATTTTTATAAAATCAGTTATTTTAAACTTGGAAATATTGAAAAATATACATTTAGGTAATTAATTGTATTAATGTGTTGATTTGTATTAAAATAATAGTTAATAATTTTGTTTGTTTCTAAGTTTGAACTGTATAAATTTATGTAAACTCCCCCAGTTCATCTTGACACTCCTGACAACACAAATCGGGAGTTTTTAGATGAGACGTAACAGTAGCCAGGTGTCAAGATGAATTAGACAAGTTATAATATCCGTAGGCAATTGATAAAGTAATTTTTAGAATCTTGCAAACTACATTTCATTAATGTTGTTAATTTAAAATATTTATTGCACTAATTCTTACTAACATTAATGTAAGTCGTATAAGTACCATCTTTGATTAATGTATTGTAGAATGGTCAAATTTGTAATAAATCAGTTTTCAATTATATATCAGTGAATATAAAATATATGCCATTTATAACATGTTATATTTTATTCTGTTATTTACTTACATAAATTAATGAATAAATAATTAATATTTAATTGATAAAGTGAATTCAGTAAACATTAAAAGTAAATTATATTTTAAAAAATCAATCATTATTTATCAAATCATTAACATAAAAAATACAACAATATAAATACTTATTAGATGTGGGTATTATTTTTTAATATTGCTTCAGGGTCATTCAACAATTATAATAATATAGTACAATGAAGGTAAAAAGTATAATATCTATTTTATATATTAAACTTCACTGAAAAAATGTCAAATGTCCTAGCCAATAAATTATTAAGACATTTAAATTGTAATATTTTAAATAAAAATAAAATGTCAATTTAACAATAAAAATAGAAAATGTAATTTGCAAACCATGCTCAATATTTACAGTGATTCTTAATAATGTTATACACATAATTTGCATTAAAATTTTTTTTTTATTTGTAAAATTTTAAATATTTGTTAATATTTTATATCTTATAAAAAGGAATGAGCTCTACTCTCTTAGTATTCATAGAATGTCTGAATGTATAAATATAAAATAATGTATTAAATTATAAATGAATAAAAAAAAGTTATTTTAAATGATTTAGTGATTTTTAAGTAACTATTAATACGTATCGTAGTCATTATTAATTACAATTAATAATTGTAAATCAAGGTTATTAATCATTAGAATTTAATCATTTTACTTTGAATCAAATAAATTAAATTGATATAATTAAAAAAATACGTACCATAAATTGACAAAATAATTATTACTATTCTTTCAATATTTCATGTATAAATTAGTGTGTAAAAATAAAATATTAAATTTTTAAACATTTATTAATATTATATTAACTTTTTATTTTGTAATTTATAGGCGCATCGTCACATACTGGTCAGTATTCTTATTACTATGACATAGATACTTGGACATAATATAGTATAATATAGTATATTATATTGATAATCAAAACATATTAATTTATTAATTTATACATTATCATTATTAAATAAATATTCATAACTTTTTAAGTAGTTATGCAACACATAATAAAAACATCCAAACTGGTCAATTATTTTGTTATTAATTTTATATCAATAGATTAAATCAAATAAATGTTATAAGTTGAATAGTAAAAATATTTATAGATTAATTTTAAACATAATATGTTAAACAATAATTCACCATTCATCAACTGCAATAATGTAGGTACTGAAAATGTCGCCGTGTATAGGTCTATATTGTTTATCTGCATTTTCTAGGAAAATTAAGTAAAATTTTGGCGATTTTGTTATATTTATCAATTAATAATATACCTATTAATTTACTATAACTAATAGTTAGTAACTATTACATTATATAGGTAGGTATATAAATATATAATCAATGCTATTACAAACCTACTATTTTGTTCAAAAATTATTATACAATTAAAGATATATTACCCTGGCATCAATAGGCAACAGGTAGTTTTTCAAAACAATTTTTCATCAACAATTATACTATAATTTGTACAAATATAGTATAAAGTCTACAATTAATATTCATGATATTGGAACAATTGTACGCTAACTTAATTATTATACATGCTCTTTTGACTCAATAATGTAAATTTTAGCTTGTTCCGCAGTTTATACTTTAATGGTGAATTTTATTTTTGTGAAATAGGTATTGCAGACAAAATCATTAAACTAATTTTCTAATTAAATTAAATGCTAATTCTTTTTTATCTACAGAGATTATATCTGTACCTCAAAGTATGAATATGTTTTTTTTTAAATTATTACTAAATACTTTAAAATATGCTTATATTAAACATAAAGATTACAGATTTACATAAACACTCCTACAAATTTAAAATAAAACAAACTTATTTTATGCATATTTTTTTAAAATTATCCTAAAAAATAGCATACCTGATACCTATCTATTATAATTAAATTAATATTAGATTCAATGGCTATTTCTGATAATTAATAAACAATGTATTAGGTACCGTATATGTTTTGTGAGTTGATAATTAGGTAGGTACCAACTTTTAAAAATACCAAAACAAAGGAAGAAATACAATAGGTTTTAATTATTTTTTTTAGAACTTTAATTATCGATTATTGTACTTTGAGCAAATTACCAAAATCTTCGCTTAAATAATATCCCCAAAAAATTATTTCAAGTAGTTCGATGAAAGTTCGACGAAAAACCAAAAAAATTACACTTTACACAGCAAAGATTTTCATCTCCGAGGAACTGTGATATTTTCGGGTACCTACTGAAAGAAGTGAACTCTGAAAATTTACCGGATATTACAATGCATATTGTTAGAAATTAAGTAATAGGTGATCTATGATGAATATTGATAATATATAAATATACGATATAAAACAAGGACAGCCAATAAGAATAATTATGTTAACATTTAATAACTAATTAACTTTTACTTTATAGTTTGTAATAAATATTATATTGATACGTATATTTTATTTTATTGATTTTCATTATAATAAAAATAGTTAATTAACATAGAAATGATTTATCTACTGTGATGTATACCTAACATTTTTTAAAATAAATCTATTGTAAAAGAACTATGAATGAATAGATGAGATAGAATTTAAATAAATATGTTCGAATACCTATAACCTATAATATAACTTTGGAAAATAAGTTTTTGTTTGATTTAAATATAGATATAATAGTATTAAACGAGAAATATTAAAAATTAGATATAATGTTACTCTGTATGTTACTTAAATTTAACCTTTTTCTATACCTATACAGTTTAAAGAGCATACTTCTTATTTTTCTTGGGGAAATTATGTGGTGCTAATTCAGAAACCATGTGTAGGTAGTTGACAGTAAAAATGATATAATACCTACAATATTATCAGTGAAAGAAATTTGCCAAAAATTTAACATAATATAATATAAAATATGTGGATGCTAGGGTGACATTACCCTGGCATAAGCCTATAAGAAAATCGATTTTTCCTGGAGAAATTTTGTGATACAACTTTTGAAATTATCGTTATAAATTGTAATACCTACCTACCTACCTAAATTGTTGGTGAAAAATGTATTTACAAAACTCCTCCTGCTGGTGCTGGAGATGCTTATTATTATAACTGCAATCAATGATTTGGTTGTTTGCTATACACAATATGCATACGGCACATAGCAGAAATGCATAATATTACCTATTGATTTGTAGTTTTGTACGTTTGTAAAAATCGATTTACTTTTACTAATCTACTAATCTACTTTGACTAATCGAGCAACCGAAAATGTTCACTTGAAATTTAGCAGGTAGAGTATCAATAATCAATTATATTATATTTAATTCAAGGTTATTAGTTTATTATCTAATGATTGTGTTTGGCCTGCGGAAAGAAATTTGTCCAAAGCTAAAATAATATCGTTTTTATTCTTCGTTAATTCGATATTATTTATTTGATCAATAACGCAATTTCGAAATTTGTTTACAAATATTTCGACCCCATCGTTCAAAACAGAGATACATTTATTATCTAGAAATTTATAAATAAGGAGTTTAGATTATTTTTGAAGATTTCATGAAGGTTCTCCCCTCTTGCCGTCTTATAATATAAAAAATTCATTACAAAATATTTTTTTTTTTTTTGGTCATGGAAGGTTTGAACCAGGTCGACCTTCTCCCGTCAATACAACATACAGCATCGCCCAGCCTATTTGCTATGTTATACTTATACAAATCTATAAACTATAACATATTAAGTCCATAGATTTATTATTATTTTTTAGTCTTTAACTAGTAACCTATCTATCTTTGTCCTATCCAACATTAGGGTTTGTTAGTTAAAATGTATATACGTGTTTAAAATATTTAACTATCTAACACATTTGTTCAATCGCTTTGTGAAGTGGGTGTGTGTTTAAATATATACTATGCTAAACGTATTATGAAACTACTTGGGCGCCACTAGTAACATGAGATTCGGGTACAGTAGTAATACATTAAAAGGTATGGGTGGTGTCTCATTTGCGAATTTTAAGGGTCTTGGGTTAAAGGCCAACTAAACACGAGACGACTAACAAGTTAATGTAAACGTCGTGTTTTCTTTTTTCTAAAAAATTATATTTTCCCACCTCAAACCATATTGAAATCACTATTTATTTTGATTGTATTCTAGATACTTAGATACCTAATAATAAATAACTTGCAAATTTGCAACATAATGCGAAGGTACGTTAGCGACAGAATAAAATAAAATTGTATTTTGAATGTGTATACTTTAAGTACTTACCTAATAACATTATAATAATGTACAGTCGAATTATGCATAATATGTTTGACATCAACACGGTACCTACATAAAATTTAAAGTGAGATTGCAATTCCAACGAATAGATTTTATTTTAAATAATATCATCGATTGCTTATCTAAATAAAATGTTATAATATTATGAATATCGCGTAAAGATGAAAAGTCCAATATTGTAATCATATTATTATTATTTAATAATATAATATTATATTAATTGTTTGTATCGACATTGTGCAGATGATGTTTAAATTTTCCATGCGCAAATCCCGAGGTTGCCTCCGAAAAACATGTATATGCAAGTATTGGTCTGGTAAGTCATTTGTATACCGAATGCTTCTCCAACGACTGCGTTCCACTGAGGTCCGTATTTTTTGTCTAACATTTGTTTGATCGTTTTGGACGCGGCCTGTTGACATTATTAATTTTGTTTTTTTAAAAAAAAAAAATACGCCAATTACGTCGGTAATTTTACTTTTATAATATATATTATTTGTATGATTATACTTTTAACCATAATACTATATGTTTATTGATCACTTTTCGACATATATATATATATACAGGCTTTAGCAAAACGATTAGGTATAATATGTATGTTCACGTACCTATTATAATATTAATTGTCGGAGAAATTTCAATTCTGGAAGAAACCAAATATTATGACAATGATATTTATCTGACAATAATAAATTGTTAAACGTTTTATCCGACAATAACAGCACGCACGGCACAGTGTAAGTGGTTTACTATTATTATTCCCCAAGACTTCGGGGACACGGTGAGGACCTTCGATGAGGCGACGCATTCTCCTTTCGGTTTATTTGGTAATGTATGTAGGTATTAGTGGTATTACTAAATTTACTAATGTGAGATGTCAATTATTGCACACACACACACAATCAGTATATATTATTATCAAATATTATTATAAAAGTGTTCACCTACAATGTTCACCTACCTATATTCCATTCTCACGGTTTTAACATGTTTCAGTATATATATTTATAATATATATATATATATGGTTGTATAATACCCACGCGTTTATCGCAATAAGTTACAAGTATCCATAAAGACACAAACAGCTACTCATCCTGTGTGATTATTTCGTTTCGTGCACGACCCGTTACAACACGTGCGAATAATTATTTACAACCGACGTGATGTGTACGATCGTCATTATATTTACCGCCTGTACCTTGCGCGATAAGTGCTTTGAAGAAGAATGATAATAACAAGAAAAATAATACCAACAATTTAATGGTTTAATAATTATTGTTATTATTTTACATTTTATAATGTTCTGTCTATTGTGTAATTTACAATATTCGCGTTTGAAATTTACGACTTTGGCATGATGTACGTACCTAGAAGCTATAGGTAACCGGTAACCTATTGGCCCATAATTGGAAATATTTTATTAGCAAATTATTGAACAAATTTTTGTAGGTACTCTAAACAGTTTTATTTTATTACAAATTTCATAAAATAAACAGGTAATGATTATCACATTAAATAAGACATTCTTATTAACAAAATAAAAAAATTTGAATTTTCTTATTAGAAATTTTGTTTTAATTTATAATTGAATTCTATATACGTATCATCATTAAAATTAATATTACAAATAATACAAATTTAGACAATTCATTAGCAATTTTTTTAATTAAATCCAAATTATTTATTATTGTTAATGGTGAATTTGAATGGATCATTGCTTTCAATTTGATACATTTATGATCATAATATTTTATACCTATCATCATTATTAACTATATAATAACTATAACCTATCGGTTATAATATTAAATGTACTAATCTGACCCATAACTTAACCTAACCAAATCTAACGTAAGCCTATATATTATATCGATACGATATACCAATTAACCATACCTAAAACTTAAGAATAAAAATTTAAAAAAATCTTACATAGTAATCTGTTCCGTATTTTTCACAGGCCGTTATTATAACTTCTACCGTTTCGGCTTTCATCTCTTCTGGCATATCACATGACTGTTAAAATACAAGAATGTAAATCTATCAAAATACCTATAAATTAAAAATAATAATAAATTGTCCAAGTCTAGTCTGTTATCAGGATCTGATAATGTCTTTACCCCAATGATAAAATATGATATTAATAAATACTCAAAGCGAGCCGAATTTTAAATAAAAATAAATTCACTCACCCGTGTATAGGTTTTTTTTATACCGACGACAGTCGAAAAATGTAGGTACAATATAATTTACTCGATTAAATTACATAAGAACATTACAGTCAGAAAATTACGGCAGACACCTAGCTAATATACGTTGCAAAATAATAATAATACAGTAGAGGTATACATATTATATTATTAGTGACTTTTTAAAGAGAAAATTTCAATTTTTATGGATTATCATTTGAAATAGTCCGATTGTTAGGTGATAATATTGATAAGTGTAGGTACTATCATGATATTTTGTTCGTCATTAATAATTAATATTGTACACTTACCTTTACTAGGGGATACGTGTGAAGGATTTTCTTATTTTCGTCTTCTTTTGCGTCTACAAACTCTTCCATAAGTATAAATATTTTAACTGTGTGTTTAACTATCTTTTTTTCAAAATTATTTCAAATAAAATTGAAACAAATTTCCTAATCATTTATATTATAAATATACAGCCCATAAAACTAAAATATTACAATATTGTAATATATAGCAAGTTTGTTTCGAGACTATTTTATATCGTATTGATTCTCGAAGTAGTAGTTGCTATGGAGTATACCTAAATAAACCATTATATTTATAACAGACTTGTTATTAAATTAATTTATTTTTTTGGGGTTTTTTTTTTATTTTTTTTTTTTGGGTCGAGTAAATCAAAATTATAGATGTAAGTACTTAAATCTAAATACCTAGTTATTAAATTATGTAATTACGATGTAATACTAAAACAATACCGATTTACTATATATATATATTTTTTTGTGCCTATTTAAACAGGGTTTTTGCCTTATTACATCATATAAAGGAACAGGTTATTCGACATTTTAACTCAATAACTGACCAATTATAGTTATTCAGATCACTGATTGACTGACTAAATTTTATTGTTTGACAAAGTATGTTACCCTTGTTTAATTTCCAAACACACGATAACCAAGCCAGTAAGATACATATTTTTATTATAAAAACAATAATTTGATAACAATGCACAATTTATAATAGCGTAAGTTCATGATAAAACTTTGATCGTTTTCCCACGATAAAATAATATTATAAATATTATTATGTTTTTTCTCATATACGTGAAACAAGATATCTTATAACCTTGATATAACAATAATAATCATAATATAATATTCTCAAGGTTTACCTACTATGGTTATGTTTTAAATTTTACTTATTACGAATCATTAAATTAATTGGTACACGATAAAATATGCCAATTTTGTTTTAATTACTGCAAATAACAATGCTATTCTACTACGGTCTACAATACGATGTGAAAATATTTATATTATATTTATAAAACGTAAATTAAATGTCTAAAATTGAAACACATTTTTAAGTATGCAGAAAAAATATGAAATATACATTTTTTTTTAAGCATACTTTATTCAAACTATAATTAAAATGTATATTTCATTTCACAAAAAATAAAAAAATGTGCATTTATATCTATACAGGCATATTAAAATATATAGTTTTATTAAATTTAAAATATATTCATAGGAACAAGCAGTATAAGTAAATACAAATTAAAAAAAAAAATTTAAGAACCTTGAAGTACGTATTTATTTGTATAAATATAATATTATTATACGAGGTATCAATTTAGTATTTGAATAAATAAGAAATATTTGTAGAAAATAATAAGTAATATCGTTAATAAAAAAAGTTAACAATATTACAAATATTTATTACATAAACGTTTCTTAAAAAGGTTCTGTGATGAGTAAAATTAAATTTTTATAATAAAAGCCTTAGTTGTCAAAATAATGAATCACTGAATAGAATTTTGGGTAGTGGATAATACCAAGTTAATCATTTAACAATGTTTACCTAAAGAATTTATTAGTCACTTGTTCATTACTTATACTATTTGATTTATAATTCGGCTATGTCACAATATCATAGCTTTTCAAGTTATACCTAAAATTTTTCATACCAAAAATTTAGGTGTTAGGAGGTGTGAAGAATGAAATATTATAAAACAAACTCAAATATGGGATATCTGTCAACAGATTTGATAAATTAGTAACCGTTAAATAAAAATTACATAGAAAAGATAGATACAATAAAGTACATTATCTAACAACTAGCAACTAGCAAAAATAAATACGTGATATTGTGGTTTATATGATATTTAGTATTAATAATAATATTATATTAACGCACTTATAATAATAATATTGAAATCGTTTGAAATTATATTTTACTAAAAGTTTCTTAATATAAAAAAAAAATATAATAATAATAATAATAATAATAATAATGAACAAGTATAATTTTATATTATGTACACAAAATCTATTGTGAAAATTCAGAAAAAATACAAAAACATTTCTATTTTAAAAGACTGTTGAAAACAATATTATAAAGATATATATATATATATAAAAAAATAAATAAAAAAATGTAAACTATAGTGAGTATGTTTAAAAAATAATAATACGAGTAATAAAAAGTAAAAGCTAGGGCGGTTACACTATTATAATAGGCATAATATAAGCGATCTGCGTGGTAAGGCGGTCGAAACTAAGTAGACGCGCTAAGTGGAGTGACCGCAGTGTTTTGCGTTTCGGACTGTCCGGACGGTAGCTTACGAAACACGGCTAATGTTCGCGCGATTTTGTTATTACAGTCGAAAGCGATGAATATAAATGCGCCCTGCAGCGAATTCAATACGGTGTACAGCGTCCAGACAATGTCGTTATCAGCGACCGCGCCGGCCAATCCAAACGCCCATGCCAATCCCATCATCAGTGACAGTCTTACGTAAATCTTGAGATTCCTGCGGGTCCGGTCGAACGTTGCAGCCGAATCTGCGTTGCTGCCGGACACGTCGCCGGAAGTGGCGATCAGACGGACGGCGCCGACGAAAGATACGTAATTGGCGACGATAGTGATGCCGGCCGGGAGCACGAACAGCGCGACCAGCGATTGCGGGTTCCGGAACCAGCAGTCGTATTGGAAATTGGGCCGTAGCCCGGAAAACGCGGCCACGGATGACAGCGACCACGGGTTCAGCTGCAACGCGGCCGCGAGTCCGACCAGCGAGGCGGGTGCGAACCATGCAAATGCCGAATAAACGGCGAACCGGACGTTGCGCTTGCCACCGGCCACGCGTAACTTCTTGGCGGACGCGTGCAGTACGACCCACACGTCGGCCGACATGACGAACATCCATGCGAACGCGGCCAGGAAACCGTATTGCATGACGAGTGCTGCCGCTATACAAGGGAATCCGGGGCCGGCGGTCACGGCCCCGAGGGCCACAGTCAGGTAACCTACGTGGCCCAACAGCAAGCCCACCGAAAGGCTGGCCAGGTTCTTCTCGGGCAGATTTCTCGGTTCAGCGGCCGTGCTGAACAGAGCCAAATGCGCGACCAGAGACGCGGCGGACACGAACGAGCCCGCAAAGCCCGCGTACGACAAGTACGACATGTACGCAGTGCGATGCGGCTGTTGTAGCGCCCCGTCTTCAACGCACACGTCCAAGGTGCGGTTAACGTGCTGTTCGCCGTGATTTCGGTATCGGACACGTGTCTTGTACGCGTACACGTAAACCGTGTCGTTGTCCATCGACCGGTGGTCGTATTCGCCGGGCTCGAACGTCGCCGTCGTGCTGCATGCGTCCGGCAGCTCGTCTCGAATCACGTTCCGGCACTTGAAAGCCGGCACGTCGTATAGCTCGTCGGGGGCACAAGGCCCACGGCGTTTGTTGGCCGCCCTTACGGCGAACAGCGAGTGGAATCCGAACGTGGACTGCAACGGCGGTGGCGGAGGCGTACACAACAGCCGGTCGACGGTTACGTTGTTGCAGCGCGCACAATCGACGTTACGGAACGCGCGGGTCAAACCGCCCGCGGCGACGTGCTGAAATATCGTATACGTGTAGGACGCGCAGGCACGGGCCAACGCGGCCGGCGTTCCGGCCGGACATCCGTCCGTCATTCCGGCGTCTCCCTTGACGCAAGGCCGGAATAGCGGTACTGCCCCGGGCGGTTGAAGCGCAAAGTCACACGTCAACAACGCGTGGTTGTTGTAGTCTGCGTAGTACCACCGTCCGTCCCTGTACAACAGGGTCCGATCGGACGCGTCTTCCAGATGGACGTTGGTCGCTAATCGTCCGCCGAAATCTTTGCACTGGAAAAGCGGTTTCCAGTAGATAACGTGCTGCCGTTCGCCGTGGCACCAGGCGCAGTAAACGTTCTTGTACGCGTGACCTGTATCCGCTGCCGTTACCGGGTAACTGGTTAGAAAGTCTGCGTTGTCTTCTCCATCACCGACGTTTTTCTCGCACTTTTCGACGATTCTGCTGTGCCAGTTCGTAGCCGCCCGCGGACATTTGCCGATCATCAATGACGACGATTTCATTCCGTGCGTCCCGTAACACCCGTACCGGCTGTTGTTGTAAATACCACCTCCGGCGACCACCGTCTGTTCGTCATCGACGTAATACTTACTGTTTCGGCAACAATCGCCGTACAGTTTACATCGCTGGTCATTGTAACAGTGCTCCATCGTTTGACCATCGTACATGAAAGTCGGTTGGCAAATCAATTCCGTTACGGTCCTACATGCAACATGAGAACATAATATATATTATTGTTATTGACTTGATATTATAATATAAAATAAACTTCTACACGTTATTATTAGTTAATATTATTATTGCCACTCGAATCGTACGACATTCATCATGACCTATCATCTATTCGATAAACCTCGTATATAAACGTATTTAGTAATCACACTTGTTAATATTTAAAAATGTGGCATTTAGATTAAATTGAAATGATTTAAAACACATCTAATATCGCAAATTTTTAAGAGATTAATAATTCGTAAGCCAAATCATAACTTTTTAGTAAAATATTATGCTAAATCAATCTACTAATTTTCACATATTCAAAAAAAATACATTTCAAAACAATGAAACTTTTTTAAATAGACAATATTTATAAGAAAAATCTACGAGAGCCTCCCTCCGAATAATTCCCTTCTTAAAATCATTAGATCTTTAGATTATCTGATCCTGAGTGAGACAGCAAAATAATAATGGTGTGACTTAGGTATTTTTAATGAGTCAATATGAATGGTTTTATTGATATGATAATAACTACAGGGTCAAATCTTCATAAAAATAATAATACTGCAATATTACATTAATTAATACGGTTAAGATTAGGTTAGGTTAGGTTTTTCTTTTTTAGCTTTAGTTCTTGCATTGATACTTTAATAGTATAATTATTGATTAATTATATAATATAACGTTTCCTCAGAAGCAAAATTAGCACCCTCAAAATTTTTTTTAAGACGTTAGTAGAATATGTAGGCTTATAGTTTTGCTGCAGTGTTTGAGGACCCTTCGAAGCACACTTCGAGATGGATTTGCACCTATGAGTATAGTACGAGATAAACCGTCCATGTTATTAGTATAGGTATAATAACGAAGAAAAAAAAATTTGCCAAAGTTTTCTCCGTTCAAAACGCATTGTTTTGTTGAAAATAATATTATGAGCTCAATACTTTATAATCTGAGAGTATTATCGTAGATCTGTCGGACTTTTCATCATTGCAGTACACACGTCACTGGGCTGACGGCTCGCAACATGAAATAAATTTTATACGCGTCATACTATCCGATCTCGTGCGTTTCTGGTAATTCGCTTCTAGTCAATATCGCAAAAGTATTTGTGCTATTCTCATACCGTAATCACTGTTTACATACGCGTATAGTACATGCTACGGTCGTCCGTTACATAAGAAAAATACGCATTTAATAGATCGCGTCCGATGTGCGTCACGACTTTCACTCTTAACTCATCCGTGTGCGGAAAAACGCGCGCGTACGGTCGAGGTGTTCGCGTACACTTTAAACATTGTTATTATCATTTTATTGCGTAAATTTATAATTGACAGTATATGTACCTACATAAATAATTGTAATAACCTGCTATCGTCGGCCATAGCGCGCTCATTATGCGTATATACACGTTTCATAGTAAATATCAATAAATACGTATCTTTGTCACATCCAGTGGTGTCTCGAATGTTTGAAATTCTAGGAACGAGCATAGTAAACCAGTACTCACCCACCCCTACAATTTAATATAGCTTTTTAATTTTCATCATTTTTATTATGATATTTCTGTACCCAATAGTATAATATATTAATACCCGAGATAATTAATTGCCATCGTACGAAAGAGTACCCACCCTATTTTAGACTTGGAGCAACCGCTCATCATAATTTACAAGCGGGCCGCCCTGGTCACATAATTTATTCTGTGAAATAGTAGCGAAAATGAGTCTATTATTGTTATTATTATTATTATTAAATATATGAGTATTTGCAGACTATTATTTTCTAAAAGTTTATTTATTTATTTCGTTGTTATATATTACACGTTTTAAGTGTTTCGTTACACACGCAAACTGTATTAGTATATTTCCAATATATAATTCTTATAATATTAATACAAGTACAATAGAAAACACGTATTATTATACACTTCGCATACCTCATAATTACACCGTCGTTAAAACGCATAAAGTCCTGTGGCGGAATAACAGGGGAGTTAACGTCATCGTCATCGTTGTCATTGTCATCGCCATCATCAAAAAGCACAGTTGTATCACGATAACCGTCTAACTCCGTCCTATAATAATTATCAATCCAAATCACGTATTACTATAAAATTGTCAGGAACGATAGAAAGATTCTATAAACTATTAAATCGTTAAACTGTAGAATTTTAATATTATAAAAATATACAGCAAATATAATGTATAAAACGATTATTTCGAATCAATAACCAATATCGCCCAAAGTATACTGCAACGTGTAAATTTTTAATATACGTTTATTTAAACGTTTCGGTAAACATAAAAAAATATTTGTTATATAATATGATGATATAATAGTACAACGTATAAACAAATCGAGTCCATAAGAAAATAATAATAATGAAAAAAATGAGAAGAACAGATCTTGGGGATATCGTCTGCAGCGCGGCGGTATTTACATTGATCCGACAAGGGAAAAATCGAATTGTGTTTGAGGCATAGAGTATTATAATAATAAATTACTCTATGGTTTGAGGAAAACACAATAATATTGGCATTATACCAAAAGCATTAATCAATAATCTATATGTTCAGTCTTCAAATCGTGTTTTGATTCGTATTTGGTATATTTATTAAATCGAACGAGCGTGCGTGTCGTGTGTATCGTTTAGTCGCGTGCGGGGTCAGTAAAGGGTGTCGGTCGTTTTCTCCGAACTGACCGGAACACTGTTATCGCTGGACGACCAGGAGAACGAGGACAGCGGCGGTGTCCGATGGTGTTTGCCGCCGTTGTTATCCTTTTCGGGGTCCACGGATTGTCCGCGGCGGTGAGCGTGGTGGCCGTCTTCATCGCCGCCGATCAGCGAGTTCAGTATCCGACGGCGGCACGTGAACGCGACGAACACGAACAGACCCTGAAACGTGTTGAGCGCCACGAACAGTATCCACAGGTATTTACTGTCCGTGTAACTGGCCAGCAGGCCTATGGACCATGTCAGGCCCATGAGCACGGCCAATCGGCAGTACATGCGGAAATCGCGACGCACGTGCCGCGTGTTGATGTGCCGGACGGTAGCGCGGCTGGAGTGGATCATGTACGCCGTCCACACGAACAGCATGAAGTTGATGGACATGATGACGGCGAGCGGGCCGGCGAAGAACAGCAGGAGCGCGTCCTTGCTTCCGAACCAACATTGGTCGACACCGAACATGGGACGGACGTTATCGGGCACCTCGAGCACGGTGTCTGCGGCCACGGCCGCGGCTGTCGCGATTGCCGGCACTAGCCAGCACACGGCCGAGTACACGAGGAATTTTCTCGTCTGCCGGCCTGTGGTGACGCGCAACTCGACGGTGGCCAGGCGCAGGGTGCGCCAGCAATCGAAGCTCATCACCAACATCCACGCGAACGACGTGAGGAACGCGTAGTAGGTGATCGCGGCTCCGGCGTAGCACGCGGGCCCCGTCAGCCAGTTGCCGGCCACGAACGACGCGTACGAGCATACGAGCGATACGCAGAAGGACGCCAGGTTCTTGCCGGACAGGTTCTTCATTTCCGGCAGAACGGTGAATACGGCCAGATGGACGATCAGGAATACGACCGAAACGCCCAGGCCTATGTACGTGAGAGTGGCGGATTTGAACGCTTCGGCGGCGGGCACGGAGCCCTCGGTCGTGTCCATGCACACGGCCGTCGTGCCGTTGTCTAGCGTCGCGTACTCGACATCGACGGGTGGCCGCCAGCCGTCGGATACCATCGGGTACATGGCGATCGTGGAACAATTGAGCGGTACGCCACCGCCGTCGTCGCCAGCCGAAAGTACAAGCAAAGATCTGCACGTTTTGCTGAACGAATCGTAGAACTTGTCCGAGCCGCGGCACTTCCGATGGCCGGGCTGAGCGATGAACACCGTGCTGAAACTTCGGGTCTCGAACTGCGGTATACGATTGTGTAAAATGGACTTTTCGCACGTCAAGTTTTGCACCGGCACGTAGTTGCACATGGCGCAGTGGATGTTCTTGTACGGCTGGTTATCGTTGTACACGACCGTGGTATACGCCTCGCAGTTGGACCGGATCTCGTTGGGTCGGGTCTCGTTGTGCGACCACATGGCGTGACACGTCGACACCATGTCCGGGGGACACGGACGGAAGTGGACAGCCTTGGGCGGCACGACCGCGAGATCGCAACCGTACGACTTGCCCTGGTACTCGACCGTCCACCGACCGTCGTCGCCGTATTTTAATGTGTCGATTACCGCGTCTTGGTCGCTGCTGTTGGCCACGTCCGTCGGACCGTCGCACACGATTCGTGTGTCCCAAACGATCGGATCAGATGCGTCGCCGTTGCAAGCAGCACAGAACTTGTTCCGGTACGCACGACCGGTCGACCGACTGGTCACGGGATTGCCGAGCATGCCGTCCAAGCCGTCTGGTTTCTCGCACGCGCTCCGGACCCTCGAATCCGGCCACGCGTCCGGGCACTTGACAGTGGCGTAAGCGCCACCGCCGCCACTGATCGGCACGCAATCGTATCGCGCTACGGCCCTCTGATGTTCCACCGGGTCGAAGTGACTCGAATCGGTGCAACAGTCACCGTACTCGCTACAACTGTTATCGCACAGGCAGTTCAGTTGTGCGTCCGCGCCGTCGAAGTTTGCCATGGTCACCGTGGCCATTGATGCCGCAGCTTTCTGGTCCATGCCTTCGCAACTTGATCGAGGCTGACATATCCTAAAAATCATATAAATGCGTTGTTTTTAGTACATATTAATATATTATAATAGATATAACGTCGATGACATCTGGTAAAATCTGTCCCACATCATAGACACAATCTAAATAGTTATACCAAATATAAAAATATAAACTCAATTCGTAATAACAATGTTTAAAAATATTCATTCTATAACATAATTATTTCAACACTTTAATAAACTATTATTAGTGCCCACGTAAAGCGGATTTCGTTTCGAAAAGATTTTAGGTTATAATTTGAGGTAATCACTATAAATAATTAATATACAGTTTTTTTCCGATCATAAAGGTTTTCGTATCGCATTTGTCTATAGGATAGATTTTACCATAATCAAGTGATATTATGTAGACTTTTTCGTTCACTCAAATTTAAGTACATTAAATAATTAAATATTGTTGTCAAGCACAAATATATAACATAATACACAATTTTTCTTTACATGCAAACACTTACAAAAATATGTGAAACATAGTAGTTAATATATAATTATTATACAATTGTATTAATATGTATTATATTATTTAATGGTGGTTATATATATAAAACATTAATACAATATTAACAAAAGAACGAAGAATATCTTATTATTTAATAACAAGTAATAATAAGTATTTTTAATTTTTCTAAATATATTTTTTTAACGACTTCAAAATTTAATATCTTTATTATAGCGTTTTAAACTTTTTGTGTAAATACATTTTTATAATAAGTAAGTATATTAAACATGATTTCATATTTATATCTAAGTAGAATTTGGTAGGTATGCATATAATATTAATATTGTAAGCAGTTGATTTATTAACGTTGGAGGTATAAAATTCTTATTTTAAAATATAAAATTATAAAAATAAAACACTATTTAAATAGATAAATAATGTATAATCAATAAAAATTAATGTTATTTACTTATATATAAATAAATATTATGTTGGCGGATACCTAGACTTTTAATGTTACTAATACTTAATAGTAAATAATGATTTTTTCTTGAAATAAATTATAGAATTACGTAAGTATAGGTAGATACTACCTACTTATGTTCAGACTATATTATAAAATTGAATCTTGAATGCTTATTTGTTTTGTAAAACGAATGAAATGAATTATTAGCTAACTTGAGCGAAACATATTCATATGTATAAATTGTATAGTACGGCATTTTTATTTCTCAATTTTGGAAAAAATTGGTAAAAGCATCCACGGATGCTTATCTACCTATATTAAAGATTCTTTCCATAATTGTTTTTTTTTTAAGTTTTTAAAAATATATGGAAATAGGTAATTTAAAAAAACTTATTTAAGTACCTACACCAAATAATATTATAACAATTATAATAAATCTAGCGTACCTATAGATATTTTTTTTTACATTATTTATAAAATTTTTATTCTAGAGATATTAAATAGATAAAACCTTACTAACGAGATTAAACACTCTCTACATTATATACTTATATACTTCTCAATCATTTACTAAAGTCGATCTTATATTTACGAATAAATAGAACATTTTAATTTACCACGATGTATAATATGTGGGATAGGGATAACGATAAACGAAGGAGACAATAGTTATTAGAGAAAATACTATTGTGTTTCACATAGGTACTTTCATTAGAATGAGATTAAAATCAGAAATTTCATCGATTATCTTACTTTAACATGTGTAAATTAGTAACGTAAAACGTATTTGTAATTTGTATGAATTAAAAAAAAGGTATGAAAACCTACGCAACATAACACTAAAAATGTTATCGTGTACCTAAATGTGTACAGTAAATAATTAAAATTTCGAAATTTAATTGACAATTACGTGGGCTGTGTATACAAAATATAAGATGTATATGTATATATAAATAGTAGACTATTGTTTATATAAATACATATTTTTCATTAACCTTGATTCAACTATATAGGTACATAACGATTGAATATTTTATAAAAATTATATATTATTCCTTTTTGATAACGTGTCCACTTACTTACACTACCTTGTTACCAAGTCATAAAATGTTGATTGTTTTTAATTTTAACGTGCGAAATTTTATATACCTTACCTAAGATAATTTCTATACTGTTTTTGTTTCGTTGAACATATACAAATACAATTGGAAAAGCTTTGTTTAACAAAAAATACTATTCAAATATTTAGTAAACGAACAAGTTAAACAAATTATATCAACAGACAACAACGTTACAACGTACAAAGAGGATTTTTTTTCCACGAAAATAACAAAATAAATAATTAGAAAAAAACGTTTGTTAGTTTATGAACTAAAATAAAATTTAAATTTAAATGTAAATAGTACTAAAGTGCAAGCATACGTATTTTTCAACACGATAACAAACAATACAAAAAGCACTATTCTATAATAATTTTAATATTATATCCATTCTAAGTACAACAAAAATCATAAAACTTGATTAAAAATGTATTATTGATATTATCACGATTTCGGATTAAAATTATTCCAATAAGATATTTCATATTATTAATAATGACACTTTAAATATTACGTAAGTATATTTTTGCGTAATTGTTTAATAAAACTCAGCTAAATTAATACAGAATGGACTAATATTGAAATAAAACAGCATGGTTGAATGAACTCTGTTTAAAATGCAAAACGAACAAAATAATTTAATGTGTGGAATGAATTTCAAAGCATGTATTTATGTTGCTTAGGTATAAATCCATTCAGAAATTACTATTTGATGCAAACAAACTAAAAAAATCAATCACTATATTTTGTTTTGTTATTATGACATGACTCAATTTTGTAAGAAACACGTTTTTTCGACATCGAATTATTGAATTACTTAAAAAATCAAGTCGTATCATTTTCCAAAAAATAACACTGTTATTATTTCAACCAAATGTTTAAAACAAATGAAGCTAACCTGTTTCACAGCTGAGCCATTGATGAAATTTCTAAATAATATTTTACAATGAAACCCGTGCTGCGGCTTTGAGTGTTCATTAGAAAGAGTTGCACCTTCAAAACCGCATTTGATAACTGCTACGTAGTTCATCGTTTATACGTTAGTATAACATAATGAAATATTGTAATTTGTATCTTGATGTTCAGGTATAAACGAATTATACAAACCCAGTATATAAAAATAGTTTAAATAAATTAAAAAGTAATATAATTTTTTTTTGTCGTTAAAATTTCCACAACTCTTTGTTGGTGAATTAGTAAAAATAGTTTAAACAAATTAACACATAATAAAATTAACTAAAAAATCATAATTCCCAAATAATATTTAATTATGCAATTATGTAAGGTCATATCAAAATACATCATTTTATAAGTACATAATAGGTATTATGATATCGAATTAATCATTTGTCGAGTTAAAGTTAAAGTTGATTAGTTCAATATCTTGTCGTAAAACAATATTATTTATTTAGCATATGATAATTATATTGATCTATAATATTATATCAAAAAATTGTATGAAACGAACATTTAATTACCTACTTATTATTAGATATTATAACTTAAAAAAACGTTTGCTTACTTGTTCGGGTTGTTGAGGTCTTCGTATGGTATGTCAATCGCAGCTGTCCATGACACAAGCCAGACAAATATCGTGATGATAAAATACATTTGAATCTGTAAAATAAACACACCGAACATATTAGGTACAGTTGTATGTAACAAATACGCATTGCTATTATTTTAAGACTATTATTTTCAAATCATATTTTCATCCATCGGTGTATTATTGAAATAAATAATCGTATGTAATAAATAAAACGTTCTGTGGTATCTATTAGGTACGTGATGAAATTAGGTATTCGAAACGACGAAGACTTTAGCAAAAGAATGGAGACTCGGCGGAGGATACAATTTTGGCACGCTACTCCTTAATTACTTCATAATAACCATAATAATTTATAACTACCAGTATATTATGTGCCGTTAAAACGTTGACGATAAAGTATGATTTTTATTGCATCAGTCGCGCCGCAATGAGCGCACGGAGAAAGGAGACGAACGTACATAAATACCTAATATTATTATTTTTTTATTTACCGAACAACAATATTAGAATGATGAAAGTCAAATCGCGGATTATGTATTATATATACGTTAAGGTCGATACAACAAGTCATATAAGAGCTAAATTTGTTCCTCGTGGGAAATTTATTAACGCCAAACTTCATGAATTATCTACGTACGCTATTTAATATCTATAACATATACGACGATTCATAGTATGAATCTATGATTGAGATATTAAATATTTAGACGCATAACTTTACAATTGTAATATTTAAGATTATTTAAACGATCCGGTTATCCACTTTCTAAGGAATTATTATAAATATTGTTATTAATTTTTTTTTATAAGTTAATAATAAGTTATCAACTCATTATAAATTTTAATGCGAATATCGATAAAATACTATTTCATACAAATTTTCGATTTGTAAAATTACAGTCACAGTCTTATTATCCTATGATCAATTTACTTTATGTTGTAAATGTATAATGAGAGTATATCATAAAATACAAGAATATTATTTTCGAATGCATAAAACAAATAGGCTGTTAAGATAATTAATCATTATATGATTAAAATTTATGTCGCTTGAATTTCTCAAATATTATACTATTACATAGTTAAGACTAAAGTGTTCTCGGCACGATACAATTTCATAAACGGGTAACATTAAATAATCGATTAGTTAATCAAAATTAAAAACAAATTAAACATTTTAATTTCAATTTACATATTAGGTATTACCTGGACTATGGATTTTTTATTTGTTCTTGTGTCTTAACACGAAAGTTAAAAATGTGTTTCGAGTTAATATTATTATTTTTATTTTCTACTAAATTTATCTTTTTAGAGCATTTTTAAAATTTCTTTTTACAAATATTAATATTATTAAGTACAAATGTAATAAAACTGAAACAAAATAATTTGATTTTAATTGAAGCTCGAAATTGGTCATTGTAATAAAAACTGTAGTGTTCAAAATTTCACGTTGCAAACATGGTGGTAATAATGTATTTTTACATTTATAATTTCATATCGGGAAGTCTATAATTAAAACATAGTTTAAAAAATACATTTTTTCACTTTTTAAGCTATACATCTTAAACTTATTTTTTTCATGACATTAATGAAACGCCAGTTCTAATTATTACGAAAAATCAAAATCGAAACTACTCGTTATTTTTTTTACAGTACAGTTAAATATAGTACTTATTATATTATTATAACCTCATTACTAACGTTTATAATGAATTTTGTCAAATTTTTTAGATCATAATTTTACCACGGGTCATTTTCATAAGCCATAGTAATTGTGATTTGTGAGAACAAAATTGCGAACAACTGCGATTTACTAATTTGTTAAGTGCTATTCGGTTATACTAGTGTAGGATATTTATGTCTACTTTATGATATTCTCTCACGTGCGTCATTATATATATATAATTCAATGTTGAGTTGACGGGCCTTTTTATTCGAACATATCTGAAAAAATATTCAATAAATGTATTATTTATAAGAATAATGACAATGAATTACGTTCGAACGATGTTTATATTTTAGCAATTTATTCACAAATTCAAAACAGAAATTATAATTTCCCTAATTCCGGCCACGTTTTGAAGCACAACAGTTAATAATTAATATAACTCTGGTGAAAATTCGAAACAATATAATACAAAGGTACTCGTATTCATATTGTGGTTCGTTTTGACAGTTTCGTTATCTCATTAAGATGAAAAGAAACTTGCCTAAAAACATGACACATGTATTATAATATAATAGGTGTACTAAATATCTTTTGCATATACCGTGCATGCATTATTTATTGTTTTTATTGCAAATATATTAATTTCCCAGGCTTTGAATATTTGTATTTAATGCAATATCTATATGCGTTAAGTTTTTATTTTTACATATAATTGTATTTCATATCTATAGAATCCCAGTGAAAGCGCACTGTTGTATATAATAATATGGTCTAATAAACTAGGACCCGTGTCAGTTCTTCTGTTAAACCGTAAAAAACGGTGAGTATGAGTAACTTATATGTAAGAAACTTAGAATATAATTACACTTTTTAAAATATTATTTCGCTTACAAACACGAATTATATTTTTTTTTATATTATATTTATATCATAACGCAGTTACGCAAAATAATCATTGTTTTTTATTTGTATATTTATTATTTATTGATAAGTCAATCTATATCGAATTCATAACTATTATCATAGTAATAGATATAAATACGATTTGTTTTTATTATTTACGTGAAATTTAACGATTTGTGTTAATTTTGCGTTTGAAAAAAATCTTAGTGTCTATAAAAGTATAAACGATATACTATTTTCGTATATAAAATGCGTGTTCCATTTTTAAAATGAACATATATCTGATAAAAACAGGATAAAAGTCAAATAGATATCACTTACTAAAGTATGACGTATTATACAAATATATAAATATATTATATAATGATATCACTTTCTCCGTAACTATTTAGTTAGAAATTTAAGAATATATTGGGAGTATCATAAACGTATAAATAAAATTTTTAGAAATTAAATATGTAAATATTATATGTTATTTTATTAACAAATAATAATTCCCATGATATTATAACACGATAACTATAACTCATTGATCTAATTATTCTAATATAATATAATTAATGTTGCTCATTTCCATAAAATCAGCGAAATATATTTCGTCGTCTCGTCGTTATCACACACAAAAAATCTATGAAGTCATTGAACTATACCTTATTCAGACTGAGTCGGACTTCAAAATTTACTTTGTCATAACACTTTTAAGATATGAATATCAAGATAGTCTAATCCTTAATTCCTCTTTCATTCTACCTTATCTTTGATTTCCAATCTTAATTTTAAAAATGCAATTAAATACTTATTATAGTTATTAATTTATTCCTCAATTATGTGCACAAACTAATAAGGCTCTAACAAATGACTACACCCTAATAATTAATTTTGAATTTTGACGCATATATCCAAGTAATAACAGATGATATAAAAAACTATTCATCAAACAAATCTCAATATTTTTTTATGGATTTAAAATATTTCTGACAGACGTATAATATTGTATTATTTTGAATAGTTATATAAACGTACATAAATTTATATAAAATAGTTTTAGCAGGAAATCGTTAATCATGACATAGTTTTACGCGTTGAACATATTATAATATAGGTACTATATTATAAATTTATACTGTAGATAGTAATACGTTTAAATCATTTTTGGTCATGTACAAACATTTTTCCGTTATGTATTCTGATAAATTCATAAATTATTAAAATGATAATAATAAAAATAAATAATATTAAAATAAAGATATATTTTGAATTTTTTTTTCCATAAAATAAAATGAAAACACTGTATTTATTGTTTACATTTTTATACGATTATTATACTATATAAGATGTTAACTGATTTATAATATCCATAGTAGGTATGCGTATTTTTAACTATGATCATAATTTTAACATTTCTTATATACCATAAATCTATAAGCTATGTGAAAAATGTGTTATTTAAATTCCATATTTGTTAAGGTTTTAGTCGTGATAAGTATATAGGTACACCGGTAGTATGTGTTGTTAGTGGGCACCTATATTATTTATACTATAGATATACCTAATATTGTTTCACGCATGACGTAGAAAATATAAAAAAAAAAACAAATAATGTTTAAGAAGTACACAATATGTCGACAATAATAACAGACTAAAAACTAACCAATTCGTACAATAACAAATGTATTGTTAATGCGATTTAATTGCAACAACATTATACGTAGTATTAAAATTTATCGTGCTTATAAGTTTCATATTATCATATAATTATCATACAGCTAAAATTATAAATTATAATAACATTAATAATATAATAATATGGCCATCTTATTATTTACAATGTATATGTAACATTTATCTATACACAAATCTTAAGACATTGTTTCATGTGACAAAAGTTGTATACCTCCGAATTTTTTTTTAAAAATCATTAATTAAAAAAGTGGGAAGGTCGATTTTGAATGTTCCTCCTTTGTCCCTTCAGTCCTCGGAGAAATTAGTGGTTTATTATAATTAAGATTCGAATGCAATGATAATGCATTAGAAAATAAAGCGAAACTTAATATAATACAATATATTGTATTTATTGTTGGGTTGTTCCATAAGTTTACCACGTGTGTAAACTTCCTATGAGAAAACTAAAAACAAATTAAAGTACCTATGTGCAAAATTGCATTAGTTATCATAAAAACCTAAGTTCAATTTCATCAAAATTACGATTTCTGTAAATTTTGCCGATTTTCCGCCATTTTTCGGTAGTTTTTCTTTTTCCAATGAAAAACTTTTGAGAAATTCGAAAAATGAGCTAAATAAAGTACCAACTAGACGCTATTTGCTACCGATTAAATAACCTATTCACGATAATTGGACCATTATTTCTACCCGAAATCTTACTTTCAGACATAAAAAAAAACATCTTTGTAAAACTAATACATTTCTTGCTTCGCTCAGAATCTAAAACGTTCATAGTAATGATAGTTATATAGCTAAAATTATTTTGTAATATATATATATATATATATGTATTAGAATAATATATCCGTTTCACAAGTAAAAAATACAATGCGCATTTCACAATTTAAATTTAACCACCGTTCTTGATTTAATTTAATAGTATAATTTATGTGATATATTTTTCACACGAAATAACTGCCTACTCAATTCATGTTAATATATTGTTTTTACTATTTTTTTAAAATATATATATATTACATAATAATATACGATTTTATTGTTAGTTACCGATGACGCTTTCAAATCGTTTCCATTTTTTTTTTTAAATTTTATTTTAAATCACTACGTGAAATCATAATATTGACATGAGTATACTTGGAAACGAATTTCGTTTGACCACCGTGATTTCACTTTTATATCAATCATCAGTGGTTAGACATGCTATAGCGTGTTTTATAATCGTGCATGGGTACGAGGATGATATCAATGTTTGCTACCAGTCTCCGTATCCGAAAAAAAATCTACTATTGACGATAATAGATATCGAAACGAATTTGAACTATATTTACTTAAATAAAATTAACATTAATTGTTTTCCCATTTTTCAGTTTTTTATCAACTTAATTACTATAATATTATAATAGGTATGTTCAGTGTTTTTTATTTCACAATTAAATAAATAAAAGAAACTCAAACGATATAGCAATGGAATACAATTCCAATTTACCTATTTCATACTGTAAGATAAGTTAATACTATTTATTCTAAAAGATTTATTGATTAATCCAGAATATTTTATAAATATTAAACCGTAATTAACAAAATTATCAAAACCAATAAGTAATTAACAATAGAATATTATTACCCCGTCAACTGTAACGTCCTTATATTGTTTTGTACGGATGTTGTTTCGCCGTAAAATTAATTGCTAATTTAGATTCGGTTTAAGGGTCGTCATCGTTGGATTTTCGACTTAGAAACGATTGCCTCGGCTCAAATGTTGAAGGTAAATCCTTGGTGTCTCGATAAGAATAACACTCGGGTCGTGGTTCAATGAATTTGTCCACAGCTTGAACTAATCGCCTCGAATGTATTCAATGTATAATATTTTAAAACAAATAAATAAAAAGGAATTTCCACACCCACAACAACTGTGTCAACAATTTTGATTGAAAAGAAAGAAAAACTGTTTAAAATTAATAATACGCTTTCCTACCATCGGCTGCTTAAAACGCTAAATTGTTACGAAGGACATGATTCCCAGAGTCATTTTGAAACTCGTAATATTCATAGAGGTCAAATATTAATTCTAGTCAACTTTGTAAATGTTAGCTTTAGTGCCTATAGTATTCATGTTTTATTGTCAAATTTTAATAATTTATTAAAATAAAATATTACGCGTGTATATATTCTTCTACAGACAAAATTAATTTTAAAATGTTTTCCGCATTCTACGTTGTTGTGAGATAATAACAGAGTTATCTACCAAATTCTGTTTGAAATAGTGTTTATATTAATATATTAAATTTTATTGTATAAAAATATTTAGAATATTATGCTTATCAATAATAAATTATTTATTTTGTAATCACAATTTACGTCATCATTTACGAATCACCATTGATTCGTTGAATTAAATATATATATATATATATATTATACATACACTAAATTTAGATTCGCAGTATTTATACTTGCAAATTTCGTATAATAATAAATATTATGCAGTTTAAAATTTAAAAGTAAGCCAAACATGAACATCGTTGATTGGTTTTTTATTTCAACTATTGTATCATAATGTATTTATAGATGAAAAAGATCATACTAACAAATAATGATTTTGAATAAAAACAACATAAACCATCTGTTAACAAAGTTGTTCTTTAATAATATTATACCATTTACTGTTGAGAACTTTTTGAGAAATAACTACCAAGCCTCAGTACGAGAAGTAAAAATTAAAAGAATCGAAAGTTTAATTAAGTAGGAAAATTGCATTATTTGTGCTCATATTATAATTTATTATTTCCAATATATATATATATATATATATATATGTTATAAGTTAAATCATAATCCACTATCTAATTACATAATATCTTTAAAATCGTTAATTCTTGATTACGTCTTAATTTCACTAAATCTTCACAAGTCACAACATAAGATTTACGAATACTTATCGTACGGATTGAACTTTTGAACTCGTATTCAAATAATATATTTAAGTCACGTTTCATTTATATTAATATAATAATAATATAATGGTTCGAAAAATAACTCTTACGAAAATAAATTATATTTTTATGAAACATACAATTAGTGGTTTTAAGAATAAAAAACGAGTATAGATTATGTACATTTGTAAATAATACATATTCGTATTATGTAAGCAAATTATAAAACAAAGCATAAAATTAAATAAATTTAAACATAAACTAAACAAAACACTTTTTCGTGAATTCCTTATTATAATAACTAATATTTTTAAATTTCCCACAGTATTTGCCCTGTTAAATGTTTATAGTAAATATTTTACAAGACGGAGTATCCCAGATTTACTAATTTTGTAATGTCTTCGTGAAAAATTAAGATTTTAAATTTAGTATTTAAGCAATGGACTATAATAACCTCTACTTTTTTTAGTTTTAAACGTCTAGAAAACTTTTTATCTTTTTTTAATTTATTATTGCGGTGATTTTTATTAATCTTTTTCATTTATAGGAAAGATCATATTTTTAATAATTGTTTGTAATTATATAATCTATTTTATCGTGGAATAAAAAATTCACATTATCAATATTCAATATTATGATAAATAAATGATAATGATGAGCAACAAATTTTATATAAATACATTAAATATTAATATTAATATATATTAAAGTATTTAGTTAATACAAATAATGACGTCAACAATATAATTTCTCCAATAAATGAAAAAATTCCTAAAAATTTATATTTTTATTAAATTAAGAAGTTGACACATTAAAATTATTTTACAAGTATACTTTTTAATAGGTTTTCTTAGAAAAAATTTTATGAACATATTTTTAAAAAAAAAAGTAATAAAAGCAATATTTTATAAACTATTATCTAATTAATTTTAAAAAAAGTCGCATTCAAAAATTTTAATTTTTTGCTGAGATATTATAATTAGTAGAATAAACTGGGACACTCTGTTTATTGTAAAAAGCTGTTAGGTATATTTTTAAACGATTTTCCCTAGATGATGCAACTCATAAATTATTAGTTTGACCATCAAATAAGTTTAAATTACCTATCTAATAATAATAAAGATTAATATGCTTTATTATTATTAGCACAATTTCATGATATCCAAAACTTAAAGTCTGATAAGTTTGAAATCTGAATTTAAATTAATTAATTAGCAAATTTCTCATATTATTTAGTAAGTAGATAATTATATATAATCGATCGAAAACATTATCATATAAATTAAAAAACAATAAATTTTCATTATTTGGTTCACTTTCTGTTTTATTATGTCTACTTTAAAAGTGTATTAAATATAAATTGTTTATTATTAGACTTTTAAGTTTCAAGTAGATGCAACAATTGATTTTTGAAACAACCTACCTATTTAATCCGATTAATTAGTTTGTGAACGAGATTTTTTTATTGTTTACAATAAAGTATTAGTTTCAAAATTACTAAGATAAAATTCGGTGAAATCATTTAACAAAACACTTTTTTTTATAATGTTCCGTTATTTAATTAATTTCAAATTTTATTTCAGTTTTTCATATAATATTTAGTAATATACATTTATAAATTATGGATGATTAAAAATTATAAATTATAGTCTAAACTTATATAAATATATATATATATATATATATATTATTTTTTCGAAAAATTCTACCTAGTACAATATGAACTAACCATACTTAATTTATAACTTTATAAGTTTTAAATTGAAGAAATGGTTATATTTATAAACCACTAAAATACTCAATGAAAAATTAAATCCAAATAATATATAATATTATAATATAAAACTACATAAATATAATTTTATAATAAAAAACATTTTGATTACTTAATATTTTATACTGCAATGATACCGTATAACCGCATAACCGGTTATCTATAATTAGCTAGTATGTACTTATAATACAAATATGCATCAAAATAAAAAAAATTATTTTACATAACCAACACAAAATATGTCGTATAAGAATACCTAAGTATACAAAACATATTTTGAACTACGTTTTTTTAAACTTTATTATTAGTTTGACTAGATTTAAAATTTTATTAAGTACCTAACTACTATCAACTATTGGACCTATGTATCCAAATAATTAGGCATTATAATTTTATTATAATATAATATAATCATTATTAACAAAAATCGTTTGTTTCAAGTCGATGAAAAAATAAATGAACAAAAGAATACATCAAAAATGGCTGATTTATCATATCGAACATTCCGTAAAGTTATTTAGATTCATTTAAACTCGAAAATGTTTGGAATTTATAAACGAAAAATTTCATCTATAAATATATTAGGTACATAATAATTATAATCGTTTATATGTCTGCTGCTTGGCGTACGTTTTAAGTACCTAAGTAGGTATTTTGTCGATTTGAAATAGACTTGCAGCTGTTTTCTTTTTTTTTTTCAAATAAACATTATGAAAACAACATTAGATTTAAATTATCAATTTTTAAAATGTACCTAAAACAACACACAATACACGTCTATTCGGCTATTCCACGATTTCGTTGTATTGTCCCGCGATAATATAAACATCACGTGAAAATATAATATAATATAATTCGCGTTTTATATTTCAATTTTTATACTCACGTTAGATTTCATTCTGTCGGTCGATTTTTAATGTAATATTATAATCCCATCACGGTGGTCACCATCGGTCGATCGCTTCAACAATCATGGAAAACAAATAAACACGCGAATACATTTAAACGTTTTTTTCGTCGAAAATTCACGCAGTACAAATATAATTATTATTGTTATTCACGACTACAGTTGCAGTCATAAACTAACGCAATCCACGCACACGAGCGAACTACTCACATTTTCAGCCATCCAGACAGCGGTTATACCGAAACGTCGCGCGTCGGTGTTCATCATGCCCCACTCATGCAATGGATATGCTACGGAATTCTCGTGGCATTAAATTGTAGGTCACCTAATATTATTATTATTATTATTATTATTATTGCAATTATTTATTTAAATTTCATTCCCTGAGAAACGACTAGTCTCTCCCCCCCCTCCCCAGGAAAACATAATACGATATAATATATAACAAAATTATACAAAATAATGAGTTGATTTGTTTTCTTTTTCGTTTATATGAACATTTGCATTTTGCAATATTTCGTTGTATTATTGTGCCGAGAAAAAGAAAATGATAAGCGACCGGTACATTAATAGTAAATAAACTTTGAAAATCTTTATCCCTGTGATGCGCAAGGTCGGATCGGGTAAATTTGGCACACCGAGATAACAATATTTTACCGGCCCATCTTTTATAATTTTATCTTTAAAACGTATTTATAAATACGTATGTGTATATATTTTAGACACAATTTTTTAGCAAATTTTATTTTGAAATACAATAAAATTGGGGTATAACATTATTATATCTTATTTTTTGATTATTTTTTACACTTTTCAAATGCATTTTTCTACCGGCCCACCGATATTTTCTCGGTAACTCGTGAGGCCAATCCGAGCCTGAATGTGTGCAAGAGAGCGATAGTCCCATTAAAAATACGCGACTATTAATATTGTTATAACAATAATTTTTTATGCATATATAGAATGCAGAATTGTTTGGGAAAAATTTCCTTTTTAATTAAATTTCACCGTGTGTTAAAAATCAAATCAAATGAATATATTATACTGCACTCGTATTATGTTGAATTTTGATTAGACACGTTAATAAAACATATATTATTTCAGATGTAAAACCAACGATAACATAATAATACGTAACTTATAAGCATAATAATATTATTGAAGTAAATAGGTACATAGATAATATTTTGTCGTATGGGAAAAAACGGTTTTGAAATCTAAATAAACGATTATATACGGAGTAATATTCATTCTATTTTTCTCAATCAACATATATGCTAAATAGTAAATACATATGTAAAATATAAATATAATACTATAATTTATAACTGTTAAATTATTAATCACAGTGTCAGGTACAAACACATATACATACGATTTCGTGAAGGGAAAATAGAAAGCTGTTTCTCATCGCTTCTACACTTCCACAGTTTAAAATGTAAAAAAAAAAAAAAAAAAAATTATTTTGGTATTAATTGAATATTAGTTATTAAGTTTGGTGAATAAGTAGGTTCAGATTGATAACAAATGCGAAATTCATGGTTTCCGCATTATATATATATATATATGTAGTAGAATAATAGAAACTATTCATCGTATACTTGGATATGATTGTAGATTTGGTAATTAGTTATACATTTTAAATTATATCTACCTACAATAGTATGTATATTATTTTGATATATTATATATATTGACATAAAAATATTATAGGTACCCACAATTATTTACATTATTATAAGACTCAGTTATCGCAAACTCCAATATCTATAACGTAATAATAGTTTAAATTAAGTTTAAATAAGTTTCTTTTTTCTCTCTTAAATATTTATACAATTTCAGTAACATTTGGTCGTTTGATTTTAATGTAATTATGCAATTCAATTTCAGTTACCTACAAATGTAAACACTAAACTGTGTAGATAATCTAATTGTAATTAAGTATTAATTATAATTATTTGTGTATTATAGTGATTATAATAATATTACAAATTCAAAACAAAATAATACATAGGTTGGTATTTAGATATACTAATAAAATTAACAAAAAAACTGCTGCTTACAATTAATTACATATTAATAGGTAAATAATAAATATAAATAAATTATTCATTTGTCAAACATTAACAGGAATAATTGAGTACAATTTTAAAAACGAAAAATGTTGCATATATTATTATATGTTATATTGTATAATAGATATATTTAGAATTTTAGAAAATTATTTAAAACATACTTACCTATATTTATTATAAAGTAATTATATATTCTTTGAAGTTATAAATATGAGTTAAAATATAGTTTGGTTTTGCGTGTAGACAATAATTAATAACATATTAATTATCAATAACCAATATTCATAAAAATAATTAATATATTATGCATAATATATCATATTTTATAATACAACATTATAATATCAGTTTATTTTAGTTCAATCATATTATTAGGTAGGTAGGTGAGATATTATATTGCTATATAAATAAACTACTTTAATTACTATAACAGCAATAAAATTAATTTGAAGTTATTTTTATGATGTTGATAAAGTAAAAGTAGGAGCGCTAAAAGTTTACACATTACATTTAAATACATATGACACTAAATTGCACTGTTGAGGAACATTAATATAATCTAAATAAAATGGGTCGTGTCTATAATTTAGTAAGTATCAAATGAGTAACATATAGTTTTTTACCTATTACTAAAATATTGACGTATTCGAATAGGGATTTTAAAAGTTTAAAACTTTGTTTTAAATACGCTAAATGGTAATCATGGTAATAATTAAATGAATAATGTTAGAATTGTAAATGCGTATTTCACGTCATCGCTGACTCGTTGTGTTTGAGCGTATAATAGGAATTTAAATTTTCAATGCGTCTGAACATAAAGCTATGAGATAATATTATTATTATTCATTATTAATCGGAAAAAACAACATAATGTATTTAATGTACTATATGTTGAGATATTTGTGTAAAAGTAGGTATTTTACTTATATTTTAATATAATAACAATATTATAACTATTTTCAATATTATCTATATCTGCTTATGTCCCAAACATCTAAACGTACGTCGACAGAAAATTTGAAAAATAAACAATTATTTTCAATAAAAATAAATTTATTTTTCTACATTTTTACACAATAAAAACAACAAAAATTAAATAATTATTCGATTTTTACACTTGTATGTAGGCTTATAGCTTTAAAAAATACGAACACATAAATATGCGAATGAATATATAAGAAGAAAATAATAAAATATTCAATAACAAACTGCGTTTAATTATTATTGTTAATGTTAATATATAATACCTGTGTTCTACGATTCAATACATAAGTTTGTAGCTCAGTCTATTCGTTTGTATATTAAATTTTAAATAAAGTGAATTTAAAAATATTTATTCGAATAAATCATAAACAAAACATTGAAAAAATAAAATGTTGTAATAGACTCAATCTAAAAATTTTAGCGAATATTATATGATTTTGTTTTCGTGATTGATTTACCTCAAAACGAATTTAATTAGCATTTATAAAATAAGCTTGAAGCTTTTAAAAATAATTTCGGTTTTAGAAAAAGCTTAAAAAAAAGTAATATCGTAAACGGTGTGCTTGTCATCAAAATATAAAATAGACCGTACGAATTTCATAATCTTTATATTTTATTTTAATCAATGATCCATGTAGACATTGCAATGACTATCTAATATTATATTGTATTGTTTCTATTATAATAATATATATATAACGTTGAGAGTAGGAATTTTCGCGAAATTTCAAAACTCCGGATTTACACTCTATCAGTGTATCCTAACCTACCTATCTTAAATCGCCTTCAATTGTATAAAACTGAAAAGTGTTGTAATAATAATATTTTTTATACAGTTGCAAAAAAAAAAAAAATGCACTGTAGGTATTGATAATTTTCCAACCATCTGATAAATATAAATTTATATTTCATTATTAAATTTATGTTGTACTATCACTTGACACTTGTTAATTGTTTTCGTTTGTATGAAGTTATATAATATAATTTGTACTTTTAAAAATTAGTATTTTAAAACCACCTATAGTTGTAATATTTAACTGTTTCATTTCATTTTGTATTATCTAAAACAAAGAAGAATGATAGAAAATGTTTAGTCACAGGACATCTTTGTTGCTTCTGCGTAAGAAACACGTTTCACTATATAAAATAATATTATTATATTATACAAACCATCATTGGAATTAGGTAGTGGTTAAACATATTAGGTTAGAAAACCTTGTGACAAACACGTTGTGTTTGTGATTTGTGGAAATATGAATTCGAAGTTCATTTACAGTTGCATTGTACATCTACTCTAAGAGATCTACAAAGTGAATACCTTTTATGTTGTGATTAGTTGCATGTCTGACTCATATTTTTAACGTAAGTGGTCGTAATATCGCCTACGAGTGCACGCGCTTTGTTAATATTAAATTTCAAATAATCAAACGTAAATAAAATATAATATTCGATTACAAAAGTTTTGTATGGTAGAGAAGTTAGCCTATCTTATTCGATTTTCACCAAAGTAACATCAAATATAAGCAAATTGTATTGTAATATATAGATGATACCTAAAAAATAATTGATAAATAGTGATAATAAGAAATAACAATTTTCCGGAATATAATTGTCCAAAATGATAAAAGCACGGAAATTAAAATGTCCGAAACGCAATATCCCACGTCGTAAAATTCCAGAATATAAAATGAAGGAAATTAAAAACTTGGAATATTAATAATACGACCGTAATATTTCAGAATATTAAATTGCGGAGTATAAAATTCTGGGCTAGCATTTCCTATCATGTAATAATGCGCATCCATATGTACGGAACGTAAGATTTCTGATTGTAATATTATTCCGGAATTATTAAAAAAACATCGGTTCTCAAAATATTCATAGTTAACATTAAATAAATAAGTCAAGTAACATAAAAAAAATCTCAAAAAGGTCAAGGACACCCTCAATGTCTGACTGAAGTCATGGTCTCATCTCTCTTGTGAACACGCCCCTATATGTATATAGTAACTATTTACTACAAATATTGAAATATCTATAAAAAAAAAAAATAGTTTGGGAACCAATTTTTTTCCGGATTTTTACAGTCCGGGATATTAAAATTTAGAATTTTATACTTCGTAAAATCATAGTCAGGAATATTACAGTCCGGGATCTTATAATCCGAAAAATTACGCAGCAGAATATTACATTATGACATCTTACGATCCAGTTAATTATTTTTCGGATAATTATAACCACCCGATTTTTAAAAAAATTAGGAAAATAAGGAACGTTATATAACGGAACAGCATTTGAACACACACCAATGAATACAATTTCATATGTTGTTGATTTTATTATTACTAACGATACATCTTATATTGTAAGGGAGAAAAAATAAATGTACTAGACCAGCGAAAAAGTCTTACTTAATCGATTGTAAGCTATATGATTATAAAATGTTTCTTTAGGAGTTTTAAATGAAACTTTAAATTAAACCTTAATTATTTATTATATGTTAAGAACAATATTGCATTCTTATTATCACAGATAAATCTATTCTATGTGGCAGAAAAGACAATCGACTTTTTTTAAATTTGGCGGAAAAGCGGAAATGTACTATTTTGGCGAAAACGGGTAACACGCCGATTAATTTAATTATAATTAATCAATTGCACGAGTGTATAATGATGATTCATAAAGTTTAAATTGGGTATTATTTATTAGTTTAAGTTTTTCTTCGGGAACTAATGTAGAAATTATTATTTAATTCTGACATATTATCATTTTATTTTCAAAACATCGTTATTCGTTAGACAATTGAAACCAATTAAATTGATAACATATTTGTTAAAAAGTTATTTATAGTATATATTATGTAATTATAAGTTAATAACATAGTAAATTAGTAACATATTTTTATATATAAATAAAAGTGAAGACGTTATGTTGTTATGTATAATACTACAACTTACAAGCAACATTGTAATTCATAAATAACAATACATTTTAATTTTTATATGGAATTACATCTTGTCGTTATCAATTTTCATCGTTATAAATTTATACGAGTCAATAAATTGGGATAATAATAAAATAAAAGTATATATTATTATTTATTAGCTGTTAAAGGAAAGCATTTAATGGCTGTTTGGACCGCTAAATGTTAACAAATAGCAAACACAGTCTGGGAAGCGTATGTGAGATAACATCAACAGTTAAAGAATTTTTAATTGTTTATATTGGTATAATATGGGAAATACAATTTTATGTTTTTTTTTTTTTCTTAGACATCTGTTACAATTTACACGTAAAATTATTAAAAATTTAACCGTTTTTTTATAATTGTATTGAATACCTGTATTTCAATTTAAGCATACAAACGTATGTGTGATGCGTAAATACTTACGATATTTTGTTTTTATATATTATGTAATAATTATTTAATATGTTTCAAATATATAATTCATTACCCTTTCAGTAACGAATTATTTTTTTGCCTACACAATTTTTATTTGTATTATTTATAAATGTCTGTAATAGAAATGTTTGTAAACTTTTGACAATCTATGTGTGAGATAAAGCTATACCATTGTAATACGAGGACACTGAGCATTAAGAGAGTCGAATCATTTTTATTTTCATGGTTGATATTTTGTTACTACAAATTTTAGTTATATAAAATTAATAAAATAATCAATTTATGTTTCATGTAACCTCTATTATTTAAATTTATATACCTATAATATATAAAACTAACAAATAAATAAATATATATATATATATATGTTTTCATAAAACTAATGTTGAAAAATATATTAGGTATGTTCTAAAAAATAAATATAAAAAAGGAAAATTTATATTCTTATACTGTTTTACAAACAATTTGCTTGTTAAGTTGTAATTGGAACTAAATAACGCATAAAATATTACACAATCAATTTAAATAGGTAATATTATTATAATAATCTATAAATTTGTAATAATGGCCTTCCTGGATGCCATAATATAATCAAGCTTTGTGTACAATTCGTTGGTAATATGATAGAAAGGACAGTTGGAAACTATATAGATTATAATATGCATTTTTTCACAAAGAAAACGAAAAATCAGATTTTTAACATCACAATATTATTTAAGATATCAAGAATATTTCAATTTATAAACCAAATTTCAAATAGTTTAATTTTTTTTTTTTTGTATTTAAATTCAAATATTTAGTACTATTTATATAAAACTTTTATATAGGTTAATATACGATTTATTTATCTTATTATCGAAGTATTTATGCCAAAAATATTAACGAAACGGTTTATATTTCTACTAAACATTTTGTTACATGGTTTAGTTTAATATTGTTATGATAAATTATGTAAATAATTGAAAAATGATCTTAAAATGCAATATTTTCACAAAGATGAATTACACATGGAAAAAATATTTTAAAATTAAAACACCTCTAAAAAAATCATTGCTACGTGCCTATATCTTTATAAAAACATAAATCTACATTGAATCTTTAAACACTTAAAAAATTGATGTTAGCTAATTAAGTATTAACTACCCCTACTTATATGGATACCTAATAAAATTACAGTACTTATATTATACTACAGTATACAAATGTAAAAAAATGTTATGATTTTATAACATAAAATTTAAAAGTTTACCTAACCTAACACCAAGTCCATAATATACCTATGCATATTTTATTACGTATAGATACAAATTGCACAATAATTATCTTCATTCCTCTTCACGTAAAATAAATAATTAAATCTACAAATAATCAACAAACCCAATCGTATAGAACTAGTGTACCTATGCATTCATATTAATTTATTGACACAATGTTTTCTTATAATTAAGTATAATATTATTATATAATTAATCTAAAATAAAAAATCGTTATATGTTTAACGGCAGTAATAATTTTATTGCAGGTATGTCATATTGATATTAGTATGAAAGTTTCGCAGTGAATTATTTTTGGACATTCACCATGCGACGAATTTCTTATATTTTCGGTTAAAACCTATGTAAATATTAATAATATAGTTATAATTTTTTATTAAAACCAACATTTACTTATATAATACAATATCTGTGCTTTGTCAAAACAATTTACAGTTACGTAATGTATACAAATTATTATTAAGATCTTGAACTTATACTTGTCTATTGTGATCAATGATTTGTAGATTTCATGATTTATTCGCTTGTCGCGTCTCACGTATCTATATTATACCGAGTTTCCAAGTGATGGAAATTAAACATTCAACCGAATTTCGACTCATCATTCATCATGATGTTATTATAATGAATAATGAAATAATTTGTACCTATTATAAAACGTAGCTATAACTATATATTTATATATACATTACATACGTATTCACATATAGGTGAATATTGTATATTATATGTTATGGACGTCCTTGACGATTCAAACTAGAACGCATTTATCCCATCCCAGAGATAAAAAAAAATGTAAAAAAATCGAGTGAGAAAAATCATCAACCATGTATTCAGAATCGTAATGAAACGCTCTGTTTATTTTCTAATTAAATAACTTCACAACACACAACTCGACGATTATTGTAATATAGTACCTATATATACCTAATATGTGTATATATTTATTATAATGCTGGGCAAGTTAATGATATTATTTTTAAATTAAGTTATAATTAACAAAAAACTAACATATTAACTCACGTTAAGTTTATTTCTAAATATAAATGTTGTAACATAATTGTGTTGATGGTTATCAAAATAAATTACAAATAACATAATATAACAATTAAAAATTATTATCATTAATTTTAATGTCAAATGTTCAGTAAAATGTTATTTATTAACTTCAACTTTTAACTTGTTTAAGCTCAGCATTATAATATTAATATATCATACATGTTGAATCGAGTTTATAAGGTCTGTACACTAAAAATATATGTTCCAAAACCATTAAATTAATGTAGGAACAGTGGGATGTAGCTAGTATACCTAAATATAAACAGTTATTTGCAAATAATAAATAAAACAAATTTTAGTATATGGTAATAATAATAATACACGTAAAGCAATTTGGCTTATTTCACAGTAATAAATATGATTATAATATGAAAACAAACATATTATAACATATTTATAGGATCGTTTCAGAATAAATATCTCTCTTTTAGTAATACATTTTCTACAAAACTTGCCTTACATTTCGAACTACCTATTAGTTAATTAAATAATGTATAGTGTATACGGTTAAATAATTTTCGTTTTTATTTGTTCTTATAAATATTATAGGTAAGTACTATATTTTATAAATCTATACTTGACACTATAATAAGAGGCAGTCAAACAATATAATGGTTAATTTAATGGATCTCGGATTACATTATTAAAGTTTAATAAATATATTACTTTTATTATGATACATTAAGCCAATGACCTTTATATTATATTAATAAAATTTAATATTAAAAGTACTCGCCTATAAATATCTAAACATGAGAAAATAATTCTCGCATCATCATAATTAATATTTTGTGATGATATAAATTATATTTTATTACACTATTTGAAATAAAAAATAAATAGGTAATTATTATAGGTATTATATTGTACACTCTAATTTTTTATTATTATTAAAGACATAAAATAATATGAAAAGGAAGTTAAAATTTTAAAAGGATAACATAATTACAATTATTTGTTATTTGACTACCTATACCTATAAATAATAATATAAGAACATTTTGATTACCAATTAATTTTATGTTTTGAACGAAGCAAGCGAAATTTATTGATATTACAATGATACCTAACTTATTGTTACCTATATTGATTTTATGTCTAAATATAGACCTTTGAAATTCTCCAAAAATTAATTAACCCAATTATAATAAATTGATAGTCTCATTTTTTTTTTTTTTTTTTTTTTTTTAAAAAGACTTTTAATGTTTAAAATTTGAGTGAAATCAGAAAAAAATAATATATTTGCATAGATTTTTGTAAGTTATATTATCGTATAAACATTTTTATTTTAAATACGCTAAGCAGAAAATTTGATTTATAATTTATGACACACTTTTCCTTATACCTGTAAAATATTGAGAACAATGAAATTAGTGAAAGTTTCAATTTTTTTTTTAAATGCCTCCTAAATTTAAAAAAATGTATGATTTTTATTATTTTAAAAGTCTGAAGACATTTATTTTACGGTTACAACAATATTAGTTTTAACTGCAAATTATACTACGAGTAAACTATTTTCATATAGCAAAAACGATAATTTAAAATTTGTTAATATCTTAAATATCATGTTTAATATAGAAAACAGCTATTAGGTTTGAATTCGATATAAAAATTTAATTGAATTTGGTTGGTGAAAAATGTTTATTATTATAATAATATAATCTAGTCTCCGCGGTTATCACAAACATTTTATTATTCTTATATGTACTATTTATGGCATTTATGTATATTTAAGTTACAACGTATTGTTAAGCGTTTGATGGGATCTAATATGTTTGGATTATGTGATTTTTTGAAAACTTATCTTGTTCTGCCGATTATAAATTCAGAAATAACTACAATCACCTCTATATTTTATTCTCTTTTACTTTAATATATAAATCTACCTGTAGGCTAAGGTTTAAACTAAGTTTTAAAAAGGTGAAAAATAAAACACAATTTATAGTCATTGGCTCATAGGTCACATTCAGACTTTCTAAATGATTTTGTTAGCTACACAACAGTTATAAGTTTTAACAATATAATATACCTAATATTATGATCTATATAAGACTATAAACCAACGAAATATTATTATTTTCGCGATTCGCAGTTACGAGGAATAAATTAAATAAAAAAAACTCGAAATAATTTCATAAAATTCTCACGTTTTTTAATATCATATTACGTACGACATTATACACGCTATTTTGTTAATACTTGCGTGCAAATTCTTTGACAAAATTTCAGAATCTACGTACTAGGTATAATATGAATAATAAAAACGTTGTATCCATTATAGAAAATAATAAACAATTATTTAATATAAAATTAAAATTATATAATGGGAGGATACTGAAAGACTTTGGAAGGTAAAACAATTTTTTTTTATCTAGATACAGATAAAATATAACTTTCAGTTATCTAGATATATAAGTAATATAGCAATATAGCTTTATAAAATTAGAAGATAAAACGGTAAAAATAACAAACACGAGAATATCTAATAAGATATTATCATTGTTACTCGTAATTACAATATTACTACATTATTAATTATATATTTATATGTAATATACATGTAAAACATTATTAAACATTTACCCATATAATTATTTTATAATATTATTATCTGTTATATTATAAAAACACAATGTATCTATTAGCTATATTTTGTATGCAGTCGGAGAGACGTCCCGAATAGATATATTGGAAATGTCCTCAGGGTAATTTTTTGTTTTAGTTGTTTAAAATAATTATTCAACTATTTTTAGATAGAATAATTTAATAATCTTTTGTAAGTTTATCTGAATTAAATAATTTACAAGCAAGATATGACGATTCGAGAATGGAATATAATTAATAAACTAATAATTATAATACTAATATTATGATTTATATATACCTAATATATTATATGTAATGATATGTACTATTTTTATGTCTGAAGACACATTTTTGAGTAGTAGATATGCTCAAATTATCAAAAATGAGTTATACTGTAAATAATTGGTTGGAATCTAGTTGGTACTTTATTTAAATCATTTTACGAATTTCTCAAAAGTTTTATTTTGCGGTAAGGAATACTACAGAAAATAGCTAAAAAACTGTAAAGTTCAGAGAAACTGTATTATTATCATTATACTTTAAGTAATTAAAGGACAATCTAACGAGTGCCGTACGCACGTACCAACCATACATTTCGGGGGGAGGGAGTTAATCCCCAGAACACTCCCCTATATACGCCACTGAGTAGCAGTAGCGTATTTAGGATTTTATCAAGGGAGGGGATATGGAATAGAAATATTTCTGATCAAGATGAAACCCGTTATTCTCTCATCATCATAAACAATGCGTGTTAAGTTAGCAATTTCGATTTTCTTTAATTTATTATTCTTATAGGTAATTATACAAATTATTTATTTTATATTAGTTTTCGAAAAATATCACTAGAAAAAATTGGTCAAGGGAAGGGATTTATCCCTCCTTAGAAATACTCCACTATCGTATACATATTTTTTTTAAACTATGATCTATATACATATAGCCTATAGATATAAGTGGTACGATAATAATATATTTAGATATTTTTAAATCTTCGTTTTTGAGCGAGTGTGTGATACATGTACGACGTACCTATACAAATGTGTACTACTCGTATATAAGAATAAGAAAACATAACGATAAGAAAGTGTTGGTCTCGGTATATGTGTTGACGGGTTGTTATTCATTTTCTCAAATTGTTTGTACTTTAAGTTATTCTTGTTAAACGTTGTAGAATTGGTTTTTGAATTTATCGGAGAAAACATTGTAAAGGGATGCACAATTTGAATTATTAAGAGTATTCGTCCCCTAGAAAATCTGAACATCTAAATGCATTAACATTTTATAAATTAGAAGAGTATAGAAATATGGGATACGAATGATACGATTAAATCACTCTTACGAAAATTCTGGCATTTTAACGAAGTGTTCTTACAATTTCGCGACAAATTAGGAGGTTTTTTAAAATTAAGAAAAAAATAATGATTTGTGTAATAGGTACCTACATTTATTACAAAACTTCCATATAATATATTTTATATTATATTATTATGATTTATGATCATATTGATATTAATATTGAATTTAAACTAATGGTATGTGCGCTTCATAATTTATAGTAACTCATCATTGCAATTATTATCTTATCCGTGTATTTTCATATAAATTATGGATCAATTTTCCACCGAAATCGAGACTTATTTCGTCACGAACGCCGTAAAAACTAAAAACGTCCAAACCCGGTTGTAATATTGTATGTATAATTATCGTCTTAGGTATTATTTAATTTTAACATAAAAAATACAAAAGTCTTGCACGGGAAAATAGAATATTATAACGATGATGTGCGTAATTTCCGCGAGTCCTTGCGAATATTCCCGTTCATTAATTCGCAAACGTACGTCTATTATATACGCATACACAATACGCATGAATGTACATAATGTTGTATGTGGAAGTACAATAAGTATAGCCCCGAAGGTTATGTGAATATTATTTTACGCGACTTATTATTAATATCCTCTTTACAACATATGAAAACTTTACGGAACACGCGTATAGGAGAACGAACGTTACATGGCGAATCGGAAATATATTTAACGAAACAAAAGGAATCGGTTAATTACAGCGTCCGAACCACAATGTCTCGAAGACAACTATATAATAATACAATATACGTATGTTATAAAACAGTATTTTTTGTTTTTTATCGCCATTAATATAAAAAAAAAAAACGATTTATGTTTTCTCCGGGACTTTCGACGGTGTCGTCCGGAGTCCGATGGGTATACGTTATAATTATAAAATTGATTATAACAACAATATGACACGGGATGTTTTCAGTCGACGACGATTGCATTAAAACCGCTTTCTTAGGCTGCGTGTGGGAAAAGTACATACACGTAATATAATAATAACATATGAGTACAACTTATATATAAAAAACGAAAACAGAACAATATTATAATATGTTCCATCATAGTATCTTACATGTTTTATGTTTATATATTAAGCACATTATATAGATTATATCGATCCAACGAAAAAGGTAGTAAATCAATTTTTATCATTTTTGTATTCTGAATTTCTGATAAAGGATTTTTTTCTTTATCAACCACGAAAATTATTATATTTCCATCTATCCCAAAGAAATAATAAAATAATATTAAAATTAAAATAAAAATAGAATAAGAAATTAACTTTGAATTTTATTTTGCTCCTCCTGAACAATTGAAAAAAAAAATAAGAATGTCGATTTTAGGCGTTCCTCCTTCGTCCCTTCGGTCTTCGGAGAAATTAGTGGTTTATTATAATTAAGATTTGAATGCAATAATATTGCATTAGAAAATACGATTCTGAGTGAAACTTAATATATTACAATACACTATACTAATAATTCATCCTAAAATTTTACCTCACTTGTATACTACCTATGTTAATACTCAAAACAATTTTTAAGTCCCTACAATCAAAACTCAATTAGTTATCACGAAATTAAAAAAATTAAAATAACAGAAACCGTAATTTTGCCGATTTTCCGCCATTTTTTGGTAGTTTTTCCCCTTCCAAAGAAAAACTTTTGAAAAATTCGAAAAATGAGCTTAATAAAGTAACTACTATAAAGTAACCAACTAGACACGATTTACTACCGAAAGCATACCCGATTTGTGGTAATCAGACCATTATTTCTGTTCAAAAAAATGTTTTCATACACCAAAAAAAAAAAAAATATATATATATAATATTCAATTCTACTAAAACTGAACAAATTTTAGAAGCTTATAAAAAAAATTGTCAGTCACGATTATCAAAATATTTTGTAAAAAGATTTAATTATATATGGTTAGACTTCGATAAAATTTTCAAAGCGATAAACCAAACATTGCCTGAAATATTAAACATTTTCGGAAAAAAGTTATAAGCTCAATACTTAGTCAGAAAATCAACTAATTAATTCAAAAATTTTTCTATAATGTAGAACACTCAAAAAAAGTTTCAAGTCCCTATGACCAAGACCTAATTAGTTATCACGAAATTAAACAATTTTAAATAATGAAACCGTTATTTTGCCGATTTTCGGGAATGTTAACTATAAAAGCCTATAAAAAAAATTGTTAGTCACGATTTTCAAAATATTTTGTAAAAAGATTAAGTAGTATGTCATTAGACTTCGATAAAATTTTCAAAGCGATAAACCAAAAATTGCTGGAAATATTAAATATTTTTGGAAAACAGTTCAAAATTGTATACTTATCCAAATAATCAACCGATCCATTCCAAAATTTTACCTCACTTGTATCCTACCTATGTTAATACTCAAAAAAAATTTCAAGTCCCTACGATCAAAATTCAATTAGATATCACAAAATTAAAAAATTTAAAATAACAGAAACTGTAATTTTGTCGATTTTCCGCTATTTTTTGATAGTTTTACCTTTCCCAAGGAAAAACTTTTAAGAAATTCGAAAAATGAGCTAAATAAAGTACTAACTAGACACGATTTGCTACTGAAAGCATACCCTACTTGTGGTAATCGGACCATTATTTCTATCCCAAAAAGTGTTTTCATACATCAGAAAAAAAAACATCTTTGTAAAACCAATACATTTTTCACTTCGCTCAGAATCTAAAATAGAGTAACTACATTCTTCGTTGGATGTGTTGATATATTGTAGCAGGCAGAGCTATCATAACAACCAAATATATAGCACCAGGGTCTAAACTTCAAAATGTGATCCTTTTGAACTTTAAATTAGGATTAATTCTAAAAAAAAATTTATAAACTATAGTATGAATAATTATTGATCGTTGTTTAGTAATTTTATTTAAATTAATAACTCATTAATTAAAAAAAAAATATTTGTATTATTAGTTTTCAGTTTAATTTGAGCCACTTGAATTGTTACGCCCAGGGTACAGGCACCTTTCGCTCCCCTTGGCTTTAGTAGCAGGTATGTTAAGTTACCTACGCAATATTGAATAACAGAATATGTATGGTACTCATAATTGTATAATTATACAATAATACTAAGGAGTGAAACTTTGAATTCATTTTTTAACCAGAAAAAAAAATGAAGCCATTTTATAAACCAAAAAGATATTAAATTAAATTTGATTGATTTTAAATCCGAAAAACACTTATTAAGCAAAATTAATAAATAAATTCAGTTTGTAAGTCTTATAGTATTTCAAATTTTCAATACCTAATAATTTAGTAAATTAGTTAGGTAATTATTGATTTATAGGTATAAATGATCTAGCACATTTAAATTATAATATTTATATTATTAAATTTTTAAAATATAAAATGTAAATATGGCTGATACTTTATTATCTTACTTTATGGACTCGTGCCATTGAGTTAAAATATTTTTACTCGTAAATATAAATTTTGTTTTCAAAAATTGAAAACAATTGAATAGTACTGTTTTCAGCAACAAAAACTGAAATTTGAAAATATCAAATCATTTTAAACCAAAAAACCAGTACTTAAAAAAAATAATTAAAATCCGTTTTAACTTCCTGATTTATATCAATCACAAGGATGTATTTAAATGATCCATTAAAAATTATGATTCATACAAATTATACAGTTTTTGTAATGTAATGTAGATAACAACTGATTCGATAATTATTAGGTATCATAAACATGTAAATAAAAAATCGCATAAAAAGTTGCTCAAATAGTGGATACTATAATGTATTATAATGTATAATATTTAAAATAAATTCAATAGGGTACCTTGATAAATCTCATTGTATTTAAAAATACAACTAAAATTGCATAATAAATTTTTCACATGTAATAAATTAGTGGCTCTGGGTAGTACCAAAAAGATGTTGATTTTTCAAATTTATCTCTTTATGATATAAGTTATAATTTCTCTTAAATTATAATATTCATTAAGTATTTAAAAACAAATTTTTATGTAGGAAAAAATTTTTTTATAGAATTTAGGTACCTATGTTATTAATAATTAAAATAATTTTGTAATTCTATTTTTATTCTATATAATATATTAAAGATACTAAACAATTATTATTTATATTATAATCTAAATTTATTGTGAAATATTTAAATGACATATTAAATAATGTTTAATGTTTATATTTTATGTAATTTGGAATTTAATTCCTGTCAATTAAGATCAAGTATTATAATTATTATTATTATTGTTTAGGTATTATTATTACCTACTTTATATTTATGATTAAAAAAATTAATAAAATAAGATTGGGTTGGTATAGTTAGGTTTATAATTAATACCAGATTTTAGAAATTTAAATTTAACTGGTAGGTACTACAAGAAATGTGACGAGTCACACAAGTAATCCTTAAATTTGTCTACAACTAATTCAGGAGGAACTAATTATATTGTATTGAGCATTTTAATATTTAACACAATTTCAGAAAGAAAGAGTTATCAAAAATTTATTGATTAATCAATAAACTGCTATATAAGTTATCAACTTTACGAATGTAAAACAAACTTAACCAGTTAATATGTATTTATTATACACCTTTAACATTTATAATATACTAATTATAAATATTTTGCTATATATATATACATAAATTGCTTAAATTTTTAAAGCAAAATTCAAAATCCTACGTAATCATATAACAGTTGTTGCTCTATTCATCTATTGCATGATATTGGCTTGCATTGAGCTGGGTCTATAACAACATGTTCTTTGGCTAAGTACTATGTTTTCTCTAAGAGTTTGTTAGGTTGTAATGTAGCTTCACTGGCAGGTTATTAATACAGACGGCATGAGTAAGATGAAAACAAGTGTAATTCTTTAAAAATATTTACTACAGAGATAGAGAGTATTTCACCTAATTTTAAAGTTCAGAATTTAAAACTATATTAATTGATAATTATTAAATCAATTTCTTTTAATATTTACACTAATAACCACAACACTTAATTTTTTTTTGGTGGTATCCAAGCCTGGATTTTTGGTGTCATTGTACTATATGGTACATATTGATTATTAGTACCAGTATCATTTTCTGTATGTTTTGCCATCCATTTGTATTTAGGTCTAGATGGATCCTGAAATATATAATATGTTATCTCTTTATAAATAATTATTGATGGTATATTTATACTTAATTAATATTATTAAATGTTTTAAACATATAATATATGCAAGTTAAATATTTATTCAACTAGAACATATTCAGGATAATGTTTTCTGTTTATTTCTAAATTAATTATATAATTTTATCTATTACATGCAATACAATTCTTATTACTTTGTGTTTATTACAAAACTTTCTCCAGTTTTAACTATTAATAATTTTAATATAATTTCTTTTTTCTTTAAAGACGACAAGTTTTTAAATTAAATTTTCAAGTTACCTAATTACATTAATTTAAAATTGTTGTATTATCTATATTTTCATGCTTAAATAGATCAATAATTAAATAATATTGAAACATATATTGAGAACTGTGATTAATAATAATAATAATAATAAATGTTTATCATTAAATAAATTTGGAATTTTTACATACTCTTTTATCCTTTTAAACAATTTCAAAAATAATGTTTTTGAACTTTTTATTGTGATTGTATGTAACATCACTAAAATACTACTACTAGTACTACAGTTCAGTTCTGTATACCATTAAACATCACAATAACTAACTGTATATCCTCATCTCCCATTAAATTAATTTGTAATAAATTGTAATTACATTAAATGGAAGAAGATCTGTTTTGTAGTGGAGCCAACCATACCATTCAGCTGTAATTTGACTAGCATCATAATCTAACCAAACATTATCATTGTACTCTACCCAACGATTACGTCCTGAAATTAATTTTAATTAATAAAACATCTAAACTAAACCAACAATAGTTAATTTAGTAAACAAAAATATTATTAACTTTTGTAATATTACCATAGAAATATAAATTGTTTTCATAATAACGATTGCCCATTTCATCAGTGCCAACTAATGTTCCAATTTTCAATTCATCTTGCCTAGAAAATAAAAAAATTATTAGTTAATAATGTTTAAACAGAGAAAATATAATAATTAAATAATATTATTTATAATAACTGAGAAAAATAAATTTGCATTAATGTTTTTAAATCGTATAAAATAATCAAATATTACATATTGCATTAAATTATATTTAACCTAGTCTAACCTCAACATTATTAAAGATATTAAAACTATTCGATATTGATAAACTATAAACAGTAGAAATTGATACTTTATAGAAGAGTTTCCCAAAGTAGGTGATAGAATAGTCTTAGGAGGAGGACAGTAGTAATAGAAGTAATTACTATAATTATAAAATATAAATTAGTTTTAGTAGGGCTCGGATTTCAATGCATTTACATCTTTTTTTTGGAATATCTTACACGATGCTTTCCAAGCTACAAATTTGTTTCAAGTAATCCATATTATAACTACAAAATTTTTTTGGGCATTTTTGACTTATTTCTCATATTATGACTAAAAAAATTAACTACATTGAAATATAAACATAGTACTACGTAATATTAAAATTTTCATTTTAAACTATATAATATCTGTAATCTGGTAATCTGGTTTTAAATTAGACAAGGCTGAAATTTATCTTTATGTCACACCAATCAATTAGCCGATTTAATTGCATACAACTTTTATTGGAGTATTTTCTTATCGAGCGATAATGATGATTGATGTTTGATGTATTATTTTTATTGGTGTGTGTGGCCAATTGTACACAAAAATAAAAATGCCATTTTTTTTATGTTTTTAGGGCATTTTTTAGAATTTTTAGGTCATAAATGCATTTTTTTATAGGGCATTTAAATCTGAGCCCTAGTTATTATTAATATATCTTATTTAAAAATAAGCAATTGTGTAAGTATTACCATTGATTAATTGTATAATTAATCAATGGTATTACTAAATTTGTTTATTTAGTTTTTTTTTTTTTTTGTAGTATAGTATTGAAGTATATCGACTATTTAATGAAAGCAATGACTTAAAAAATAGTTATAATAATATATATATATATTTTTTTTGTGAGAGAGGCATACAATTTTATTTTGTTTTCAAGTGAGCGATAAAAGAGAAAAGTTTGGGAGCCAATGGTTTAAAATAAACTGTGTATAAAATTGTATGATCCTTTTGACATAAATTATATGTCAACAAAAATTGTATAATGTAAAATAATATAACTGCTTTTTACTATCCCCTCAAATGAGACAATAAACATTTTCTTCATTATAGCTTAAATTTTTCATTTCATTTCATTTATGCTAGGGATAGGCTAGTTAAAGTTACTAAATGCCTAATTTTTACAACTTTAAACTACTGCAGACTACATCATACCTATATTACATAAATATTTTTATTCCCATAATAATATCATTTAATATTGGCTTTTGTTTTAAATATATATAGGTATAATTTCATTTTAAAATATGACTATTTGCCAGATAAAATAAATTGTGGGCTAGACATGGCCCGCAGATCACTAGTTTTCCGTCCCTAATATATGCCAATAGATAAATTGTATGAACATTATACAGTAATTTACTAATGTGGAGTACCTAACAATATTTATTTCATAATTTTATATTGATAAATAATTATAATTATTAAAATTCAATGATAATAACAAAATAACTATACAAAATAATACTAATAATAACAATTAATATTTAGTAATTAAATAAAAATAATAACTAATGTGTAGTAATTTTTTAATAAAATATTAAAATTGAATTAAACCTAATTTTATTTTTGTACTTCTAAATGAATTAATGCCAATTATGTCATTTACTCATGTTAATTACTATGATTTTTACTCACAGTCTCTAATATACAATATCAGAAATAATCATTATGCAAATAATAAACCTACAACAGTTTCTTAACTTGCTTGTTATAATACTATGCTTGACTCAGTATTACAAATATCAAGTCTATGCCAGTATTATTATATAGTATCAATACAATATTATTTTATGAAATTGGTGATCAGTATTTAAAATTGTGTTAGTTAATCGCTATTGTCAATTTAATAAGAAAAAAAAACTATATATTTATTTCAATAATTAAAATAATTATTAGTATTAATATATTACAAATTGTAAGTTGTTAATTGACAGTTAACAGTTGTAACATAATATTACTAAAATCTAAACAATATTTTTAAACATGTTTGTGCACTATAATATGTATTAGTAATAATTTTGTATTAGATGATCGATAAGAACGATTAAATTAATAATTTATTTCGAACAAAATGATTAACTTACCTGAATAATTTTTTAAATGCATTTACAGCACCGCCATTTGCTTTGATTATGTTAAAGCCAGTGATAAATTTGTTAAATGGAAATATGTTATTCATTTCAACGAAAAAACAAGTTACAACAAAAAACTTGCGCAACTATGCGACTATTACTTTGAGGACCCGATTTCAAGAATACAAATAATGAAAGAAATAATATGTATTGATATTAAGATTTAAAAATTATTTTATTTTATCAACCAGATTCTTATCAATGTCAAACAATCATATGTTTATACCATCATCATGGACTAAGATATAATTTTAAATTGTAGCTTATACTTTCGACCAATAGATCTGTATAGGTAAAGCAACAGATATAGATAATAAACAAAATAAATAGATTTATTATCTATATCAGTGGGTAAACCGAGTTTGTATGGTCGCATCGAGATAGATAAGAATACTTATAAGTAGTGATGGGCCGGTTTCTGAAAAACAATCGGTTCCGGTTTTTGTTCGGTTCTAAAAATTCTTCTTTCGGTTCTCAATATCCGGCGGTATCCATACCTTTCTTTTTATTTAACAATTTTAATAAAATAAAGAAATAAATAACTTTCATTATGGCCTATGGGACAAATTAAGCTTGTATCATACAAAAATCATATTACCCACTTAAAATCCAAAGAAATAAGAACAAAAATAGTTAATAAATATATCAATTAATTAGATGCAAGTTATTAGATTAGGTTATTATTTCATTAGATAATTTTTTTTTATATTTTATTTATTTAAATTGTTATTAAAACACTAACATCCTCACTTTCAGGGCCGGATTAAGCACAAAGCAAGGAGCCAGGCTCTAGGCCTCAAAATATTTATAGTTCATGTGGTGCCTTTTTTCTGCCAAATTAATATTCAAGAACAAATAATTTTATTTAAAACTATAGCCAATCGAAATGCATTTCTTATTTTTATAAATTATAATACAATTTATTTGTAGTAGTTCTCAGTAGCGAGGCATGATGTTTTTGGATGGGGAGACACTGAAAAAAAATATTGCACTAATATGCCTAGACTCCCCTTTTTTTTTAACTATATGGTAAGAAATAAAAAACTAAAAAAAAAAAAATGAAATATTATATTTAAAAATGCTACAACTTCCTTAACACGTTAAGCGCCATACGACCGTTGACGATCATACTGCAATGTATTATTTGACCGCCGTGATACATATCGCTGTCGATTCCGAAAATGTTCGGATCAATATTTATGGAACTGTTTACTCGAAAATTATCTCATTGATATCATTTTTTATATTTTTATCTCATCTATAATATAATTTTATTTATTATGAACGATCGCTGGTGACCACGCGGCGCTGTGTCCATAAAATTATTACTCAAATACTATTAGACTGCCGGCGTTCTATAATTTTACTGTTTTTGTACCTTCATTATTTCCAAAATGAGTTCTATAAATACATGAGTTATAAATATATGAGTTCTATAAATCTATTGCTATAAAATGAAAACTATGACTCTTGGATCACAAAGAGCTATAATGAAACAAAAAAAGTAAATATATTCTGTTCAACACGCAAGGAATTTACATGTTTTGAGTGTTTTAATAAAAAGCATGTAAATTAAATATTTTTATTATAAAAACTTTTAAAAATTTATACAGTTCAAGTTTTTTTTTTATACAATTATTATTCTTGTAAATTGTAGGTTACTATTCTTAAATAAATTAAACTATAAAGGAAATAAAAAAAAATAATTTGTAAAATATATTGTTTATTTGTGTATTGTAATCTGAGAGTAAAAAAATACTTATAGTTATAATATATATATATCAAAAGAATCGAAATCTTCTCTACGCCACAGTACTATTTTAAATTTAATTTATGAAGCGCCGTGAAAATTATGCCTATTTAAAATAATAAAAGATTTTGGTCGCCGGTAGTCATATGGCGTGGTAGGAAACATAATATATGGTCGCCGGCGGTCATAAAAAACCAAAATTTGAACGGAGAAGTTTGACCGCCGGCGGTCGCGTGGCGCTAAACGTGTTAAATTAATAATTTAATATAATAACAAAATGTGTGTTATAACAAACATCATCAGCCATGAGGAAAAATTACAACATAAAAACAAAAATAAATAAATATTATGAAACACGTAAACAGTCTAAACGCGACGGTGACGAAGATAATAAATATTGAGGACTGAGGTAATTACTAGTGATGGGCACTATCGAATAAAAACTATCGACTTGTTCGATAGTTTAAAACTATCTAGTCATTCGATTGTATTTTTAAACTATCCAATGATTTTCATTTGAATAAAATAATCTAATGGATTTTCATTCGAAATTGGAATAGAACCATAGAATAATTTTTAACACAATGAATTATTCATTGTTACTTTGTTAGATATAATGTGCGTAGTGGTGGCTATCATACACAAACAATTTTGCCTTTGTGGCTAATTCGTGGTGCCAATTTACCTGTGTTATGACTTTATCATTTGTCTTGTTATGTCTCCTGTAGTCATTTGGTCAATTAAAAATTAACAATTGTCAATTTGCATCTTACAGTTTTACACGTAACAATTATAGCGACATAACACGTGTATCGTAGAAACTAGACTGTTGAAGAATTTAGGACGTTAAATACTATTAAAGTATACTTGTAATCTATTAGGTTGAGTTTTGAGTGTTCATAACTATTTTACGTATTTGTATTTTTTATTTTATTAATATATTATATATTTAATTTTTGTTTAAACCATTCATTATGGCGCCATCACCAAGATAATAGAATATTACCACTCAAGTTTATAGAAATCTTTATTCGAATCCTAAAGATTAATAGAAAAAGATTTTAACCTCCATGTTCAAACCCAATAATTTCAACTAAAATTTGATAAATATAAATTCAATTATTCAAATGATTCAGGGGCGTAGTTAGAAAAATATTTTTGGAGTAGTTAGGGTCTGTATTAATAGCAGTATTATATAATATTAAATCATAATGTAAAAGACATAAAATTTCGGGGAGTGTTTAAATATCCTCTCTCTTACCTACAAGGCCGTATCTGTGGGGGGGTCCAAGGGGTCCGGGCCCCCCTCGAAATTTCTTCAGTATTTTACGAATGTTTAAAAGAACTTATTATAAGTCTTATTTTTAACCACATTTTAAAACCTAAATTCAGTAAAATTTCAATAAACATATTTTGGACCCCCCCCCCCCCAAAAAAAAAAATATTATTTCTGGATACGGCCTAGCTTACCTATACCAGACTCGAATTAGCGAATCAAGTTATCGAGAAAATCTTGGTGGGCGTATACACAAATTCATAGAAAGAGTAGTGTTAGTAAAATTAATCTGGATAAATTAAACATAATTTAAATACGTTTAAAAGATAAAATTTATAAGATTGGCCATCAAAATAAAATCTCGGTGCCTCAGTGATCCAAATTTACAAATCCGATCCAAACTATGCGCTATACCCATGGAGTTGATTGAATGAATGATTAATAAATAACGATTATTCATTCGAATAGAATTATCGAATGATTATTATTGATATTCATTCAGATAAAACTATCGAATAATTTTCATTCGAACATTTACTTAGGTCTTCGGATATAACCAATAGACGATTATTAATGTAGTTATTCTATGGGTATACAATGCATTCATATTGTATCATTTAACTTTTTATTTTTTTGTAACTAGTAATAAAGTAATTGGAATATTACAGCTGCCACAAATACTTTGGCTAAATAATATTTTATTTTATTTTTAAATTGATTATGATATACAGTATAAAAATATTTGAGTTAAATTTTTAAAACTTTATACTTTAAATAAAATCCTTAGAGCTCCGGCCTTCGGGGTATCTGCTCAGAGTGGAATCGGAAATGTCACTCGATTCTGTGGGTTTGTGAACAAAATTAGAAACACAAGCTTACAAGATCATAGGTAAAATTAATAATACAACTATATCAAGGTAAATAATTGTATATATAATATCTTATTTGTAAAACAATATTTAAAATTCAATTCATTATAATTTTAATAAACATAATTTTTTGTTTTTTAATATATTTTAACAATAAAATTATATAATAAAAAAACAATCGTAAAATAGTGATCATTATTAATCTTAAGAGTAGTAGGAATCATATAAATTAACATTATGATGTGCCATATTATATTTATATTGATGAAACTGAAATTCCTCTGGTGTTAAGTTTCTCTGATTTAACCAATCCGTTAATTCATTATTTTTAAACCAATTGATAAAATAACAAAATTCTGACGGGTTGTAGGTATAGACTATAATAAAAACAATGATTATTATTTCATAAATATATATATGGAATATATATTATATGGAATTAAATGTTAAAATGTTATTTGAAATATATGTCGCATTAACTTAGTGAAACATATAGTAATAATAATAATAAAAATTCCTAAAAATTGACACCTTGATTAAATTAGAAGGTCGAAACCTTATTTATGCTTAATTTACTAAAATTTGAGAAGTTGTCTAAGAACCATATGACCATATGACTCTTACAGTATTAACGTTATTTTTAGCGTATGGATTTTAATTAGGCGATCATTTGATGAAGGAATTTTTCCATCACTACTTGACGAGTATCCATGAGTAGCCAATATATTCGGCTAATACACAAGTCATAGGAATCTTGATGAATTGATAGACGTAATTAATTTATACTGAGAAATAACAGGTCTAACAAAATCAAGAATTTTTAGCGTTTCATAATACGACTTTAATTGTATATATATAAGGGTGGTCTTTATTTATAGGAGTAAATTTTTTTTTTTAATTTTCTTGAGTAAGGAACGCCCCCCCCCCCCAATATATGCAATATCATTAAAAATTAATTCACATTAAATTTGGTGATGATAACTTCATCCGTTCCCGTGCCTCAAGAGGGTAGTTTTATGGTATTTTGTATTTTATTCTAAAACTTTATAGCAAATACGATAAAAAGATAAATAAGCTTTATTGAAGAACATAATATTTTAAATAAATAACTTTCCCAAACAATTTCTCTAAAGTCAATTGTTTTTTTTAAATAAAAAAGACTAAATATTTTAATTAATAAGCGAAAATGTAGGTTTTACGGGGTTTTAAATATATTGATTAACGGTTAAAGATACAATAAAACATTTTATACACAAATTATTACAAATTAAATTTTCTACGGATAATGTCACGACCAAAAATATTTTTCTTTTAAAAAAATAATAATTGACTTTGGAGAAATTGTTTGGGAAAGTTATTTATATAAAATATTGTTGTGAACGTCTCCATAGCAAAAACAAATTATTTAATAATAAAAAACAACACACTAGTTTTAGAACTTAAGAATTATATTAAATAAAAGAAGATTTATAATGTTACAATCTTACGAAGGTTCTTACGGATGCTCTGTTAAATACACACTGATTATGTAAAACTGACTGGCGTCCCTTGTCGCCGGACGACGGCGAGTACTGGACATTATGTGCTTATTAGGTATTCGGCATATTCCCATCACTCGTCGTCGTTATACACACAATCCCTGATGTTCTGTATTTCATCATGTATATTAATTAAAATATTCAGGGTTCATAACAATTTTATGTTATTAAATAAAGCTTATGTGTGTTTTAATTGTATTTGCTAAGTTTATAAAGTAAAATAAAAGGGTGAGTTATCATCACCAAATTTAACGTGAATTATTTTTTAATGATATCGAATATATTGGAGGGGAGGTCCTACTCATAGCATAATAATTTTACAGTTAAAATTAAAAGACCACCCTAATTATAAATATATTATAAATTATTAATATTTAATAAGTGATATATAGTATTTTGTTTTACGTACTGAAATAATGAGAATTTTCTACATAAAATAAATACAAGTATAAATAGAATAAATCTTCATAATCTAAAAAAAAATTAAAGTCGATTATTTTTTTTATTAAAAATGTAATATTCATAAAATTAAGAGGGGCGTTATACTCGCATACTTCTTAATAATGCTGTCTCCGTTTTTCGTTGGACAAATATTGTTAATAAAACATTATAATTTAAATACTGTAATACTGTATAACCTGTTAAGTATACTGCAGAAAATATATTACAAAACATATGACATTGGAGAAACACCGACACAGACTGAATTATACGAGAAAAATAAGTGAGTAAGGTGTTGTCCTCTTAATACATAAATCCGTTAAATTAGTAATTATTTTTGATTCTGAGCGAAGTGCGGGATGTATTGGTTTTACAATGATGTTTATTTTTTGTGTTTGATGACATTTTTTAGGGTAGAAATAATGATCCGATTACCACGAATAGGGTAATCATTCGGTAGAAAATTGCATTAGTTGGTACTTTAATAGCTCATTCTTCGAATTTCTCAAAAGTTTTTCCTTGGAAGAAGTAAAACTACCCAAAAAAGGCGAAAAATCGGCAAAAGTACGGTTTCCGTTATTTTAAATTAATTTATTTCGAGATAATTAATATAGAGTTTCGATCGTAGGAACTTGAAAATTATTTTGAATATTAACATAGGTAACATAGGTAATTAACACGCGTGGTAAAGTTCTGGTAGTGCTTTGAAATTTTTTCCAAAAATGTTTAATGTTACCAGCAATTTTGTGTTTAATGGTTTGAAAATTGTATAGAAGCATATACTACTTAACTTATTTACTAAATATTTTAAAAATCGAAAGTCAATTTTTCGAAAGTCTTCAAATTTTAACAATTAACATTGATATTTTTTGTATTTTTAAAAGTCTGAAGACACTTGTTTTCAAATTTCACCAAGTTTTAGAGAACCTTTAGAGAAGAATAACTACAAAAAAATGACGAAAAAAAGGCGAAATTGCGGTTGCTGTGATTTTAAATATTTTGGCATAACTAATGCAGTTTTTAACGTAGGGACTTTTAAATTTTTTGCGTATTTTCATAGGTAGTTTATATGTGTGGTAAACTTTTGGAACGGATTATTAGTATAATAATATTATATAATAATTAATTATAGAATAGACAGATAGCCCACGGCATAGGGAAATTTGGCTACTAATATTATACGAGTTGCCGAGAGGTGGAAATTGACAAATTCATAAAATACAATTTTACTTTTTCCTACAATAATAAATAAATAAGTATTGAAAGTTGAAAGTGTTGAAAGTATTTCCATTTTCAACAGTCAATCGTCAATGTGACTTTTAATACCACGTTTATGTGCCTATATATTATGTCTCGCGAGGCAGCATGTTATCTGAAACCGGTTTCTGGCTGTTTAATTATATTATTAGACAATCAATGGTATACGATATTACAATATTTTCATATTACAATATTTTGAAGAAGAAAAAATCCAATGATACTGTTTTTTTAATCATTTGAATCAGGATGCATTAGAAAATCTTTTTGGTGTAGTATTACGATGGGTAATTCTGGCCAGATAAGGAAATTATTATAGTTAAGAGATTATTATATTATAATCAACGTTTTTAGTGTGTGTGTTGTACGTGTCGAGCGATACATGTGTCGTATTCTGACGTCGAGAATTGTTTTTTCGAAGTGTCTGGGACAGAAAGCTTAATATTAATAATTATGAATGACTGTAAATAGATTTAGAGGCAAATAGAGGTTTGCAAAATATAAAGGCGGCAAATTTGAATTTTGCCTATGTATAAATATTGCCTAGCGCCGGCCCTGGTGACAACATTAATGAAATGAAATTATTGTTCACTCATTTTACCATAATATTGTACCATTAAATATATTGTTATCAATTATCATATAAGTTTTGTATACTAATATCACAGATTATATGAAACTTTTTTAAAAACAGAAATTTTTAAAAATTACATTGTTTTAATAGGGAGTGTCCATAGCATATCAATACTGACGAAGTGTTAATATCGACTTCACAGTTCAATATAATCATCAGTAAACAAATTCTGACGACTCGATATCTGAATTTTTCATCAGTCATCAGTATCGTTTTTCCATACTAACAGTACATCATTTTTCACATTACACGATCAATAATACTGTCAATATCAAAAATACTGTCAGTAATATTGATCGTGTGAGGGCTACTTTATTCGTCTAAACTTCTTTATAAAACCATATTTATAAAAAATCATATTATGTTTCGTACAAAATACAAATTGGATATACATATAAACAACACTGTGTAAATAAAACAAGAAATTTCCTATATACGACTCCTATGAAACAGCCAATATAGAATATTGTCAAAATGTTTCCATATTTAGGCTAATGGACGTTGGTGATCTATTTATTATTATATTATTATTTATTAATATAATTAAACTGCCAGAAACCGGTTTCAGATAATATGCTGCCTCGCGACACATAATATATTGGCACGCAGCCGTGGTATTAAAAGTTACATTGACGATTTTTTTTTCTGTTAATGAAGCTTCAACGACATGGGATATTAGCCCGGAGTTTTACAAGAAATGAATAAGATATTGATTATAATATTTACATAATTAGAGTTTGTTAAGTAGATTACATTTAGTGAGGAAATTAATTATTTTTTGATCTTCTTTGAGGGCTTCGTTGATGTTGTGTGGCATGTTGGTGATGTCAGTGAGTTTGTGCGTATTTAGTGCATTCTTCGAAGATATGTTTGATGGTGATGCGGGTTTGACAGGTGTTAAAGATTGGAGGGGAGTTTTTAGAGATGAGGTAAGAGTGGGTTAGAAAGGTGTGTTCGATTCTGGTCCTGGTGATGGCAATGTCTTAACGTCTGTTAAATTCTGGGGGAGTATACCAAGGTCTAATGGAGTTTTTAATGTATTTAAGTTTATTGGTTTGGGATGTTGAATCCCAAGAGTTTTTCCTCGATAAAATTATTTTATTCTGGATGGATTTGAATATATCGTTTGAGGGAATATTTTCAATGGTACAATTTGGAATGGTTTTGGCTGCATGGTAAGCGGCTTTATCAGCCATTTTATTTCCCTTAATTCTGATTAAGGAAGGAATCCACATAAATTCAATATTTAAACTAGTGTCGGATAGTATTTGCGTTATTAGGCCAAGGGTTTAAGAGTGCAGTTAGAACGCTTAATGAATCACTAATGATTATAGTATCAGTTAACTGAAGTGATTTTGCTAGTTGAATTCCTTCTAGGATAGCATAGTTCTCGGCAGTAAATATGCTAGTAATTTGAGGGAGTTTGTGATGAATAATAGTTTGATTTAAGACGACTGCAAAACCGACTCCGTATTCTGATTTGGAAGCATCTGTGTAAATTTTTGAGTGGTAGGGGAAATTGTGTTGAATAATATTGTGGAAGTGAGAAATTATTATCTTGTGATTAGTAGACTGTTTATTGTAGGTTAGAAGTTCTGTGTTAAGCTTAATATTCCATAACCATGGTGGTTTTTTCTGAAAGAGAATTTTGTTTTCAACTTTCTTGTGAATGTTCATTTAATTGTAAAATGTGGAGAAAGTAAATTGGATTGTAGTACAGACTTTATTGGGGTTAGAATTAGAGGTTAGAATGTTTTTGAATAACGGTTTGTATCCAATGTGGTCCGGTAAAGCTTTCTTTTTTATGCCATATATTAGTGTATTTTTGTCTCTGATGAGTTGAAAAGGTATTTCGCCTGCGTAGCAAAGGATGCTTTCGGTGGGGCTTGTCCTAAATGCGCCTATTGATAAACGAATTCCTTCATGATGTATTGGATCAAGCAATTTGAGGTGTCTAGTATTGGCTGTATTATATATTTGAGAACCATAGTTGATTTCTGCTAAGATTAGGGATTTATAAATATTAAGTAATAATTTTTTGTCTGCTTCCCAGGTGTGATGTGCAAGAGTTTTAATTAAGTTCATTTTTAATTTGCAGTTGCTTTTTAATTTATTGATATGTGGAATCCAATTAAGTTTCTGATTGAATATTAGTCCAAGTATTCGAATTGTTTTGCAGAAGGGTATTTGCATATTTTTTAGGTAAAGTTTGTGGTTAGTCTCAGATTTGTGGTTGAATATTAAGCATTGACTCTTTGATGGAGAAAAAATGAAGCCTGATTTGTCGGCTCATTTTTGTAGTTTAAAAAGTGAGTGTTGGAGTATTTCTATGGTAGTCTTGATATTAGTTCCATTACAATATATGTAGCAGTCATCGTCGAAAATAATGTGTTTTGTTGGTTTGGGAATTTGTAAAAAGATATCATTTATAGCTATTAGAAAAAATGTTACGCTTAAAACGGAACCTTGTGGGATGCCATTTTCTGTTGGATAAATGTTGAAGATTCCGTTCAGGGCTTTAACTTGTATGGTGCGGTCTTTTAAGAAATTTTTGAGGAATAAGAAAATATTTCCGTTTATGCTCCATTTTTTAACAATATGTAGAACTCTATTTCGCCATATCATATCATAGGCTTTTTATAGGTCTAGTGCAATGAGTATGAGATGTTGATTGTTGTTGATTGATTTGCATATGTTTGTGTCTAGGCTTAGGTTGAGTGGTTTCGTCGGAAACCGCATTGGTCATTTGGTAATAGTTTGGAGACTTCAAGGTGCCAAACTAAACAATTATTTACCATTTTTTCCATTAATTTACTAAGTGTATTAATAAGTGATATTGGCCGATGATAAGTGACATTGACGATTGATTGTTGAAAATGGAAATACTAATATTTACTATTGTACGAAAAAGTAAAATTAATTATTTGTCAATTCATATAGCGCCACTTTTCGACAATCCGTATAAATATAATATTAGTATAGGGTGACTAGACGTCCTGTTTAAAACTGGATTGTTTCCTTTTTGATCATCATGTCCCATTGTCCCAATAAACTTCAAACGGGGCGCTTTTTATCAAGTTTTTAGAAGATGGTCCTGTTTTAATTTCATTATTTCCATATAATTATATACATTTTATAAAAAAATATCAATGTTTAAAACAAATATAAAACAGTTACTTGTATATTTAAAATTTGAAACCAAAATTATAAATGACAGATTTAAACACTTTAATTATTTAGATTAGTTTACTCAAAAAGAGTAAAGTAATAAGAAAATAATTGGACTTTTACTCTATAGTTGTGTGGATATGTGTGAATGTATATGTATGAGGGGGTTTTTTTTAAGGGGGGAGGAATAACAACTGTCCCATTGGTTAATTTTCTTAAGGACACCCTATATTAGTAGACAAATTTTCCTATGCCGTGGGTTATTTGTCTATTTCATAATCAATGATATTATAAATATTCTATTATTAGAAACGTCATCATAAGTTTACTAACGTTTTATTAGGGTTTATGGTTTTTTCGGCATACCGGTTATTGCCTAAATACCGCTTGAACGGTATACCGTAATACCGTATAATACCGAAATACCGTGTAATATCGAATACCGGTTAACACCGAAACAATAATAATAGTTAATAATATAAGAAATTAAGATCTAAGAAGTTAAAGTACTAGAATATATCGTAATTAATATTTAAAAATATACTTAGTGAATATGTCTTGATTCACAATTCTTGAATAGTTTATTATTAATTTGCGATCTTAATACCATATGCCTATGCCTCCTTGTTTTTTGTTGTTCTATTTTTGTAATTTTTTTTCCTGTGAATTCCGTACGATATGCCTCGCAATGAATATTATATAGTATTGTTTTCGATTATTTATTATTTATATTTTGTGTTAATTAATAAGTAATAACCATGTTGTAATATAGTGAGGTCATATTTAAAATTTAAATTTATATTCAATAATTCAATATTGCATTTAATTTGCTTCTATTGCTTATTGACTATTGTATAATTTATTTATGCCTACTATATATAGGTATTACGGTATAGGTATACCTATATTGTACTGGCATTTCGATATACCGATTTTGTATTTGTATTGCGGTGTTATACGGTATTTCGGTTATACCAGTATTATGGTATACCGGTTTAAACCGATATTGAAATCAATACCGTACTACCGGTATTCATTTTCAATATCGTCAACCCTATATTTTATCATACTATGAGGGGGGTACCACCACCTTGCATCGCAATACCCCCCATATAACCCATTTACCTAAGGCAAAGGTACCGCTCTGCATCCTTTCTACACAAGCGCTTCATAGTGGTCGCGTCCCAGAAGTAGTCACTAAATATTAACATTGCATGGGCTATCTGTTTATTCAATAATCAATGGTAGTAGTAAGAAAAAGTAGGTTCTGGATCCGCATCCCGCATACCGCATCCCGCAACCCACTGCCGCAACCTGCATCCCATATACCGCATACTCACTTGAGTCAATTCACCGCTGCAACCCGCAAACCACAACTTAGGCGACTTTTCACTTTTACAACGACTACATAAAATCTATGTTTATATTAACCCCTTTCAATTTTTTTCTTATTCATGAGTAACTTATCATTAATTTTTCGATGTATGTATATTATCATCGATCACGTCACTTATGTTTATTCAACTCCTTTCACTTCTTTTTATCTCATCATTATTTTTCGATGTACGCATACATATTATCATCGATATATATCGTGATGTATATTTTATTCGATCGTCCGCGTAACTTATAAGTACTCTACTCCTTCTTCTATTTATCTCTTCTGTGTTCAATGAAATTGATGAAATTAATAAAATTTATTAACAATTTGACGTGATCCTATTATCTCGAGCACACGTGCAAGCGATATATCCAACGCGGTCTATTTTCTTGGTAAACCACAACCTAGATGACGCAACGTCGTCCACCGGTAACTCCGACTCAGCAATGGGAAGTAGGGATTGGTGGGGCGGCGAGCTGAAGTGCGTGAGCGCGCGGATGATGACTAAGGCTACGATAACTATGCATGCGAGTTCTGACGAAAATATGTACTGGCGAGTACGTCCGAAATCCTCGCCAGAACAAAGCGGTTATACTGTGCGTGGTTTTTTATAATCTGGTAGTCACTAGTCTGTAAGTTTCTGTCACCGAGCAAAGATGAACGAACTTGACGAATTTTATTTCCTTAAAAGTCCGTTAATGAAGTTATTATTGTTAAATGGTGGAAAAACAGAATATGTCAACCAGTTATTTTCTAGAAGAGATGAAAAAGGAGAGTTTTAAATGTTTTTTCACCGGAAAAGTTTTTCACTCATATCCCACAAATACCTGTTCTCATACACAAGATTGATTAATTTATCAGAATCCATAGTTCAATGTGTATAATTGTAAAATTTAAAATCAAATTTGCCAAATTAATTATTCAAATGACGTCAAAACAGACGCAATTCGCACGAAAAAATAAAACTCGTTTGATTGCTCAACCGTTTCTGACGACATCGTGCATGTTCTGACGTGTTCGTCGCTTCTAGTGTAAACACTCTCATTAGAAAACACGTGATTGTTTGTTTGGACGAATTCATCATAACTCATCAGAATATATTTTTGTCAGAACTCGCATGCATAGTAACCGTAGCTCAACGGACTAACTAACTGCTCCATCGACCGTTAATGTGACATCTGCGTACTCATGGCTAAAAATATAGTTATGTCAGCAACTTTGTAAAATGTTGTTATAGATTGCGCATGTATTTATTATTCCATGGTATTTCATGAAAGAAAATATCCGGTAGCAATGATCCATAAAGTAGATTATTATTACTTCACGGTTAATAAATATACGGTCGAAGCCTAACTCCGTTAGCTAATCAAAAATCATGACTGATTTGTGACGTCACAGTAGACCTCATATTCTATAATCGTGTACTATACAGTCAACTGGAATTTATTATTATTTTGTTGATTTTAAATATTTAATTGACAATATTATAATAATGGTGGTGTAAAAGAGTATTTATAAAATATGTAAAATTATGTAATGTATAATATAAGAATATTAATTAAAAATTATATATTAAAGTAATAAGAATTTCTAGAAATATACATTATTTTGTTAAACGCATTTATTACGATAAATGTATTATTAATAATAAAATACAATTTTAAAAATTGGGAAGGTTGACTCCAGATGTTTCTCCTTCGTCCTTTCAGTTCTCGGAGACATTAGTGCTTCATTATAATTAAGATTTTAATGAAATAATATTGAATTTGAAATTTTGAAATATGATTCTGAATGAAATTCAGTCAGATGATATACAATATATTATACTAATAATCCGTTCCAAAATTTAACGTGTTTAAATTACCTATGATATTACTTTAACAAATTTTTAAGTTTCTACGATCAAAACAGAATTAGTTATTCTAAAATATTAAAAATCAAATTCACGGCAACAGTAACCTTGCCTATTTCCATCATTTTTTGGTACTTTTTCATATCTCAAATAGATATACTTTTGATCAATTAAAAAATAATCTAAATAAAGCACCAAGTAGTGAAGTAGATGCCATTTGCTATCGAAAGCATACCCTAATGTTGTAATCGGATCATTTTTTCTTGCAGTAAGTGTTTTTAGACTTTTAAAAACATAATTGAAGGGCTTGCACTGCTAGCAGCAACAATCAAGAAGAATGCTCGACTTCCAAAGGAAAAACAGAACCCTAAATCTGATGATGTGGAAAAGAAACGTAGCAAAGGTACTTAGAGCCAAAGGCCAAGAGTGTGTTACTTAAAAAAAAAATAATTGGAAAAAAAAGAGTAACCGGACCTCCATGCAAATGCAATTTGAAATGTTTCAATACTGTAACTGAAGAACAGAGATTTATACTTTTAAATATATTTAATAAAATCAGGAATAAAGAAATGCAAGACACATTTCTATCTGGTTTAATTGAAATGAAAAATATTATTAGACGTCGACCTATCAATAATACAAAACCAAACAGAAGTGTTGCTTGTTCTTATAAGATGCGTTTAGATGAGGTTAATGAAATTAATTTTTGTAAAAATGCATTTTGTTCCATTTTTGGGATAGAAAAAACAGTAGTAGAAAGAATTATTTTTCAAGCTAAACGAAATAACCCTAGCTCAAAAGATATGTGTGACAAACACTTGGTACGACCTAACAAGGTTTCTGATATGATTTTATTTCAATTGAAAACCCACATATAGAGCTTACCTAAACAAGTATCATATTATAGTAGGTATGATAATAACTATAAACGTTTTTTATCTGCTGAACTTAGTATTAATAAAATGTATGGCATGTACATTGAAAAATATGAACTAGAAATTTACAGATATTTTACAAAACTGTAACGACACAGATATCTTTGTTCTGACATTTTTAGAAGCTTAAGGTGTTATTTAGTATTTATACATAATCATAGCATTAAAAATCCAAATACATTTAAAAATAAAATTGACTTTATTTGAGTACCAATAAAAAATACAGTGCTTTTCAATGCAATCAATAAATCCATGTTCCCTTCAACATTGACTAACAATATTTCAATATCAAATTTTTTTTTTCAAATCTAACTTCAAATATGTATGAATAAATGAGTGTAGAATTCAAATACATTTTGTTGACACTATTTTAGTATAAATAATAGTTTTTAAACAAAATTTACATTGTCCTGAAAAAATTAAAAAAGTGGATTTATTTGGTTGTTTCAGCAAAACCTTCAAATGATATGAAATATTAAAGTTTGAAGACGTTTAAAAATAAAATTGGCTTACGACTTTTAATATATTTTATAAATATGTTTAGTAGTATATGATTATTGATTATGCTTCTATACAATTTTCAAACTGTTTAACTCAAAATTTAACGTAATATTAAACATTTTTGGATAAATTTTAAAGCTCTATATTAAGTCAAAAAATCCAAATTTATTAAATTACTTTAATTTTAGTAAGTCAGATATATCCATTCCAAAATTGTATCACGTAGGTATTAAAAATAACAATTTATAGAATTTTTTTGAAAGAACGAGTCTATTATATTTTTCAAATCTATGGAATCTGCTATGTCTTTCTCAATTGCAATAGTGACCTGCAGTTCATTAAATAAGTTTTTTTCTGACACATTGTAGTTCTTAGGTCATTTTTAATTATTTTAAGATTGGTGAAGCTTTTTTTAGCACTAGTTGAAGCTGAAGTAATTGGTATCGTTAATACTAGGCCCGTGTTTAAGGTGGGATGGGGGGATAAAGGAGGCAATGGCCCCCGGAATCAAAATATTTTTTGTATCAATTAATATGTGATGGTTGTGAGGTATAAAGTAATTCGCAATGTTAAATTTATTTTTCCAGAACCAGAATTAAACAGCTAAATGAAAAATTAACAAATAAAAATTATACCATTATAAATGATAGACAATTAATAAAAAAATGATTTCATAGTTTACTTTATATGTGTATGTACATTATTATCATAATTAAGTATAATTTAAGTATGTTTTATATATTTTAAATGAAGGTTTTTAATTTTTGTAATTATTATTTATGTTATATACATTTACACTTTATATTTTTTCTATTTGTAAATTTTTATAATTATTTATAAATTATGTTTAATGTAAATATATATTATAATATAGTGTATATTATATTATAAACTCTCATAATATTTGAATAAAAAAGAATAAATATTGTATAATCTGTAGGTAGGTAGTTAATTAATAATAAATGGTATCATATTACATTTCCATATTAAGTACCAAAAATTGTACTAACTAAAGTAGTACATACGTATGAAGAGTGTACTTTTAAAATCTTACTTAAATAAGAAAATATATTTACTATAATTACATAACTATTATATAGCCTATAAGTATTTAAAGAATACTAGTTTGAAGTTTAAAATAGTAAAAATAAATAAAATTTTCTCATTAGTAAGATATTGGTAATAACTAATAAGTTACAATAAAAGATTACCTAGTCAAAACACCTATTATCATTTCTTTTTAGATTCTAAGCGAAGCAAAGGATGTATTGGCTTTACACTGATTTTTTTTTGTGTTGATGGAGGAACGTTTGGAATCAACTTTACCGCTTATTATAGTTAAAAATAGCTAATAAAAAAATAATATATATATAGAAACCAACATGGTGATGTTTAATGTTTATATAATAAATAGAAAAAAGAATAAATTATTTTTGATGGTAAAATTTAAGAATTAATATTTTAAATAAATAATGAAAACAAAGTTATTATTTGAAAATTTGAAATATTTATCTAATGAAAATATGTCCAAGAAACAATATTATGAATATAGTTTACAAAAATACGAAATCAGAAATATTATTTCGTTGTGCTTTTTGTAGTGAGGGAATTATAGGTCTACTATGACGTCACAAATCAGTTATGATTTTTGATTGGCTAACGGTGTTAGGCTTCGACCGTATATCTATGAACCGTGAGGTAATAATAATCTAATCTATAATTCACTGCCAGCTGAGATTTTTTGCATGAAACATCATGGAATAATAATACATGCGCAAACTATAACAACATTTTACAAAGTCGCTGATATACCTATATATTTAGCCATGTGCGTACCTACGACCACCTGACATTTTTCTGTTTGTAAAAAAAAAATGATATTGTATTTTTTATTCTCCACTTAAATCAAACGATTCGCAAACATTGTTTTTTTTAATTACTTTTATTTAACACTCTATAGTGTAAAATTACGCACAAGGGTCCCAAGTGATTTTCTTAAAATTGTATTATAATTAAATACTTAATTCAAGTCATTATTTATTATTGCATACCTTCTGGTAATTTCTTTAAACCATAATTATAATAAGCTAAAAAAAAAAAAGTTTCTTATATTATTTTATATATACTGAATATGGATCTCTATGAATTATTTTAATAATTAATACTACACTGTAGTGGCAGATAATAATTGTTATATTTAGAAACGATATAAATAAATTGTATTAATTACATTTTTTTATTATGTATCGTGTAAAATAAAATTACAGTTCGATGCTTTATGTTTACCATATTTTATATTGTATTATATACAATTATAAACATTAAAATTTTTAAATATCTACAATAATTTACATAAAAGGGGTAAGGGTTAAATGGAGATATCATTTTAAAAGTATTTCATTCATTGTGTTAATAAGTACAGTGTACTTATTACATATATACTAAAAATTTATTAGTGTCTAAAACTAATAATACTTTTACTTGTTGTGGTCATATTATTATTTTATTTATCTGGTGTCTCAGCAGTACCCATTCTATACGTAGCTAGTGCCGAGACTTCTTGGCCATGGCCGTGAGTAGATGTGATTCGTAAGTTGGCGATATAAGACATAAGTCAATATTAATTATACAAATATTATAATAATTATACGATTCTAAAAACTTAATGAATATTATTGTATTTTATAAATAAAATGTTTCGATTATTTCTATTCATTTTTCCTATCCCTCTATATCGGCTAATCCACGACAGCCACATATCACACTGATTGAATGTCAATTTATTATTCATTCAATAATAACAATAAAAATTTTAAAAAAACTATACTTACTGTTATCTAATTTAAAATCAAATTTGTTGATAGCTTAAAACATATTAAAACAGTAAACTTAAAAATTATTTAATATAAAATATATTCAAGTATATTGTTAATGTATAGGTAAATTATATAGATTAATATTAGACTCTACAAATATTAATAAAGGAACATATATAAATATTTTTTCATATAGAAAAAAATGAGGACATTTTTGAAACGTTGAAAAATTTGAAAACGTTCTGTTTAACACATCAAATAAAATCGTTAGCTTTACCAAGGTTAGATAGAAAATAATGGCCTATAATTTCACTAATGATTACATTTATATTTCCAAATACAAATATACAAATTACAATTTATAATTTGAATTCGACATGGACTCTTCAAAATGAATCAAATAATAACAATAAGAAGTTTAATACTAATATAAATTAGAAAATATTTTAAATAACGTAGAAATAAAAAAAAACACCGGAGTTTTATTAAGTACCATCGTCGTACAAATTATACGAGTTTGTGGACGTCTGTCGAGAACTGTACAAAATTTTCGGACCAAACTGAAAAAATGACGTAATAAAGTACCACGATAAAATTAAGGCAGATAACGAACCGAAAATGCCTAGTATAAATATTAAAACAAAATCTCACGAAGTTGACGTAATAAAACAAATTTAGACGTTAACGGTAGTCAATTAAATAACTATAAAAATGTCTTGGATCAACAGTTTGTAAACATAAAAAAGTGTGATAATAATAAAAATAAAAATAAAAATAAAAAGAGATACTGTAGTAATATAATTATAATTGGGAATGCCTGGCAGGGAGATAATGTGTGTCGCACTGTCCGACTGCGTAGTGCCGGTGCGCAAGTGTGCTGTGTCTAGGGACGTTGCGATACTACCGATACCAGTAAAGTATCGATACTTTTTTTTCGATACGAGTACTTTTTGTATCGATACCATGGTTTCGATACTTTACTCATATCGGTAAAAAGATCTAGTATCGAAAGAATGGTATCGAATCATTTATTTACTGCAGCCCGCAATACCGCCATATCGGTTTAAAAGTATGGAACAATTCTTATCGAGTAAAATGGTTTGCGCGTAGTGGGGTGGGATCGACGGACCGGTTGGTTCCTCACACAAATCACACAATACGAATATGATTATAATTGTTTCCTTGGCGATAAATCATCTATTCACAAATAATTTTTACAATGAACTCGAGAAAATACTCGAATACTGGATACCATGGCGTACAAATGGGTGGAGGGGGTTCGGGATAAATCCCCCCAAGGACAAAACATCCAATTTTGAAATTGTTAGAATGAAAAATATTCACTGAAAATGTCATCATGTGTATAAAATTAAGTATTTGTCAATTATGATGGAATCACAAAAATATTAATTTTTCTTCAGAGGAGGGAAAGATACAATTAAATATTTACTATTTACATAAAAACTATTTTTGTTTAGATATTAAATATTAATTTTCTCTCAAAGTATAAAATATTGTGGCAATACGTCTAATTTAGGCAAACATTTAAAAAAAACATTCAAAATTCAAATGTATTGGAACCCGGAACGAGTACTTTTCTTTCGATACTTACTCATATCGATCCTTTTGTTTCGATACTTTACTCGTATCAGTATTTTAATTCGATTCGATACCAAGTAAAAGTATCTATACTTTCCTTTCGATATCACGCCCTAGCTGTGTGCATAGTGCTAGAGTGCCTATTGAAATTGTCACTACGTCGGTGCCATTGAGTGTAGCAAGTCGTGCGTGCTATTGAGTGTAGACAAAGTGTGCGTAACAGTGTAAAAGCGAGTTGTCGCAAGTCCTCCGGACTATTGTATGTATTGTTTGTCTCATTATTAAGTTAAACATTGTATTTGCCCTTAATTAATAATTGTAATTGATAATTGTATTGATAAAATATTAAAGTGTATACGGACAAAATAAAGTATATGTACATATTGCTACAACCAGTGTTGTGCGTTACCTAGATAATATCATCTAGATAAAATATAGTTATCTTTTTATCTTGATACCTCAATTGTTGTGGTACGATAATTATATATTGAGTAGTATTGGAAATATGAATATCAGTACATGTGTATTCAAAAGTTATTTTTTGGCGTATGGCGTCCTCTCAAGTCTTAATATTCCTTATGTACCACCGATGTTCAAATTAAATAATAAAGAAAATACTATAAAGGTTTTTAATTTACATAAAAAATTGAGTTTAAATTAATTATAAAACATGAAAATTGAATTTCATAATTAAACATATATGAACAACGAACATCATATAACTCAATGAGGAAAATTATAAATTAAAAATAGTTTTAAGTTTATGATTCCGGTTTCTCGCTTAAATGTTTAGAGAAGAAAATATCTTGCGATAAATCTAAGTTTGGGTGGCCAGTGGTTTAACCAGGAGTTAACGTTGTCACCATTTCTGCGATATGATTACTAGGTCACTTTGTACGGTTCATTGTCTTTTAATTATTAACATTATATTGTATATAATTTATATTTCTATAGTTTTTATGTTTTACTGTACTATTGTAAATTAAAATAGTGTTTTAGTACGATAAACGCAGCCATACGCAGTGACGAATCTAGATTTTTTTTAACGGGGGTGCTAAGATCAAAATCTCATAGGAACATTATAAATGTTATATTAATTATATATTGTCCCGATGGAATGAACCTTCTCTTTGGTCCTCAAAAAATAATGAACTTAAATTTCAAATCGATAATATGAGTGTAAAAAAAAAACACATTATATAAATATATAATAGATATTATATAATTATTAATATTATTATTATTATGCGTAAATAAATAGGTTATCTAAATTATAATTAATTGCCTGATAAATTCCAATAAATATATTCATAATATAATTAATATAATCAATACAATCAGTAATTTTTTTTCTTTTCGTTTTATTTTATTTATTGTTTTTCTAAATAACCATGCAAATTGTTTTTACAATAAATAAATAATGAAGATTCTTATTACTATTAATTTATACTTACAGGCTGCTATATGCAAATTTTTTAAATTATCATCAGCTAAAAATAAAATTTAAGACATATATAAATCAACAACTGTTATATTTACTTAGAGTTTTAAAACCTCATCAAATGTATTTGTGTGAAATATTTCATTTACGTTAAAAATAAAAATACGCTTTAAATTGAAAAAAAAAAAAATTATTTGAAATCGAATTACGTTAAATTATGATTTCATTTAATTATATTCAAGTAGTAACTGAGTCTCTAGAAACTTCTAGTACTACTATTATAGTATTCGTGTTAATTATTATATATTATGTAAAACACACATGTTTATATATACGTATATATACTGGGTTTCTAGAACTACTATCCGCGATTCGTGTTGATGGACAACGGTTTTATTTTTATTATTGTTTTAGTTTTTTTGTTGTCATAGTGTTTTTTTTTTTTTAGTTTTTACTTTAAATTTTCATTTTTATTATTTATGATTATAGTAATAATTATTATTTGAGTAATTAATTACGAAACATAATTAGTGATAAAAATAATACATTTTTTGAAAAATTATTATTTCAATCAATTGTTTTCACATGTATATTCTTCTATATCATATTAAATATCAGAAAAAACATATATTAATATCGACGATGGTTGGAATGATACATTTTAGATTATGAGCGTAACAAAGAATGTACTGGTTTTACAAAGATGTTTTTTTTTTATCTTTTATGTCTGAAGACACTTTTTCGGGTAGAAATAATTATCCAATCACCAAAAATAGGGTAAGCTTTTGGTAGCAAATTGCATCTATTTTTTTTATAGTTGGTACTTTATTTAGCTCATTTTTCGAAATTCTCAAAAGTTTTTCCCAAGGAAATGAAAAACTACCAAAAAATTACGGAAACTGTAATTTTTGATGAAATTGATTTTAGGTTTTACATGATAACTAATGTAATTTTGAACGTAGGTTTTCTCTAATTGACGTTTTTCTTACGACCTATCAGAATAATATTTTGTATAATATTCAGTTTCGCTCAAAATCGTATTTTCTAATGCAATATCATTGCTTTCAAATTTTAATTATAATGAACTACTAACATCCAAAATCGATCTTCCCACTTTTTTTTTATCCTTTTTAATCCGAATAATTTTTTATTTATTGATTACACTATCGTGAACCCATTTTCGTCACCACTTTTATGTAAGTACTCCTTATACTTTTAAGTACACTTATTATATTATTTGTAATACAATACAAATAATATAAATTATGTCATAAGGTAAACTTTTTATTCACGCATTAGAAAACCTTCATGATCATGTATAATATTCTAATATCGAGATAAGATATTATCATATGAGTGGAACAACAATATAAAAGATGTACAATATACAATTATTAAAGAAAATTTTTATATAATAAATTCATAGCGATGTGTATTATTAGAAACAGTTAATACAGATATGATAAATTATTACATCATTTACCAACTTATTGTTGCAAGTGCGTTATTGTGAAATTTCAAAGTTACATTAATATAAAAAACAACGACTCACAATCAATGAAACCGAATTGCAATAATTTATCTGAAATAATATAGATTATAGTTTCGTATTCTGTGTATAATAAGTTATAATAATTGTATTATTGTTTATTATTTACAATGAAACTAGAAGTTTTCATTAGGCACCAGAAATCATTATTGATCCCGGAAGATACAAGATAAGCCAGCGATGGTGGTGACAGTTTTTTACCCCACATACCATATTGCTGGTACAAAACTACAAATCGATCACGAAGATATTGGTGGAGACATATATCTATTGTAACCTACCTAAGCATTTTATTATACAAAAACATGTTATTTCAAATAATAATTGGTATTATACTTAGTCGTATAATATTATTCAATTAGGTACCTAGTTGTAACGACTGACTGATTGGAAATAATATGCTTATGGTATAACGTGTTGATAATGTAGTGTAGTGGGTTAAAACACTCGTTGTGCGATTGATAATAACATCAACAAATTAATGATATGATACTCATTGATAAGAAAAAGTGAAAGATCAAACGTACCGATAAGGTTGAGGAAGTTGTATGATGCGGTAGTGGTATGTGGTATGTGGTTTGCAGCATGCAGCATGCAGTGTTAAGGAATTGTGAGGAGATAAGAGGAAGAGGCGGGATGCAGGATGTGGGATGTGTGTTTGCGGAATGTGAGGAGTGGGCTGCGGTTCCAGAACATACCTTCATATCCTATTGTCATAATTTCTTTTATAAGCAATTAAAGTTATAATATTTAGTAAAATTAAATATTATCATATTTCAGTAGTCTGAAAACATTTTTTGAGTATAAAAAATGGTCCGATCATGAAAAAGTTATGCTTTCGGTAGAAAATTGTATCTACTAGGTACTTTATTTAGCTTATTTCTCAAAAGTTTTCCTTTGAAGTGGAAAAACAACAAAAAAATAACGAAAAACCGGCAAAATACACGGAAATCGTAATTTTGATGAAATTGATATTAGATTTTCATGATAACTAATGTAATTTTAAACGTATGGATTTGTAAATTTTTTTGAGTTATCTTATAAGTAGTTTACACACATGATGAAATTTTGGAACGGTTTATTAGTATAATATATTGTATTTTATTGAGTTTCGTTCAAAATCGTATTTTATTAGGTAATATTACGTACAAATCTTAATTATAATAAATCACTAATTTATTCGAGGACCGATGAGACGAAGGAGGAACGTCCGGATCAACCTTCCATCTTTTTTTATTGTAGTATTATATAATTTATTAGAAGTTAATGGCCTAAAGCCATATTTTAAAAGATAAGCAAATTTCATTTATATTATTCTTTTTTCAAACATTATTTTGTTTATATGTAATTGACCTAGATATAAGTCGTAGAATTAAGTTGATATACAGTTTGATAAATAAAAGGAAGAAAGTGGTGAAAGACAACGAATTCGAACGATTAGTAAATACGTTGTCGTGTCGTCGCGTTTTATTATTGAGTTTTATGTACTTTTAATATTTTGTTTTTTTAATTTTAATATATTATAATTTATATTTTATTTTGTAGCTTTTGTAGTGATAGTATGTGCGAATTATTTAATTATAAATTGAGTATACATTGAAAACGAATATCTCGTATTATATTTTTTAAACTTTATTATAAATCTAGGCCAGACAAGAGTGTATTGTTTTTTTTTTATTTTTTTATTACTTGTTTGTGTACCATATACCTAAAATCACCACATTAACTAGTGCGTTTACGTTTAAACTATCACCAGGGCCGCGACGAATCGGAGACGAAAACGCGAACATAAGTTTATGCGATGCTTGGAGATGGTTATCATAGAAACAAGTCAGAAGCAACGTGTTAGAAAAAAATGTTGTATCCAAGCCTCAAACATACATATATGTTAAAAAAAATATTGAATTAATAATATAAAAAAATATATAATATTATAATATAAAAAAGAGAAATATTAAACCCAAATAAGGGAATAAATATTCTGTACACCCTCCTTCCATAAAACAAAATAAAAAACAATAAACCTCTCTAGCAGCACCAGACTAGGTCATTTTTGCATGTACTACCTACCCATCATCGCTCAAAGAAAATTCCTTGTAATTTGAGAAGGAAATGTGCAGTAAAAAAAGAAGCAACGTTCCAACATTATTATTTATTACCTAGCACAATCACAGTTCACAACACATACTAAAGCCTTTAGTTAAACTCGAAATGTAAAATAGGCGGTAGCAATAACATGGACCAATATTAACTAACTAATAAAAGAGTGGACATGTTGATCTTGATCAAATTAATGTTGTTAGAAAAGGACATAGCTAATAAAAATATAAAATAGTTGTGTCATATTAATAAAAATATACTTATTTTATTTTATTAAAATTATATTATTAATTAATATTATTTAAAAGTTGTAATATTACTCAAACACTCTAAAAAAAAAAAAAAAAAAAAAAAAAAAAAAAAATTATAAATATAATTATTACCTATTTTACCTATTATATATTTATTCTTATCAAATATTTTATATACGTATATTCATCGCTAAATAGCAAGGTATGATAGCAATAATTCAACTTTTCGTTCAGTTGGGACATTTATGAAAAAAAACTGAAATTGTGACGTTGACTGCCAAGGATATTTAGATGTTATATAAATACCATAGCTAAATAAATAAATTTTGATTATTCTTATTTTCATCGGCAGATGACGTAGACAAATGCGCAGTAACAGTTGCTGTCATACCTAGTTATTTAGCCATGAAAATACTCAATACTTAATGAAACAATAATATCTATTTTATCAATAAATTAATATAATAATAAAATATTGTTGTTCATTTAATTCTTAGACAAATAAATTATAATTAAGATATACCAATATTTACAATTCTCATCCACCTTGCCGTCGCCTTACACTACCAACTACATAATATGTGGCCAAATTTATAAACAATGCTAAGCTTTTTTTTCAAATTTAACTTCTCTAAGGAAAATCTAAGTAATAAAACTATTTTGTATTCATAAATAATGGTAGGTATTTTTTGATTAAAATACCTATATCTTAGTAATATTTTATCAAATTATTTTTTTTTCCATGTATAATCAATATAATAGATATATCTTAGTCCGTTATAATCATGGCAGCAGATTTTGATAACACATAAACATATATCTAAGGGAGAAGCTATATTTATATTATCATAATATATAATAAACGATAAAAACACAATTGATAGAATAATATATATTGCGTCAAATTTCAAATTTCAAATGTTCATTGTATTATGAGGAATTATCTAAATTGTAACAATTTTCTCAATTTAATATTTAAAGTATAAAACAAAATGAAATGTTAAAAATTTAAATTTTAAACACTATTTAACTAAATCTTTCAACGCTATGTGTTTTTAAATAAAATGTAAATTATTAACTCTAATGTGAATTAATAAAGAATAAAATTCTGATCATCCTAAATCAGGTTTATAAATTATTTGGAAAAAATTTTGTATATTACTTACTATATCTATTTTTAAACAATAAACACAAATTTACTAGACTCCATTCCATTTAAGAAAGGTCCGCTGACGGGCGAAAATTGGTCGGTTTAGCGGATCTCCACAACGTATCCTATCTAGTTTCCCTTCAATGTCACAGAAAGATGTAATTACACGGACTGCTGTCGTCAACGATAGCGGTAGCGTATATATGTGGATCTGTATAGAAAAACTTATACTACCATAATAGATTGTACTCGATATTTCATT
>CM023358.1:53032913-53044439 GCA_013282895.1 Eriosoma lanigerum
TTGAATTAATCAACCCAATTTCAGAATGTTATAATAATTACTACTCGTGTGTTTTCCGGGTCAGTTTTGTGCCCCTCTAGGGTGTAAACATGTCTTACATATCATTATAATTTAATTATGAACTATAATTATCTATATACTATTATTATACAATTATTGTTTATAGTCCTCTTATCGTCATAATTTCAAGTTCTCATTATATAGTACTGTATAAGTTTTAACGTGAAGTCGATTAAAGTGTATAATAACAACTATTTTTTATTTCTACACTTTTGTTCTAAACCGATTTTCTTTAGATAACTATATTTAACATTATAAATAAAAATTCTCGATTTCGGAACAAAAACAGTTTCATTATTTTAATTTATTTTATTTCGTGACAACTATTTGATTGTAGATCATCAGGACTTGAAACTTTTTTTTGGGTGTCAACATAAGTATTCTACATTATATATAAAAATTGTGGAAAGATTGGTTAAATTTATGACTAAGTATTGAGTTCTCATTTTTTTTCCAAAAATGTTTCATATTTTCTGTAATTTTTGCTTTTTCGATTCAAAAATTTATCAGATTCTAATCATGTACAACTTAACCATTTTACAAAATGTTTTCAAAGTCGTATGTTGCAACAATATTTTATAAGCTTCTAAAATTTAAATAATTTTAACACAAATTAATATTATGATATTTTTTTTTATGTATGAAGACACTTTTTCGGGTAGAAATAATGGTCCGATTATCATAAGTAGGTTATGTTTTCGTGAGAAAGATGCATCTTGTTGGTACTTTATTTAGCTTAATTTTCGTAATTATCTTAAACTCTCCTTGGTAGGGGTATGACTACTAAAAAATTTCTGAAAATCCGCAAAATTACGGTTTCTGTTATATTAATTTTTTTAATTTCTCGATTACTAATTGAGTTTTAATCATAGTGTCTTAAAAATGTTTTGGTGTATTAACTTAGGTGACCTTCATTACAAGAAAAAATTTAGAAACGATCGATTGATTTTCTGACTAAATATAAAACTTTGGCTTTTTTTTCAATAATGTTTAATATTTCCTGCAGTTTTTATTTTATTATTTTGAAAATTTTGTCGAAGTCTAGACATAAGACTTAATGTTTTTACAAAATATTTTGATACTCGTGACTGACAATTTTTTTTTCATAAGATTTTAAAGTAATAGTTCTTGATAATTGGCTAAATAACTGTTTTATTATTTTTTTTCTTGATAACTAAATAAGTTTGGATGGTAGGAAATTGTAATTTATTTTAAATATTAATATTCGTTATTTATACACGTTGTAAGATTTTGGAATGGATTATTATTATAGCATATTGTAATATATTGATTTTCGCTCAAAATCGTATTCTCTAATGCAATATCATTGCGTTCTTATTATTGAAATGTAATAATCATTATTAATAATAATATAAATAAATAATAAAAATAATAATAATAAGGGCAAAATAGTACCTACCAAATATTGATACAAATAAAATTTAATAAAAAAAAGGTAACAATTATCATATTCCAATAAATAAAGTACTAACTGGATATGATTTGCAACCGAAACCATACCCTACTTGTGGTAAACAAACCATTATTTCTTCCTGTAAAAGTGTCTTCAAATATAGAAAAAAAAATCTTTGTAAAACCAATACATTCTTCACTTCGTTCAGAATCTAAATAACAAAAAGATTAATGGTAGTCTAGCTATGTAGTAAATTTACTAGAAATAGTATATTTGAAATTAAATATACTATATTTTATCTTTACTTTACATGTTCAGGAGGCCGTATGCCCTGGCATAATAAAAAATTTAGATAAAATAGTTTGTCTTTTTATAACAGTTTTAGGAATACCAACGACCGATAGTTTATTTATACCTATGTTTTATAAATTTAAAATGTAATAACTGTAAAATTGTTTTTATAATAGAATTTTTTTATTATTCTTTTAAAATGTATTCATATATATTTTTAAAAAATATATATTTTGATATTTGTTTGAGTTATTACGGACTGAAAAACATGCATATTATTGTAATACTAATTGATATAAAATAAAAGAATTAACCCAATTTATGGTTCTTCCAATTTCAACAGTATATTATTTAAATGAAAACAATAGATACTATGATAATTCAAAAGTGCTGATCAGCTATTGGAAAAAATAAAAAATAAAACATAAACTGACAAATAATAACACAATAATAAATATCTAAAACAAAAAAACAATTAACTTATGGTATCGAATAACTATGTAGTCAATCTGCTATATATAGTTTATTTTAAATTTAGAATACTATATTTTACCTATTCTTTACAGGTCCAGGAGGATTGATGGGACGAGGAGCCTCAATGGGCGGTAATTTTTTTTGATTTTTGGTGTATAAATTCAAAATATATGAAGAGTGGGTTTGATTATTCTATTAACGAAATATGTTATGTTTTAAATATGTATTGTATTCTCATTTATTGTTTTTATTGATTATATATTGAATTAATCTACCCAATTTCAGAATGTTATCGTATTACTACCCGTGTGTTTTTCGGGCTTAGTTTTGTGCCCCTCTAGGGTGTAAACATGTTTTACATATCAATATAGTGTAATTATGAACTATAATTATCTATATACTATTATTATAAAATTATTGTTTATAGTCCTCCTATCGTCAAATATACAAATAAATCGATACAAATAAAGTGAGATTTTCGCCACTATCCTACCTTACTCAATGAGTAGACTGTGTTGCGAGAATCACTACAATACGTTGTTACCCAGATCTGTGAATTACATAGGTCTTATGTTGCTCTATGTGTATTTAATAAAATGATTAACAAAAAGATTAAGTATCAATACAGAACAGTAAAGCGAACACGACTAAACCAATGTGAAAAGAGATATTAAACGAGAATATATAACTCCGAATACATTCTGCGAATTCGTCTGCAACTATATAAGGGAGTTAATTTAAACTCATAAAAAAGGGTATAAGTTAAAAAAGATGACATGAAACAAATTCGTCTGCAACCGTAACAGAGTTCTACATGAGTCCTTTATGAGAAATTAATTGTGATTTGGGTTTCGACTAGTGGGCTGAGTGGTCAGCCGGGACTACTTGCTACATGACTATGCGAAAAAGAATTTGTATATTATTGCCATTGTATAAAACATATATTAAACTGATAAAATTATATAACGTAATACAAATATATGTATATTATAATAATATAATATATGCATTGTATATTGTATTTCAAATACAATATACTATATTTTATCATTTTATTGCACTTTCAGGATCAAGGCCAAGTAATTTGTTTATGCCTATATTTTATTGATTCAAAATGTAATAACTGTATAATTTTTATGTATAGGTATATATATATAATGTATATACTATTTATAGTCCACTTTTTTTCATAAGTCATAGTTCCCATTTTATAGAAAAAGTATATGCTAAATAAGTAGAAAATATCAATTTTAACAATCTATTACAACAATTATATATAATTAACAATAGGGTTTACTGTTATTTCAATTTATGTGTATAATAATTACTATTCATTCATTCATTACTAAACTTTTAGTTTAAACGGATTATCATTTGATTACTGTATTTGTCATACACAATATTTAAATGTGTGTTTGAGTTATATTTATTAAAATGTATAATCTACAAAACTCCTTCTTACAAAAGTTGATACTTAATCACTGCTTGCAATTGTGTAATGGATAAGAATACGAACAAAAAAAAAAAGTTAAAAAACCTATCCTTATAATTGCGTTTTCAGGAGCACCAAACCCTACTGGGTTAAAAGGTAATAAATTTATGTTTTATTAATTTAAAATATATTTCAACGAAATATATTAACTATACGTATAGTTATTCTGTTAACGGAATATGTATTGTTTTATATGAGAAAATTATATTTAACATATATATTACGTAAATTTTTATTTTAATTATATTCTTAAAATGATATTATCCTCAAAAATCCTTTTTAAAAACAGTTGGTTCCTATTAACGTCTTTGAATAAATTTATGATAAAGATACGGATAGGAAAAATTTAGATAAAATAGTTTATCTTTTATAACATTTTTCGGAGCACCAACGACCGATAGTTTATTTATACCTGTTTGGGCGATAACTGTATTTATAAAATTGTTTAGGATTATGGTAACGTTAAATAAATAAAGAAGCATCGAACATATTTTACTTATTACTTTAATAGGTTTAATTAATTATCTAGTTTATAACACGACAGTTGACTCGAGTACTTCTCGTTTGATTACCAAAACAGTACTGACTCTTTCGGTGAGCGAGTGCGCGAGATCGCGATTAATATAATATTTACAATAACCTATAAATATCAGTAACATAGGAAACCAAGTCACTGTCACCGCACAAAGTATTTAACATACCGTCCGCCTTGAAACCTCATATCTAATGATCAAACAATAATACTAATAACAATACAATCGGGTTTTCATTGATTGTGTTTTCATGGATTTAATAGCGGCCTCCCATAATCTACCGAAATGTGGACTTCGTGGAGGTATTAATTTCCATTGTATCCCGGCTTCTGTTAGTGCACCTTGAATAACTTCCATGTTTTTATTAGTGTGAAAAAGATTTTTTAATTTCGACAGTCGTCGATTGGCTCCTACGAAATTGGTAGCGTTGTCCGAATAAATTACCGAACAAACTCCTCTACGATTGGTAAACCTTTTCAACGCATTTAAAAAGGCTTCTGTTGATAAGTCACAAACTAATTCAATATGCACTGCCTTAGTGGTAAAACACACGAATATACACACATAACCTTTGTTAATCGGTGCACTTCGACGTAAACTCGTTTTTATCGAAAACGGACGCGCAAGGTCTATACCACACACTGTGAACGGACGTCTAATTAATAATCTATCTTTAGGTAGGTCTCCCATAATCGGTTGCACGACTACTGGTTTGGTTCGAAAACATTTCACACACTCATAAAATGTTTTTCTAGCCATATTACGTCCATTTACCGGCCAAAATCGTTCTCGTACATAACAGAGCATTGCCATTGGACCTCCGTGTATTAATTTATAGTGCGCGTCACGGAATACTAATTTTGAAAATGTACACGATGGTGGATCAGAATAGGTTGACGTTGGCACGGGTCGAGATCAGAAGCGTTTTTTAATCTGCCGCCTACTCGGATAATTTGATCTTTATCTAAAAATGGACATAATCTAAACATTTTGCTTTTTGTCGATACTTGATTATTTATTTTTGAGTCTGATATTTTGTTAGACCAATGCTGACCTTGAACTGCGCGCACAAGATATCGAAAGGCTTTGTTGATTACGTCTACCTGTATGTGGCTGGTAAATTTATCATTCGGATGTCGAGTATTATGTATATAGCGTAAACAATATGCGGACGACACGTACTAATTTATTAAACGACGAATACCGTTCTATAAACGACAAATCCGTTTCCGTCGTCGTTACCAAATTTATGGTTTTGCGTAATTCAGGTAATATTTGAGTATTGTCTATTTCACGTAACTTCGGCCATAAATTTTATTTTTCTTTCAACCAAACAGGACCTTCCCACCAAATAATTTCATTTTTAATTAACGATGGCTCTCGATCGTGCGAAATGACGTCCGCTGGATTGTCTTCGCTTCTCACATGGCGCCATTCGTCTATAGTAGTTTTGTCTTGAATTTCGCTTACGCGATGCGCAACGAATACTCCCCAACGAGTTGATGGCGAAGAGATGCAAGCTAAAACAATCGTTGAATCACACCAGAAGTGACGACGTTCTACTTTTAATTTTTCAATAATTTTATTTGCTAATTTACATAGCAATACCGCGGCGCATAGCTCCAAACGCGCCAGCGATAACGCTTTTAATGGTGACACGCGCGATTTAGAAGCAATTAATTTTGTGTCGGTTTAGTAAGTCATCCATATAAAAATCGTTTTTTTATAATTTCCGCCGCACGCGGAAAAGTTTTTTTTTCATAGTCCGCCAATTTGTGTAGACAGCCCGTTGCCAAAAATGATGCCGGTACCGTACCGTACGTTACTGTATTTAGTTGATAAACTTGTATTTTATCGTTTGAATTAGAAACGACATAGTATCAATTGATAATCACGGTGGTTTTCGTCTATTTTTACCTGTCGGTACATTTGTTTAATATCTGCCGTTATTGCATATTTATGCGTACGAAACCGCGGTAATAATGTAACTAATTCATCCTGTATTACTGGACCCTTCAGCAAGACATCGTTTAAACTAAGATTAGACATGGTTCTACATGTGCCGTCGAATACGACTCTTCGACTTAATCGTCACACTGTCCGCTTTAAGCATAGCGCGATGCGGTAAAAATAATGATGTTTTACGTCATACGTATCTTCTAGTGACATGTGACCTGAATTTATGTATTCTTCCATAAATTTAACGTAATCTCTTTTCAATTTTGGAATTGCATTTAAACGTCGTTCTAATGATAGAAATCTGCGTAAAGATTAATTAAGTTAATCTAATTTATAACACGACAGTTGACTCGAGTATTTCTCGTTCGAATACCAAAACAGTACTAAATCTTTCGGCGAGCGAGTGCGCGAGAACGTGATTAATATAATATATACAATAATATATAAATATCAGTAACATGGGAAACCAAGACACTGTCACCGCACAAAGTATTTAACAATACCTATGTTTTATAAATTTAAAATTTAATAACAGTATAATTGTTTTAATAACAGAATTCTTTTTTTATTCTGTTGAAATGTATTCATATTTATTTAAAAAAATATATATTTTGATAATTGTACGAGGTATTATGGACTGTAAAACATACATATTATTGTGATACTAATTGATATAAAATAAAATGTTTAACCCAATTTATGGTTCGTCCAATTTCAACAGTACATGATTTAAATGAAACCAATAGTAATTATGATAATTCAAAAGTGCTGATGAGCTATTGGGAAAAATAAAAAACAATACATAAAGTGACAAATAATAATGAAAAAATAAATATGTAAAACAAAAAAACAATTAACTTATGGAATCTAATAACTATGTAGTCAATCTGCTATAAATAGTTTATTTGAAATTTAGTATACTATATTTTACCTTTCTTTACAGGTCCAGGAGCCTCAATGGGAGGTAATTTATTTTGCTTCTTGGTGTATTAATTCAAAATATATTAACTGTGGGTATGATTATTCTATTAATGAAATATGTATTGTTTTAATAAAGTATTGTATTCTCATTGATTGGTTTTATTGATTATAATATATTAAATTAATCTACCCAATTTCAAAATTTTAAAATAATTACTACTCGTGTCTTTTTCGTGGTCAGTTTTGTGCACCTCCACGGTGTAAACATGTCTTCCAAATCATTATGGTGTATTTATATAATGATGCCATTGTAAAAAACATATATTATATTGTTAACATTATATAATATTATATAAATATGTATACTTGAAATACAATATAATATATTTTATGTATTTATTGTATTTTCAGGATTAAAGCCCAGTAATTTGTTTATGCCTATATTTTATTAATTCGAAATTTAATTACTGTAAAATTATTATACTGTATATGTTATTTTAAATTAAATATGTATGTTGAACAAATTAAAAAACTGTATAATGTAATTTACTAGAATTACATTGTGTAATGTATTATAATTATTCTAATTAATTTACTTTTATAAATATACAAATAAAAAATATATATTTGAAATATGTGTATTTAAAATTTAATATACCATATTATATCTTTTCTTTGCATGATCAGATGTTTCAACTCAAGGTAATAAATTTATGTTTTAATAATTTAAAATATATTTCAACGAAATATATTAACTATAGGTATAGTTATTCTGTTAACGGAATATGTATTGTTTTATATAAGAAAATTATATGTAACATATATATTACTTAAATTTAAATTTCAATTATATTCTTAAAATGTTATTATTTGGAAAAAAGTTTAAAGTTCCATTATGTACCAAATATTCAACGAATCATTTCCAAAATTGTATCACATATGTTTATTACCTATGTTAATACTCAAAAGAAATTTCAAGTCCCTTAGATGAAAACATAATTAGTTATCATGAAATTAAATAATTTAAAATAACAGAAATCGTAATTTTGCCTATCTTCCACATTTTTTTTCATCTTTCCACATGAGTTTTTCTCCTCCAAAAAAAAAAACTTTTTCGAGAAATTCGAAAAATATGCTAAATAAAGTACCAACTAAACACGATTTGCAACCGAAAGCATACCCTACTTATCGTAGTCGGACCATTATTTCTATCCAAAAAAGTGTCTTCATACATAAAAAAAAAAAAAAAACATCTTTGTAAAACCAATACATTCTTCGCTTTGCTCAGAATCTAAAATAAAAATGTATAGGAAAATTGTTTATTTCAACCATTTTCACTAATTAAGTACTCTTCTTAATAGTTGTTGTTTTACGCATATATCTCTTTAGAAATTTATATTATTTTATTTATATTCGTTTTACATTAACCTTATATAATTTCATATAACAACAAATTTAATTTAAGTTCATCGACTATTTTTCCCTTCATTATCTTTGTTACTGTAATAAATATAACATTTTAATGTCTTTAATTATTAATAGATTATTTACCAATATTTTTAAACCATACGTATTTTCTCAAATAAATACCTGGTTAAATAAAGATTATTGTGATTTAAATTATGTAATTTGTATAATAGTTTGAAAATAAATAACTAAACATTCAATAACTTTCAAATAACTATAATTAATATATTTATAGTAATAAACATAACTATTTAATAAGTCATAAAATTCATAAAAGTCTATGTAAATTGTATTCTATATTTTGCATTTCATTAGTTTTATTTGATGAGCTATACCTTATATCAGTTTTCTTTATTTTCCTTTTCCTTTTTTGGTGATGAGGTTCTCGAAGCTATGGAATCTTTGTCAGAAACACGCGGCTTGGGTACTGATGGTGTCTTTACACATTTAGAATCAGAGCGAAATGAAAAATGTATTGGTTATACAAAGATTTTTTAATTTTTTTTTTTTATTATTTTTTTTTATAATTTTATTTGTGTATATGAAAACACTTTTTCGAGTAAAAGTAATGGTCTGAAACCACGAATTGGGTATGCTTTCGGTAGCAAATTGCATCTTGTTGATATTTTATTGAGCTCATTTTCCGAATTTCTCAAAAGTTTTCCTTTAGGAGAAGTTTTTGGGAGAGTTTCGCTTAAAATCGTTTTTTTTATTCAATTTCATTGCATTCAAATCTTAATTATAATAAACCATTCATTCCTCCGAGGACCAGAGATACGAAGGAGGAACATCCAAAATCGACCATCTCACTTTTTTTTTATACGGTTGTTGTGTTGTTTTCTGTAAGCTAATCTTCCTAGTATTCAACAGTGAAAAAGAAATTTCAAGTTCCTAAGATGAAAACTTAATTAGTTATCACGAAATTAAATAATTTAAAATAACAGAAATTGTAATTTTGCTATCTTCCACATTTTTTTTTTTTAAGTTTTTCACCTCCTAAGAAAAAACTTTTGAGAAATTCGAAAAATAAGCTAAATAAAGTACTAACTAAACACAATTTGCAAGCGAAAGCATACCTTCTTGTCGTAATCGGACCATTATTTCTATCCAAAAAAGTTAAAACGTTCCCTTTCCAAGTGAAAGTGAATTCCCTTCTATTCTAGAAAAGTTAGCAGAGGTGACCCTATTTTAAAACGTGGAATATATCTATTATAAAAAATTATGGAACCACTTCTTTTTTTCCCAAACGTACATTTATATTCAAAAAACCAATATGGTTATGGTTTATGGTCATTTAATCATCCTTAATCCTATTCGTGATACACATTAAAAAATATATAGATGAAGTATTAATTCTAAATCAAAATAGTAGGATACATTTTAAAGTTATTATTATACCTTTTTAAATTGAATATGTATGGTAAATTAATTAAATAACTATATAGTAATACGCAAGAAATAGTTTAAGTAATATATTATAATTATTATAATGAATTTATATTTCATAAAGATAATAGAAATGAAATAGATACGGGAAATTTGTATAATTGAATTTAAATATACTATGTTTTATATTTTCTTTACATGATCAGGTGGTTTAGGGCCAAGTAATTAATTTATAATTATATATTATTAGTTTAAAATATATGTTAAGGAAATATATTAACTGTAGTTATTATTATTCTGTTAAACTAATATGTATTGTAATATATAAAAATTATACTCTTTTTAATTATCAATAAAAAGTTAATATATTGATTTAAACTATCAAAATTCATAGAGTTAATTGTCTTAGTCACATTTCTCAATCATGGACGTTCATTGTTTTCTTCGCATATTCGAGAAAAACAAATTTTAGAAGAAAAATAATTCTAGTCCTTTTGTACCAGATTATTAATTATTGTTAATATATATTAGTATTGATTATAATAAGTGCCATATAATATTAAAGTATGGACTTTAATTAACAAAATACTATTATAATCATATTATTGTTTTTTAATGATTTACATTTGAATAGGTATTGTGTTTATCATATATAATATTGAAATTTTTAATAAATTATATTTTTGAAAATTATGAATTTAAAAAAATCCTTCTTTAAAAATGTTGGTACATAAACATGAAAAAAGTTAATACTTCTGTCAATTTGATATTGGATAAAAATACGAATAAAAGTATTTAGTTAAAATAATTTTATAATTACATTAATTATATTAATGTATTAATATTATATTACTTAATGTTATTTTTACATTTTCAGGGGCACCAACACCAGGTAATTTGTTTATGCCTATGTTTTATTAATTCAAAATGTAATAACTGTATAATTATACTTTATAGTGATAACGGAATTTCCCTAACAGCCATTATTATTTCAGTATACTATAGGAAACATTTCACAGCAACTATTGCAGTATTGCAAATACGCAACACTACGTATCTGATAGGTGTATGATACATTTATTAAATGTTGCAATGTCCGTTTTTGCCTAACATTTAAATATACTCAATGAAACATTTCAGATAACTAACAATGATTATGTTTTCGAAACATAATTAATTGGAGAAATACAAATCAATAATGTATCTGATATATAACATTGCTGCATTTGCAATGTTTTCAAAATATTTTCCACAAAAAATATAATATATATATCCACATCCGTGATTCGAACCCGGGGCCCTTTACCTAACATGTCTACATCCATATCCTAACCTGATATGAAAGAGACGCTTAGACCGACCGTACCACCATAGACCATTAGGGTAATACGGTGCACGGGTCTATCAAAAATTGAACAAATGCTCACTGCACCGGTGTTAATTAAATTTAAGTTTTAATTAATTTTTTATATTTACATTTACAATAATTAAATTGAGCGGAAAAACAATAAATATGAATATTCGCTAGA
>CM023358.1:53052522-53113427 GCA_013282895.1 Eriosoma lanigerum
CGGTGCAGTGAGTATTTGTTCAATTTTTGTTAGATTCCTGCACCGTATTACCCCAATGGACTATGGTGGTCCGGTCGGTCTAAGCGTCTCTTTCATATCAGGTTAGGATATGGATGTAGATATGTTAGGTAAAGGGCCCCGGGTTCGAATCATGGATGTGGATATATATATATATATATATATATATATATTATATTTTTTGTGGATAAAATTTTGAAAACATTGCAAATGCAGCAATGTTATATAACGGACACATTATTGATTTGTATTTGTACAATTAATTGTTTCGAAAACATAATCATTGTTAGTTATCTGAAATGTTTCATTGAGTATATGTTTGGCAAAAGCGGACATTGTAACATTTAATAAATGTATCATACACCTATCAGATACGTAGAGTTGCGTATTTGCAATACTGCAATAGTTGCTGTGAAACGTTTCCTATAGTATACTTAAATAATAATGGCTGTTAGGGAAATTCCGTTATTACTATAAAGTATAATTATACAGTTATTACATTTTGAATTAATAAAACATAGGCCTAAACGAATTACCTGGTGTTGGTGCCCCTTAAAATGTAAAAAGAAAATTAATTAGTTTTATTAAATACTTTTATTCGTATTTCTATCTAATATCAAATTTACAGAAGTATTAACTTCTTTCATGTTTAGGTACCAACATTTTTAAAGAAGGATTTTTTTAAATTCATAATTTTCAAAAATATAATTTATTAAAAATTTCAATATTATATATGATAAACACAATACCTATTCAAATGTAAATCATTAAAAAACAATAATATGATTATAATAGTATTTTGTTAATTAAAGTCCATACTTTAATATTATATTGCACTTATTATTATTATTAATACTTATTTATATATATATATATATATATAAACAATAATTAATAATCTGGTACAAAACGAACAGAATTATTTTTCTTCTAAAATTTGTTTTTCTCGAATATGCGAAGAAAACAATGAACATATATGATTGAGAAATTTGACTAAGACAATTAACTCTATGAATTTTGATAGTTTAAATCAATATATTAACTTTTTATTGATAATTAAATAAGAGTATAATTTTTATATATAACAATACAAATTTGTTTAACAGAATAATCATAACTACAGTTAATATATTTCCTTAACATATATTTTAAATTAATAATATATAATTATAAATTAATTACTTGGCCTTAGACCACCTGATCATGTAAAGAAAATATAAAATATAGTATATTAAAATACAATTGTATAAATTTCCCATATCTATTTGATTTCTATTATATTTATAAAATATAAATTCATTATAATAATTATAATATATTACATAAACTATTTCTTGCGTATTTCTATATAGTTATTTTATTAATTTACCATACATATGCAATTTAAAAAGATATAATAATAACTTTAAAATGTATCCTACTATTTTGTATTAGACTTAATACTTCATCTATATATTTTTTAATGTATATCACGAATAGGATTAAGGGTGATTAAATGACCATTAACCATAACCATATTGATTTTTTGAATATTAACGTATGTTTGGGAAAAAAATAAGTGGTTCCATAATTTTTTATAATAGATGTATTCCACGTTTTAAAATATGGTTAACTCTGCTAACATTTCTAGAATAGAAAGGAATACACTTTCACTTTGAAAGGGAAAGATTACACTTTTTTGGTCCGATTACGAAAAGAAGGTATGCTTTCGCTTGCAAATCGTGTTTAGTTTGTACTTAATTTAGCTTATTTTTCGAATATCTCAAAAGTTTTTTCTTAGGAGGTGAAAAACTTCAAAAAAAAATGTGGAAGATAGGCCAAATTACAATTTCTGTTATTTTAAATTATTTAATTTCGTGATAACTAATTAAGTTTTCATCTTAGGAACTTGAAATTTCTTTTTCACTGTTGAATACCAGGAAGATAAGCTTACAGAAAACAACACAACAACGGTATAAAAAAAAAGTGGGATGGTCGATTTTGGATGTTCCTCCTTCGTATCTCTGGTCCTCGGAGGAATGAATAGTTTATTATAATTAAGATTTGAATGCAATGAAATTGCATAAAAAAATACAATTTTAAGCGAAACTCTCCCAAAAACTTCTCCTAAAAGAAAACTTTTGAGAAATTCGGAAAATGAGCTGAATAAAATATCAACAAGATGCAATTTGCTAACCGAAAGCATACACAATTCGTGGTTATCAGAGCATTATTTCTACTCGAAAAAGTGTTTACATATACACAAATAAAATTATAAAAAAAAAAATTAAAAAATCATTGTATAACCAATACATTCTTCATTTCGCTCAGATTCTAAATGTGTAAAGACACCATCAGTACCCAAGCCGCGTGTTTCTGACAACGATTCCATAGCTTCGAGAACCTCATCACCAAAAAAGGAAAAGGAAAGTAAAGAAAACTGATATAAGGTATAGCTCATCAAATAAAACTAATGAAATGCAGAATATAGAATACAATTTACATAGACTTTTATGAATTTTATGACTTATTAAATAGTTATGTTTATTATTGTAAATATATTAATTATAGTTATTTGAAAGTTATTGAATGTTTAGTTATTTATTTTCAAATTATTATACAAATTACATAATTTAAATCACAATAATCTTTATTTAACCAAGTATTTATTTGAGAAAATACGTATCGTTTAAAAATATTGCTAAATAATCCATTAATAATTAAAAACATTAAAATGTTATATTTATTACAGTAACAGAGATAAAGAAGGGAAAAATAGTCGATTAACTTAAATTAAATTTGTTGTTATATGAAATTATAAAGAAAGAAAATATATAAGGTTAATGTAAAACGAATATAAATAATATACATATAAATTTCTAAAGAGATATATGCGTAAAACAACAACGTTTAAGAAGAGTACTTAATTAGTGAAAATGGTTGAAAAAAACAATTTTCCTATACATTTTTATTTTAGATTCTGAGCAAAGCGAAGAATGTATTGGTTTTACAAAGATGTTTTGTTTTTTTTACTTATGTATGAAGACACTTTTTTGGATAGAAATAATGGTCCGATTACGATAAATAGGATATGTTTTCGATTGCAAATCGTGTTTAGTTGGTACTTTATTTAGCATATTTTTCGAATTTCTCAAAAGCTTTTTTTTTGGGAGGTGAAAAACTCATGTGGAAAGATGAAAAAAAAATGTGGATGATAGGCAAAATTACGATTTCTGTTATTTTAAATTATTTAATTTCGTGATAACTAATTATGTTTTAATCTAAGGGACTTGAAATTTCTTTTAAGTATTAACATAGGTAATATACATATGTGATACAATTTTGGAAAGGATTCGTTGAATATTTGGCACATTTTGGAACTTTAAACTTTTTTCCAAATAATAACATTTTAAGAATATAATTGAAATTGAAATTTACGTAACATATATTTTACATATAATTTTCTTATATAAAACAATACATATTCCGTTAACAGAATAACTATACCTATAGTTAATATATTACGTTGAAATATATTTTAAATTAATAAAACATAAATTTATTACCTTCAGTTGAAACGTCTGATCATGCAAAGAAAAGATATAATATGGTATATTAAATTTTAAATATACATATTTCAAATATATATTTTTTATTTGTATATTTATAAAAGTAAATTAATTAGAATAATTATAATACATTACACAATGTAATTCTAGTAAATTACTTTATACAGTTTTTTAATTTTTTTCAACATACATATTTAATTTAAAAAAAAATATACAGTAAAATAATTTTACAGTTATTAAATTTCGAATTAATAAAATATAGGCATAAACATATTACTGGACTTTGATCCTGAAAATGCAATAAATAGATAAAATATAGTATATTGTATTTTAAATACACATATTTGTATAATATTATATAATTTTATCAGTATAATATATGTTTTTTACAATGGCATCATTATATAAATACACTATTATGATACGTAAGATATGTTTACTCTGTGGAGGTGCACAAAACTGACTCCGAAATACACACGAGTAGTAATTAATATAACATTTTGAAATTGGGTAGATTAATTTAATATATTATAATCAATAAAAACAATAAATGAGAATACAAGACTTATTTAAAACATTACATATTCCGTAAATAGAAAAATCATACGCACAGTTAATATATTTTGATGTAATATACCAAGAAACAAAATAAATTACCTCCCATTGAGCTTCCTTGACCTGTAAAGAATAGGTAAAATATAGTATACTAAATTTCAAATAAACTATTTATAGCAGATTGACTACATAGTTATTATATTCCTTAAGTTAATTGTTTTTTCGTTTTACATATTTATTTTTTTATTATTATTTGTCAGTTAATGTATTGTTTTTTATTTTTCCCAAAGCTGATCAGCACTTTTGAATTATCATAATTACTGTTGTTTTCATTTAAATAATATACTGTTGAAATTATATATACATATACATATATATATATAAATGTGTGTGTGTGTGTGTGTTTGTGTGTGTGTGTGTGTGTGTGTGTGTGTGTGTGTGTATTGAATAATTAATGATAATTATGTATAAAATATTTAAATCATAATAATATTTATTATTATTAACATTAAATAATATTTAAATTAAAAATTATTATTTTATATCTTATATAAGTTAACATCTGAGTATTCTATTTTATTAGATCTCAGAAGGCATATCACAATATAGTTATTGTATATCAAATATAATTAATAATGTAAATGAAAAATGAAAAATTGAAAAAATTTAAGGTTTAGGTAAAACAAATATTAATAATAATATACCTACATAACATTTGTAAGAGATATCATATGCGTTAAATAACGAATTATAAGAAGATAAATTATTTGAAAATATTGTTGAAATAAACAGTTATTCATACATTTTTTTTTTGAATTTTTCTTTAATTTTGATATTTATCCTATATTTCATTTATAGACAATTATTACCGTTTGGATTTAATTAGTATGATAATAAAATTGAAATTGAAAAATTATAAATTGTATAATACAAAATAAAAAATAAAAAAGTAATTTAAAAAATAAGTACAGCTATGTATACCGTCTTTATAGAATTAATAAATATGAAATTAATTACTTTCATCTTCATTGTCATTGTTATCGTCTTCATCACCGTCATTCGTATTTCCCTCAACTTAAATGAAAAGTACAATTATTAATATAAACGTCAATGATTCCACTGTTCTAAGAATATATTAATTAATCACCAATGTAATTTAATCTAAATTATTATTTTATGGATTATAGATTGAATATTTATTTGAATTTTTGAATATTTATTATTTATTTCATTTATGAACATTTATAACCCTTTCAATATAATTAAAATAAAAAAATAATAATTGTATTTAAAAAAAATAATAATAATAATAAAAAAAAAGTTACATTGAGTTCCTCTTGAAGTCGCTAAATATTTAAAGGAAATATTAAATATTTTAAATTAAATTTGTCATATAAATATGAAATATATGAAATAATATAAATTTATAAAATGTGTTTTTATTATGTGGTATGTACCTACATATTTAAATTTAATTATATAATATATTAGAATTGAAATTTATTATAATAAGATAGCGGAGGAAAAATGTAATAAGATTAAAACTAATTATAGTAAACCAAGTACCATACACCGCATTTAATAAATAATATATATTAAGTAATTATATGAGAAATACTTTTAGACGACCTCAATTAGCAGTAATTATGGATAAATAAATGGAAATAATAATAATATCACACTCCATGAGATTATATAAGGTCTTGCTTTTACACAAAAGCAAGAGAGTGATTTCCCGATTGACTAGTGCATGTTCCATTTTTCACTCAAAGGACTTTTATTTTGAAAACTCATGTAGTACTCCATGTCTCCTTTGATCTATTAGCGGTCTACACGAAGATTCATTACATGTCATCCTTTTTAATTTAGTATTTTAATGGACTCATATTGTATTTCATACAAAATTACTAGGAGAAAAACGACCAAAAAATGGCTGAAAATCGGCAAAATTACGGTTTCCGTTAGGTTCTGAAATTTTTTCCAAAAATGTTACCTATAATTTTGGGTTTAAAAGTTTAACTCATTGAATTTTGATCGTACGAACTTGAAATTTATTTTAAATATTTACATTGGTAATTTACACATGTGGTAAAATTTTGAAATGAATTATCAGAACCTATAGTATATTGTAATATATTTTTTAATATTTTATATTATTTGAGTTTCGCTCAGAATCGTATTTTCTAATGCAATATCATTGCATTCAAATCTTAATAACTATAATAAACCACAGATTTCTCCGAGGACCGAAGAGACGAAGGAGAATCGTCTACAATCGAGCTTCCCACTTTTTAATTGTATACCTACTATAAAAGTGTAAACATAAATAATCAATATAGTTTTTATACAGTTGTTGTTTATATACGTCTTATATATAAACATGCTGACATATATATGTCTTATATAGACTTAATAATTATGAAGTTAATTATTTTATTCTTGATTGTCATTTTTAATTTTCTCCTCTTAAATGAAAAGTATAATTATTAATACAAATGTCTGCGATTCTACCGGTCTAAGAATAGATTGATTAAACATCAACGAGATTGAATAAAAATGATTAATTTATAGATTATATTATGTAAATATAGTATATAATTAAAATGAAATAGTAAGATATAACAGAAAAATGAAACTTTGTTTGTTTGTAATAGCATTAAAGAAAAATATATTAATTATTTTATATGTCTAGTGTTGAGGCTTGATATGTAAATTGGAATTATATATAAAAATTATTAAACGATAACATTATTTCATAACTGATAGCTGGCAGTGAGTGCAACAATGTAGTTAGTTCATAGTTGCGACTTGCGATTGAAACATCAATGTGAAAAATTGAAATTCAAATAGTCTTAAATATTCACTAATAATCTATGATTATTTTTTTTTTTTCATACATCCAATACAAAATTACAATCCGCATCAAATTATTTAATCAAACAGCATAATAAAAGTTTATTATGAAATATTTGTTCATATTAAATGAAAAAACATGAAAATGCACAAAGAAAATGCAAACAAAAAAAAAAAAAAATGTTTTCTGCCAATAATACAAGAATATTAACAACAGTTACATATTATTATAATCTAATAATAGTTATCGTTTTCCAGCTTAAGAACATACATACATTACTTTAAAGATTAGACATAAATTAGGAATATTAATTATGTGATGCTTTTTTTCAAATAGTTTATTTTATAATATAATATATTTGGTAAAACGATTAATTAATTGTAAATACATATTAACAAATGTTAACCACAAAAAACACAATATAGAAGAGGAGTATATTACTTGGTGATTTAATACTTGGTGAAAAAAACTTATTTGATAAATCTAAAAAAAAAACATTTTTATGAAATAAAATAATACTCAAAGGTTACAATTGTTGCAGGTAATAAAACAGATTTAATACAAGTACAATTTTATACAGCTCTTATAAAGAATTATATTATTATTTGGGTTGTTAATTTAGAAAAGTCAAATACGAATATTTTTTACTTCTTTTTAATGAATTTAAAATTTTTTCTAAAAAAGGAAACGACAATAAAAATATGTAATAAATTAATCCGAATCAATGTTAGAACATTGTTAAGTTATTGTATAGACTGTAAATTATCTTTTTAAATAAATTTTAGAGTAATAAATATACGATTACTTAAATATACAATATGAAATAACAATTATATATTTTTTCTTAATGAAAAATTAAACAATTTTTAAAATATATTTAGTAAATTATTCAATATTTATGATATTCAAAGGAATTAACTGAAAATCGTTCATATTCATAAAACTATTTTAATAATATATTCGATTCAAATATATATTGTAACAAATTGAGTAAAGATTCGTTTGAATATCAAAAATACTAAAGAAATTAACTTATAGATTAAAATATATTTAATACAAGTACAGGTGCATATAAATTTTAATAAATATCATATAAATTCAGATTGTTAGTTTACAAAGATAATACATGATTAGGTATTTTTAATTGATTTCTCAGAGGTCCACATTTTCCCCGTTTTTGAACAGGATGGTTCTACTTTGGGAATACCATTGATATGTACGATTCATAGTTTAGATTCATAAGTATTAAGTCTTTTTTCCAGTTTTTTACGACAATTATAAAGCGTAGTATTATAAAGAATTTTAATCCCTTACTAAGATAAATTTATCAATAATGTTTGTAAAAACTCGCTTGAAACATTCGATTTCCATCATAGGATACATAGAAGTCTGTATCAAATAATAAATAACCTTTAGAAGGCAACCGAAATTGGGGAAAAATTTTCTAAGACAAACAACTTTATACGTAGGTGGAACTGCCTTAGCAAAAGGCCGAAGAATATCATAAGAATTATATATATATATATCACAAATTGACTGATTTAATTAGCAATGTGTTCAGCTTGTAGATAAAAAATAAATTGTATACGCAATAATATTAGTTGAACATTTTTCACGCTCAAGTATATTCTAAAGAATAAAAGAAATAATGGTTGATGTTTGAATTAAAGATTCGCGATTTCAAAAGAATGATTTTATAATTCAAGATTTCAATTTCGCAATGCAATATTTATTGCTTATTAACTTTGTTTTGAACTCGGATAGTTGAACATAATTACGTTTGAAATTTTCATGTTCAATTAATTGTTTATCTTTCAGATCAGCTATTTCATTATTAGACTTCAAAATTCTACTTTTAATGTTTTCATGCTGGGCAGGGATCTCTTAATTTAAAACAGCTTTAAAAAGTACTTTTTCACCGTTACTGCACAATATAGAGTCATTGTAGAAGTAAGAAGAGGAGAATGTTATTTCAAAGACATGATAACTAAAAATTAAAAATAACTAAAACAACTAGTTAGGCCAAGAAACATATAAAACGCAGTATTTAAACAGTTTGTTAAAAAAATTTTTTTTTTAGACAAAATTAGAGCAAATATTTATTCATAATAATTATAGGTATTTCAATAATAATGGTTGCTTTCCAACTTAGCCTTAAAAATTTAAATTTTTTTAAGGTTTAGACATAGATTAGGAATGTTATATTTGTGAGACATTTTTAAAACCTTTTGTGAATTTTATTATAATAAATTATATGTAATAAAGTATTCATTTAAAAATTGTCTTCATAATTATGGTAATCAATAAATTTATATAGATATTCGATAAAATTAGTAATTATAACCACTTGAATAAAAATTTGTTTGAAATGCAAAAAAATAAGAGTAAATACACATTTGTTGACATAAAAAACACAATACAGAAGAAGAATATATTACTTGATTTCATAAATTGACCTAAATATATATTAAAAAAAATGATAAATTAGAAAATAAAATAAAACGTACAGATTAAAATACATTTAATACAAGTACAGGTGCATATAAATTTTAATAAATATCATATAAATTCAGATTGTTAATTTACAAAGATAATACTTGAAGAGGTATTTTTAATTGATTTGTCAGAGGTCCACATTTTCCCCGTTTTTTGAACAGAATGGTTCTACTTTGGGAATACGTTTGATATGTACGAATCATAGTTTAGACTCACTAGTATTAAATCTTTTTTCCAGATTTTTATGACAATTACAAAGCGTAATATTATAAAGAATTTTAATCCCTTACTAAGCTAAATTTATCAATAATATTTGTAAAAACTCGCTTGAAACATCCGACTTTCATCATAAGATACATAAAAGTCTCTATTAAATAATAAATAACCTTTAGAAGGCAACCGAAATTGGTGAAAAATTTTCCAAGACAAACAACTTTATACGTAGGTGGAACTAACTTAGCAAGAGGCCTAAGCATATCATAAGAATGATATATATGTATATCACAAATTGACTGATTTTAATAGCAATGTGTTCAGCTTGTAAATTAAAAACAAATTTTATACGCAATAATATTAGTTGAACATTTTTCACGCTTAAGTATTTACTAAAGAATAAAAGAAATAACGGTTGATGTTTGAATTAATGATTCACGTTTTAAAAAGAATTATTTTAAAATTCAAGATATTAATTTCGCAATGCAATATATATTGCTTATTAACTTTGTTTTGAACTCGAATAGGTGGACATGAATACGTTTGAAATTTCCATGTTCAATTAATTATTTATCGTTTAGCTATTTCATTCTTAGACTTCAAAATTCTGCTTTAAATGATTTCATGCTGAATTGAGATCTCTTAATTTAAAAAAAGCTTTAAAAAGTACTTTTCCACCTTTACTGCACGATTAAGAGCCATTGTAGATTTAAGCAGAGGAGAATCTTATTTCAAAGTCATGATAACTAAAAATTAAAAATAACTAGAACAACTAGTTACGCCAAGAAACTTATAAAACGCAGTATTTAAGCAATTTGTTGAAAAAGGTTTTTTTTTTATACACAAAATTACAGCAAATATTTATTAATAATAATTATACATAGTTCAATAATAATGGGTATTTTCCAACTTAACAATAAAAATTTAAATTTTTTTAAGGTTTAGACATAGATTAGGAATATTAATTTTGTGAGACATTTTAAAATCATTTGTGAATTTTATTGTAATAAATTATAAACAATAAAGAATTCATTTAATAATTGTCTTCATAATTAAAGTAATCAATAAATTTATATAGATATTCGATTAAATGTGTAATTTTAAACACTTGGATAAAAATTTTTTTGAAATGCAAAAAATTAAGAGTAAATACACATTTGTTGACATAAAAAACATAATACAGAAGAAGAATATATTACTTGGTGACTTAGGTTGACCTAAATATATATTAAAAAAAATGATATATTAGAAAATAAAATAAAACATACAGATTAAAACATATTTGATAAATACAGGTGCATATAAATTTTAATAAATATCTTATTAATTCAGATTGTTTATTTAGAAAGATAATACTTGAATAGGTATTTTTATTTGATTTGTCAGAGGTCTACATTTTCCCCGTTTTTTGAACAGGATAGTTCTAGTTTGGGAATACCATTGATATGTACGACTCATAGTTTAGACTCACTAGTATTAAGTCTTTTTTCCAGTTTTTTATGACAATTTCAAAGCGTAGTATTATAAAGAATTATAATCCCTTACTATGATAAATTTATTAATAATGTTTGTAAAAACTCGCTTAAAACATCCGACTTCCATCATAAGATACATAGAAGTCTGTATCAAATTATAAATAACCTTTAGAAGGCAACCGAAATTGGTGAAAAATTTTCCAAGACAAACAACTTTATACGTAGGTGGAACTGCCTTAGCAAGAGGCCTAAGAATATCATAACAATGATATATATATATATATCACAAATGGACTGATTTTATTAGCAATGTGTTCAGCTTGTAGATAAAAAATAAATTTTTTACGCAATAATATTACTAAAGTATTCATTTAAAAATTGTCATCATAATTTTGGTAATTGATAAATTTATATAGATATTCGATAAAATTAGTAATTATAACCACTTGGATAAAAATTTGTTTGAAATGCAAAAAAATAAGAATAACTACACATTTGTTGACATAAAAAATATAATACAGGAAAAGAATATATTACTTGGTGATATAGGTTCATCTAAATATATATTAAAATGATTTATTAGAAAATAAAATAAAACTTAAAGATTAAATTATATTTAATACAAGTACAGGTGCATATAAATTTTAATAAATATCTTATTAGTTCAGATTGTTAATTTAGAAAGATAATACTTGAATAGGTATTTTTATTTGATTTGTCAGAGGTCTACATTTTCCCCGTTTTTTGAACAGGATAGTTCTACTTTGGGAATACCATTGATACGTACGATTCATAGTTTAGACTCATAAGTATTAAGTCTTTTTTCCAATTTTTTATGACAATTACAAAGCGTAGTATTATAAAGAATTTTAATCCTTTACTAAGATAAATTTATCAATAATGTTTGTAAAAACTCGCTTGAAACATCCGACTTCCATCATAAGATACATAGAAGTCTGTATCAAATTATAAATAACCTTTAGAGGGCAACCGAAATTGGTGAAAAATTTTCCAAGGCGAACAACTTTATACGTAGGTGGAACTGCCTTAGCAAGAAGCCTAAGAATATCATAACAATGATATATATCACAAATTGACTGATTTTATTAGCAATGTCTTCAGCTTGTAGATAAAAAATAAATTTTTTACGCAATAATATTACTAAAGTATTCATTTAAAAATTGTCATCATAATTTTGATAATCAATAAATGTATATAGATATTCGATAAAATTAGTAATTATAACCACTTGGATAAAAATTTGTTTGAAATGCAAAAAATTAAAGTAAATACACATTTGTTGACATAAAAAACATAATACAGAAGAAGAATATATTACTTGGTGATATAGGTTCATCTAAATATATATTAAAAAAAATGATATATTAGAAAATAAAATAAAGTTTACAGATTAAAATATATTTAATACAAATACAGATGCATATAAATTTTAATAAATATCATATAAATTCAGATTGTTAGTTTAGAAAGGTCAAATGTAAACTTTTATTACTTATTGTTAGGTTTGCCATCATTGGTTCTATAAAAAGAAAAGTATGCGATAAATTAATGTGAATTAATGTAATTGATTCTGGATTGTCATTTGTAATTAATTAAACCATTATATTATGATTTAATGGTTGATTTTGAATAAAATATAATAGGATATGTAGAAATTAAATTTTTTCTATGTTTATGATAGGAAAAAATATTTGGTTTGGTTATATAATTAGGTAGTATAACTAAAGTTTTATGAATTATTTGTTCATAAATCATAATTTAACAAGTGAAAACAATTAATAAAATGCAAATAGAAAAACATTTTTTTCAAAATGAAAATTTATTCAGATTTAAATGTCAACCAGAAAAGAAGGATAAGACAAAAGGAGAGCAATACATAGTAAAATAAATAAAATTAGACTAATGGTTACTACTACACTATTAATTAAATAATTTTAAAGTAATACAAATTAAAATTAAGAATTACTTATTTTTCTTGTGGATTTACTCTCTAAATACGTATTTAAAAAATAAATAATTGTAGATTAAATTTAATTTATCATATGGATGAAATAATAAATAATGAAAATTTATAAAATATAAATAAACACAAATATAGAGTTGTGATGGATATTACAAAGATATCTTTGAAGTTATATCTTTAAAGCTTATATTTTTTTATTTGAACAAGGAAATTTATTTATTATTTTAAGGAAAATCTTTTGAAAAACACAAAAAAAAAAAAAAAGTTTTATTAAGTACCAAGTAGATGAAATATACTACCGAAAGTATAATATTTAACTACTCGTGGTAATCGGACCATTATTTCTACTTGTAAGCATATTAGTTTAGCACTCAATTTTTACGTGTGACCAATTATACGTGCGTGAACTTGGCCCCCCTACCTCCCCCAATTTTCTTCAAAATTTTGCAATTTTTATGCAATTATATGCATGTTTCGGGAATAGATTAAACACCATATTTAATTATAATTTATTATTTCTGTGTTTAAACAATCGGATGATTAATTGTTATATTCTAGCTAAACAACATAAATTCAGCTCCTTTTAAGATTTAGACATATAAAACAACATTCATTGAAAATTATTGTTTGCGCGCAGAATAGACGGCGTGTAGGGTCGTCGCGATCGCCGCCGCTGCCGGGACGACCTTCCTTATCTGTTCTTCGTTCACGTCAATTATTGTGAATTTTAATTACGTACCTGAATGTCGTGTATAATTATAAGTATTATTATTATTGTTATTATTGGTTATTATTGTATATTTTTTTTGTTTTTTATATCACATTAATATGTAAAATTATTATTTTTTCGTCCAACGCCCACTCTTTTTTCGTGTATATTTTTTGTCGTTTTCCGTTCGTCATTGCGGCAATACATGGTCGTAACATACAATAAACAGTATAATTGAAAATAACAAATAGCGTTTAAAATTTATTGTTAAACTACCTACTACTACATTTTCACATTCGCAATATACATCAGTTACCGATTTCTAAGTTTTGTCAGTTTTTATTTATTATTATTTCGTGTACCAATTTGTGGTGCCATCTTCGTCGTGTATCAATTGTGTTCGTGTTGCTGTGATGTCCTGTGTCACGATTCTATTTGTCTGCGTAAGTCCGCCAGCACCCGGAGGTGTGTGAGAAACCGCCCCAGGTCATCGAGAGCCACGTCCACCCAAGCGACCGTACCGATTCTCTAGTCACCAACAGTTGTTACCACTCACGTAGTTTTTAAGTTGTGTGTTGATCGTTTAATATTAAGGTGGTTGGTGTAGATCATTTATTAAGGAGTACTGTATAGGCAATATTGTAAATATATACAATAGCGTGTGTCACTGTGTGAGAAGTAAATGAACATTAGTGTGAGTATGCTATTATTACAAACCAACAATTATATTAGTATTTTGTCACCTACTAAACTGGCTGTCGGAGCGTAGCACATTTTAAGGAGTAAAATTTAGGCAATTCATAAAACATTAGCATTTGGACCGTGTCTGTGTGTATGTAATCCGTTATCGTTTTTGATGCTCAGGTACAACTGCCCGACCAAAATACGAATTCCGCGAATTAACAATAATAAACATAATAATTAATCTTATTTAGACATTTTATCTGTTTGTATTTTCACTCGACTTCTATATTATATAACAGTATACTTGTTTTGATGATTCAATATAATAGATACAAAAATAACTATACATTTTAAAAAAGCGAGAAAGTTGATTCTGGACGTTCCTACTTCGTCCCATCGGTCTTCGGAGAAATTAGTAGTTAAGCATTCGAAAGTACGATTCTGAGCGAAACCCAATATAATACAATATATTACACTGATAATCCGTATTAAAATGTTATTACATATATAAACTGCCTATAGAAATACTCAAAAAAGCATAAGTTCCTAGGTTTAAAATCGCATTAGTTATCATGAAAATCTAAAATTAATTTCGTCAAATTACTATTTCCGTGAATTTTGCTATTTTTCGACATTTTTTTTATCTTCCGAGAAAAAACTTTTGAGAAATTCGAAAAATGAGCTAAATAAAGTACCAAGATACGACGATTTGCAACCGAAAGCATACCCTACTTGTGATAATCGGTCATCGAACCATTATTTTTAACCCAAAAAATGTTTTCAGACTTTTAAAAACAAACAAATCAGACATCAATGTGAAATCATAAATTTAGAAATCGTTTAAAAATAATTGTCTTACAATTTTCAAAACTATTTACATGATTATTTAAGATTATGTAATAATATATATATATATATCAAGTTTTCAACTTAAAATATTTAAAATCAAAATATTTATGCCTTAAAATTTATAATAATATCAAAGAAAACATCATAATATTTAATTCTACTTAATATTCTAACTTAATAATCTCACAAAAAAAATTGTGACATATGACTTTCAAAATATTTTGTAACTAGGTTAAATAGAATGTAATTATACTTCTATACCACTAATTTCTCCGAGGACCGATAGGACGAGGGAGGAACGTCCAAAATCGACATTCGCACTTTTTATCTTCTAATTCTTTATATTCTAATATCGTTACGATAGTATTGTATTTTAAGAAATTACCTATATATTGAAATTAAATTTTACACAATATATATATATATATATATATATATATGTATTATTATAAGTAATTGTACTTTAGATAATAATATACAGGCTACGGTTATTATTATTATTTACAACTTATAAACGTTACTTTTATACTTACAACCGACGTCACATCGTCAATAACAAGTTATTATACAATAAAATGCAATAGTAATTAATAATTATTACTATATATTTGCTATGCAGCGATAGGAGTAGATAACGCGTGAAATTTCGAGAAACGTTTGTGTGCGGTGGCCGGTGACAAAATCGTACCCGGGTGTATGGATATTTAGGCACGCGCATGTACACGTTAGTGATCGATTTCCATTAAAATTATATAATAATTATTTCGATGAAAAAAAAAATGCTTTTACAGGAAAAACTCTCACGCTTCGTAGATATGTTGGATTTTGATCAATCTTGTTTTATTTGAAAGACGAGAACTTTTTGCAGGTCGGATTGAAGCCCTAATTTTAATTTGACATAAAAGAGTGCTAGAAAGAACAATTTGAAAAAAAAAAACAAATATTGTTATTATTCAAATGCGTTTTATAGCTTTATATAGTAAGACTTTTAAAAATCGGACTTCAATCCGACCTGCGAAATGTTCTTCTTTTTCTAATACAAAAAAAAATTAACGAAATCCGACTGTTCTATAGAGCGTGAGAGTTTTTCCTGTAAAGCATGTTTTTGTATACTAAAAATGCACTGGCTCCGACCCCTTTAAGATTTACCCGAATTTCGTGCGCTCTGTGATCATTGCACATTTTACGTAGGATCACAAAGACCAATGGCGACGGGAACGAAGATTTTTTGGGACATGTGTCCCATCACACTTTGGGGGTGGGTGATTCGTGGCCGATTGAATGATATATATAGTCACAATATGTTATGCTTATATGTTAAATAAGCAGATCACAACTTCACAAGTATAATTGCAACGCGGTATATGCAAGTGCAATAATGAGATAAATGATAATAATTTTAAAGGTGTTTGAGATTATATATAATTTAATTCTCTGTTTTTCGTAACAATGATTACGCTCTATTCGTTGTAATGTTAACATTATAAATACAGTACTACAGAAAAACGTGTTAATATGTTATCCAAAACTTTCGTACTAAAGAGATAAAGAAATCAAGATTATTTTAATATTTTTTTTATGGTTTTAGTGGGTGGGGTAGGAGAGGTTGGTGGTAGTTAGGCCAAATATTCATCTGTCCCTCTAACTTAAAATGTTCGCGCCGCCACTGACAGAGACATCCCCCCAAATAATTAACCTCTTCATCCTAAATCGCGTTGTATAAACTGATTAACGATCCTCGTCGTCGCCGCCGTCCGGCATACTCGACACCGTTCCTCGTTGTCACTCCGCTCAGTACAGTAGCCGTCACGCGACCAAGAAAGTGTGATTGCCTATGCCGGAAATTACAAGGCGACATTTTTTGTTTTATATTTTTATTTTCGGTTAGTTTTCGTTGTCGGTTCAAACCAATTGGTCCTTCCCCGTTCAATTATCCATACTCATAATTATTATAACGAATAACATAATAATATATTCGATAAAACTAGAAATTATAACCACCTGGGTAAATATTCGTTTGAACACAAATATAGCAAAACATTTAATTAATAATTTAATTAGAAGTAAATACACATTATATAAATTGTTAATTAAGAAATACCAAATGCTATAATTTATTATTTTGTGGTGTAGAATTTATTTTAGCTGAACCTACACAAAAAGTATGCTATAATATAAAGTATCCATAATCAATGATTATTATTATGTTTTTGTACGTACAGTAAATTATACTTTTTTAATACATTTAAGAACTTAAGAACCTTAAAATGACTAAAATATATTATACAAAATAATAATAACAGTTGATTTTTTAATAAACACTTTAAAACAATTTTTAAAACAAAACTAGTAAATGAAAACTTATAGATTATAGGAAATATAAACGTTAATCATACTTATTGAATAAAGTAAAACTATTATTCATAAATGGTCCATTATTCGGGTTATTTATACATTATTTACCATTAAGTGCTAAGTGGGTAAAATAATATTTGCGATATAATAACAATAGTAGAAAATAATTTAATCAGTAGTTGTAAAACAATATAAATCATTGGTTTTATAAAAGATATTTTCCGCTCTAAAATTGGTTTGATTCTTGGCCAGCAAATTTTTAGTTATTAACAAATACATTTCTTCAAACTATATGTAATTTTTATTTTAAAATACAATAATTTTGTGTTAAATAAAATATCGACCTAAATATAAATTATATATTTAGATCGCTGTGAAAAAATATAGATCACATTTTGTTCATGGACAATTTAATCACAAGTTAATTATTATACGTGTACATCGACTACCTGAAGCCCGACAAAATCTATTTTATTTTTTTTTTTTAAGGTGGCATTACAACCTAACTACTAGTATTTAGTATTTGTGTGTATGGCGCTATATTATAAGCTATTATTATAAATTTGTATTCTATATTTAATATTATTAATTCATAAATTGTAAAGTAGGTATTAAAATATAATATGACAACAAAATATTATTAATAACTGTACATTATGTATACACTGTTCCATCTAAGAGTAAAACGTGTTTGCGCATCACGACTGACGATTTTGACGAATTATCGAGCCAAATTTCCCCCTTCTAAGCACAAAATCTAGCTGCGCCGACTAGCCATCTAGTGTTGTTAAACATGACGGTCCATAAAATATAATCTCAATTTACACTGTATTGTTTCCAGTAGGTGAACACTAGATACTAGATATCGGATCGGTGTTAGCGTTGTGTGTCATTGCTGACGCTGACCCGACGAACATTGGTCGTCGTTCGATTTACTCTTAGATGGAACAGACTATAGGTACTATATATTCGTTGTTGTTGATATTTGTTAAAATTTACACCAGTAAGGCAGTTAGAACGCCGCGACAAATCTTATCGTTATCGCATAGCGAAAACTCGGACGGGAGACGGAACGAAATAATTCGATCGTGGTTTGGTACCTATTGCCAGGACTTGAATCGCAGACACGAGACGTACGTGACAAGTATGATGAACGCGAAGACTCGAGAGCACGGAATTCAAAATGGCGATACTGACGGCGACGGCGAACCAGCAAAAACGGCCTGCCAGTATTGGCGACGAAAAAACGAACGTGCACCACGTAAACCGGCGGCGTGAGATAAAAAACAGAAAAAAGTGACGTTCGCGTGTTTTACACGCTCACATGGAAAAACACACAAAAATAAACGCGGTACGCACGTCCAATTGTTCATACGAAAAACGGCATAACGAACGCGGTGACGAAAAATCTCGCCCGACCGCTGGAACACACACACACACACACACACACACACACACACACGGCGGCTCCAGGCGAAAAAATTGATCGTCGCGGTGTTGCAAGAGGGTCGGCGCAGGGTGATGGTTTCATCTGAAATATTCAACACCCGCAGCGCTTCCTACGCGACCGGTTGCGGTGGCATGAAAACGGCGCGCGTTAATTTAAAGTGTAAGATCCGCGCTCGGACATGCTCCGCCCTGGGAAGTGCGCTACCTCGCGGTGAGACTCTTGTGATACGGTTAACCATGATAAAACTGTCATCGAACCCGACCACGAGTGGGTGCCGATAATATTGAGTCGAAACTCTAGTGTACCCCCAACGCGTAAAAGCCAACGAGCAGCGTTCAATTCGAGTCGGGGAATAGTTAATACATTTAATGGGGCCGATTTCGTTTTTGCGACGACTAGAAATACAGAGTTGTCGTGTATCTGGAAGTCTGCCATCCGAACATACACGACCGCTGCGTAGCCGCGCTGTGACGCATCGCAAAACCCTAATAAATAGCGCGGGGCTCTCTGACGGGCATTTATATTACGTGAGACGCGAATAGAATGGATACGCTCAGCATGAATATCCCATGGCAGCGGCTCGTCCCAAGACAGACCGGCTTGCCAGGTCCTCTGCATTGTGATTTTTTGCCCGAAAAACAGTGGGTCCGAAAAAACCTATCGGATCGAAAATTCTATAGTCGGATATATGTTGGCCGCCGTCAGCCAACGACGCACAACGCTAACGCCAACCAGATATCTAGTGTTTACCTTCTGCTTTAGTCAGAGTGGGAATATTTACATAGTTTGTACAACGTACATTTTAAATAGTAAGATATGGGTATACAGAAGGATTAGAATTTTTCTATTAAAGACTGCATACAGTACTCCTCACACGTAGGTAGCCTTATAAATAATATTCATTATATGAGTACCGATGGTGAGTAGGTACCTATTAATAATCATTTTAGATATTTTGTTGGTGTTGCGTACTTATGAAGTGGAATGAAATGGACAAAATATATACGATTCCATCGATGCTATCACGTTATCTGGTTGACTACTTCCAAAAATAGACGGAAGTAATAACGACACTTTTTACGATTGTATCTATAAAGTATTGTACATTTTATGAACTAAGAAATAAATATTGCACTCTCCTCTATCATTTTAAAGGAAACCAATTTATTGTATACATTAATAATTCTATACATTAATACATGTTCTGAGATCGTAGAAAACTAAAACTTATTTAAAAAAATAGGAAATACTCAATACCATTCAGTTTACAATGGTTTAAAAAACATTTTTGGAATATTAAATGTCTCATAAAAAAATATACGCGAGATATATGCTATGCTTAAGACGGTAGTCCAATAATTAGGGACTATATAATAATATAATATTATAGTTTCCTAGAGATAAATATAGGTATATTAGGTGTATCTATATTAGACATTGTGATAATATTATAGTGATCGTAAAATTATGAGAATTACTTTTTTCAAAAATCTTTATAATAGAATTATAGCCTTTGATATACTATAATTTTGTTAAACAATTTTTGAAAATGTAACTTTCGTAATCAAAATTAACAAAAAAAGTTCTCTATGCATTATTATATTGAAATATTTTTAAAAACTATAATTTTCCACACATTTGCAAATAAAATACAAATAAAAATATTGGTTGGATGTGGAAAACGATTTCCATGTTTCCAAAAATATCCCCACGGGTTATAGACGTGGTGTGAAATAAACAATTTAACAATCCCAAATGTCAGTTACAAAAGATTATTTCATAAATATTATAATATTCTAATAGTACTCATATAAATCAATTGTATAGTTTTAAACTAATTAAAGTATTTTTATATTACTTATACTTAGTCACTTAATAACTATTACTACGTATTATTATTAACTATATACAATTACACTGTGAATTAAGTAATGATATTATTTAAAAATACAAATAAAAATAAATATTCACTTTGAAGTTCTTCCACTAAATATGTAATAAAACATATAAATTGTCAGTATCCAATCTTTAGAATTTAAAATATTATATTATTATATCTTATTTGATAGTAGGATATTATATATATGTTTCACAAAAAGAAATGGAAACTGCTGACCCAATAATTAAGGTTCTTAAAATTGTACACTCAATAATAATTATAAAAATAACCTAATAACAATTAAAAAAGTATTAAATATATTGCTATAAAGGTTAAATACAAATTAATAATCAAAAATTATATCATAATTATTTAAAAAGATTACTTGAATCTACTCCATTAGCTAAAATACTTGAAAGGACAATAATTGTGAATAATATATTACTTATAGAGATAATCATGATTATTAGTCTTTAAGTAAAATTGAACGTTCTAGATACTTAATGTTAAGTTATATGAAGTGTAAAAAAGTGTTGAGACTCTAAGGTTATATAGTTATAGTGAACAACTATATTTACATTAATATGATATATTATCATGTAAATATAGTTGTTCAAACAGTAACAGGTTAGGTTAAGTTAGATTTATTTAATTAGATAATATATATACAAATATGAAATATGTTTTAATCATAAATCATAAATGCACATAAGGTTAAGTATAAGGTTAAGTATACTTTTATGACCTGTTTTAATGGGTTGCATCAAATATTTACATAGATATAAACTCGTTTAATCGAAATTAAAATGAATTATTTTGCTTAAACCATGTTTTAAATTTCATCTTTTGTTAAAAATGTACATTATCGGGAGTTAAATTACAGGATTGTTTACCGCTGGATAAAAATTGATGTAGATATAGTTAAATTTCGTTATCAATGTTTTACGTTATTGTGAAGTAAAAACTAGCGGCGACTTACCCTGCAATAACGTAAAAAAGAGAAGTAATAGGTTGACGTTAAATAGTATGTACATAAAATTGGGTATGTCAGTTATAAACGTTATAACTTTTCTCTTGATGGTCAAAGGGTTTCGGGGTAGTGAGTCCAAGAGTTCGAAGTCAAAAATTGATATAATAATATCCAATTCTTTACAGTATTATATATATATATATATATATATATATATATATATACTACGGATCACGTATTCCGCTTGTATGTAAATTAAGTGCAATAACAATCTTTCTTTATTTTTAAATAATATATGTATATCTCTTATTAATTATCCTATCAAACTGTTGCTCTTTGAATTTCTTGTTCTAGCGTGTTCACAGGACAATAAATAGAATAAATAACTTAAATAAACGATTTGAGAGAACACTAATTCTTAGATTGTAATACTTTGTATTATTAAAATAAAATCATTTGATCAATTTTGCTTGCAATGATGTTAGTACGCACGTTGTGTAAGATGCCGACCGACTTGTTTGCATTAGTTCATACGAGAACTAATATATATTAGGTACTGACTGGGGAGAGATTTTTGAATATGTTTGTTAGTGATCAATTGTAGGGAAAAAACCGTTAAAAAATTGGTTACCTTAAGATTTTGTATACAGAGATTCCAGGAAAGGCCTACTAACTTTCCCGCGGTATTTTACTCGGTAAAGGTGTTTGTTAGCGTCGGTGTCGGCGTCTGAGCGCAACGTATGCATTTACTTTTGTATATTTTTTACTTAATTCGGATTCAATATTTTATTTTATGATGCAAATTGTGCATGCTATTATAACCCATAGACTTATAATATTATGGGCATACCAATTTCGTCTTAGAAGTACGACTGCAACGTACACGAAAATCCTTTTACGGAAGACAATTTATTAAATAATTTAATTTAAATTAATAATAATTTATTCGAAAGGGAATGTCCATGAAATAGTGTTAACCATCTTCGTCGAATCTAGTCCACGATCTAGTGATCTTCGGGTGAGATTTTTTGACGATAAAATAATTTTGTATTTGGTATACGCCTACAGTGCACATGGAAACGCTGTTACGGGAAAACATTTATTTAACGTTGAAACACCTACAGGGGACAAATGGATTTCGACAAAGGCATACGTGTACACAGCACAGTGGCGTAGCCAGGGGGTGGTTGGGTGTTAACCCCCCCACCCCCTTCTGCAGCCTAATTTATATCAAAAATATAATGTTTATAATATAGGAATACAATAATTTGGTCGTGGTAAAAATATGTATTTACATACTACCACGGTTTAAGATAAACTTTATCTTAAGTAGTTCAAACAGTCATGTCGAATTATTACACTCGTGCAGATAATATTTACACTGCACCATCATAGGTTTATTATCACAGAACAATATTATGATATTACCTATATAATTTACGTTATCGACTGCATTAGTGATAATAATCCTTGTCATTCAATTATTTTATAATTTACCACGATTGTAGAATGTAGATTTATCTACAACAGTGTATTTTACTAGTTCTCCGGTCTAGTTGTTATCAATAGGAAATATGAATATTATCATTTATCATATCATAATCATTATAAAATGCATGGACACGTGTTTGGATGTTTCTCGAGATTTTATAATAATTTTATACATAATATGTTATTAAATACAATTGTTATTGTATATTATTTTTTATTTAATTTTTTTTTTTTGTTTAATATATTTGTAAAAAAAAAGGAAAAAAATTATTATTAATATTATTTTTAAATAAATATTTAAAAGTTAAACGTAATAATAAAATGTATTTAAACAATTTATGAGTACATTTCAGGGAGTATGAAATCCTTCACTAGTTATATTTGATTACAAAAAAAAACCCCCTGAAAAAAATCCTGGCTACGCCAATGATACACACAGTAATATTTAACGGTAACACATGTAATCCGTTTTTTGTATGTTTATGTCTACTGCACACATATCTAGGGTGTTCATAATATAGTAAATAAACCATATACCACAAATACATAAAACAAATGTAGGATAATTATATGAGAATTCAAAATTCAATAACGATAAGTGACATAAAGTTAGGTACTAACAGTTTTAACCGCTCGCACCGGCCGATTTATCGATAGTGTTAATGAAATATTATATACATTTGAAAATAAGTATAATATTTTACACAAGTATATAAAACAAATGTAAAAAGAAAATATGCGAAATTGTATAGTTCTAACCAGATTGATCACAACAAATAAATTATTAATTCCATTTTCCATACAAATAGTTATTTATTACAAATTAATAGTTTTTAATAAAATATACAAATCTGATATTTTAGTTAAAACTATCTAAGTTTTACTGATCGTATGGAAGAATTAAATAATAACAGTGTACATGTTTAAAAAACATTACTATTCATACTGTGGCTATTTCTTATGGTATTAGTCTTATACTATTGCTGAATAGTAGACTTATGTTTAATAGTTTCATAATTTATAATTGTTTCCATACATTTAATTAGATCTTTCCTATACTCAAAAACAGTATAAACTGTTTGTAAATGAAAATTCTATCTTGACGAAGCGTCCCTAGGTAAACTTTTATTAAATTTAAATCTGGCACAAGTTTTCGCAATGTTTTAATTTTTATTTTTCCTCGTTTGTATAAAGAGAGAAGTTTTTTTTCAAAATTAATAATAAAATCAGTATTCAGTATAATATAATTTAATATATTGAGATTCGCTTAGAATCGTATTTTCTAATGCAATATTATTACATTCAAATCTTAAGTATAATAAACCAGTAATTTCTCCGAGGACCGAATGGACGAAGTAGAAACACCCTAAATTAACGTTCTCACTTTTTTTCTTATTAACGCTGTAGAAAAATTTTAATTAACTTTAATTTAAACAGCCTTTATTTCCAATTAATATTTCACCAACAAGAGTACATCTGTTAAAATATTAATTAGTCTTAATGATGTTTGTTCATTTGTTAATTAGGAACACAAATGGCAGCTAGTGCATAGGTTCGCAGGTACAATCCACCATACGCCATTCAATCAAAATAATATTTTTTATTTTTTTAAAACTTGATCGTTGTAAATTGTTTTTTAAAAACATCGGTGTACTATTAAAAAAAAAAATATTCAACAATATTTTTCGGAAAAGAACTATTATGTCGTGAACATATTATTGCTCTAATGTAAAAACAATTATGCAAAATGAAACCAAATAAAGAAAGAAGATGAATTTAAACGAGGAACCATAGAAGTTTGTGACGTTATTATATCTCGATCAAAAATAAATTTGATGCTACGGGATGAAACGTTCTTTATATTATAGCGTCACAAACTTCTATAGTTTCTCGTTTAAATCTTCTTTCTTTATTTGGTTTCATTTTGCATAACTGTTTTTACATTAGAGCAATAATATGTTCACGACATAATAGTTATTTTCCGAAAAATATTGTTGAATATTTTTCTATAGATTCTGAGCGGCGCGAAGAATGTATTGATTCTACAAAGATGATTTTTTTTTTTTATGTATGAAAACATTTTTTCGGGTAGAAGTAATGGTCCGATTTTCACGTATAGCATATACTTTGCTTGCATATGTTGTCTACTTGGTACTTTATACAACTCATTTTTAGAATTCCCAAAAGTTTTTCCTTAATTAGCGGAAAATTGGCAATTTTTTATACGCTTTTTATTATATTTTTTTTTTCGTGATTTCTTATAAAGTTTTAATAGTAGGAACTAAAATTTTCTTAAACTTTAATAGTAGACTTGAAATTTTTTTTGAGTACTAACATAGGTTATTTACAAGCATGGTAAAATTTTGGAACGGAATAGTTAATTATTTGGAAAAATATAGAGCTTTGAACGTCTTCCCAAAAAAATTAATATTACCTAAAATTTTGGGATTATCTGTTTGAAAATTTGATAGAAGTCTAATACAATATTACTTAATGTTTTTACAAAGTATTTTGAAAATCTTAAACAGTAAATTTTTTTTATAGACTTTTTACTACTTTTTTTTTTTGATCTATGAAAACCTTTTTTCGAGTAGAAATAATGGTCCGATTACCACAAATAGAAAACGCTTCCTAGACTGAATTTCATTTAATTGGTACTTTATTTAGCTCCTTTTTCGAATTTCCCAAAAGTTTTTCCTTGAAAAGCGGAAAATCGTCAATTTTTATAGACTTTTTATTATTATTTTTTTTTTTATTGATGTATGCAGACTTTTTTCAGGTAGAAATAATTATCACAATGGGGTACCCATTTTATATCGAATTTCATTTAATTGGTACTTTATTTAACTCATTTTTTGAATTTCCCAAAAGTTTTTCCTTAAAAAAGGAATGATGACTCCTTGAATATTGATCATAGGGATTTGAAATTTATTTTTCATATATACATATGTAATTTACATTCGTGGTAAAATTTGAAATGGATTATTAGTATAATATATTGCAATACATTGAGATACGCTCAGAATCGTATTTTCTAATGCAATATCATTGCATTCAAATCTTAATAATTTTAATAAACCACTAATTTCCACTAATCATCCACAATCGGCTTTTCTCAATTTTTTTAATAGGACACCGATGTTTTTAGAAAACAATTTACAACGATCAAGTTTTAAAAAAATAAAAAATATTATTTTGATCAAATGGCATATGGTGCGATTGCACCTGCGAACCTACGCAATAGGTGCCATTTGTGTTCCTAATTAACGAATGAACAAACATCATTAAGACTAATTAATATTTTATAATGATGTGTTGTTGTTGGTAAAAAAATTATTTCGAAATAAAGGCAGTTTTAATTAAAGTTAATTTATTAGAATTTTTCAACAACGTTAATAAGAAAAAAAGTGGGAACGTCAATTTAGGATGTTTCTCATTCGTCCCTTCGGTCTTAGGAGAAATTATTGGTTTATTATAATTATCAAGATTTGAATCCAGTTATATTGCATTATAAAATACGATTCTAAGTGAATCTCAATATGTTAAATTATATTATACAGATAATCTATTCCAAAATTAGGTTTAGATAGTAGGAATTTAAACATTTTTTGGGTATTAACATAAGTGTTCTTTATTAGAGAAAAAAATTTGAAACGATTGGTTGATGTTATGAATAAATATAGAGATTAGAAATTTTTTCCAAAAATGTTTAAGATTACCTGCAATTTTAGGTTTAACGGTTTAATTTTTTTTTAAAAGCCTACTCATATAATACTTTACTAATTGTCTATTCTATAATCAATGGTAAAACTATTGTTTTTATTAGTTGTTCAGTTTTTTTTTTGTTTGTTTTAAGCTATTTATTTAAATAGTGCTGTTGTTATATAAATAATATATTTATATTATTTCTTTTTAAAAATTGCGTTGTGCGTTATTGGTCACCTTTACCTCCACAACAATATCATTGCATTCAAATCTTAATAATTATAATAAACCACTAATTTCTTCGAGGGCGGAAGGGACGAAGGCGGAACGTCCACAATCGACCTTTTTCACTTTTTTTTTTATTTGACATAATATTGTGTATATTAATGAATTATTATAAATAATACGATAAATATGATACTAAATTTAACTTTTAAGTTCATATTAATACTTACTTATTATTCACCAATTTTTTTATAAAAAATTGTATACGGAAATTAAATTACGGAATCCGTAATTTTGCCAATTTTCCGCTTGTCAAGGTAAAACTTTTGGGAAATTCCAAATATGAACTAAATAAAGTACTAACTAGATGAAATTTGGTACGGAAAACCTACCCTATTTGTGGTAATCGGATCATTATTTTTACCCGAATAAATGTTTTCATATATCAGGAAACAAAAAATGATAAAAAGCCTATAAAAAAAATTATCAGTCACGATTTTCAAAATATTTTGTAAAATGATTAAGTAGTATATTATTAGGTTTCTGTAAAATTTTCAATTCGATAAACCCAAAATTGAAGGTAATATTAATTTTTTTTGTCAAAAATCTCATAGCTCTATATATTTTGCCAAATAATCAACTAATCTTTTCCAAAATTTTACCACAATTGTATATTACCTATGTTAGTACTTAAAGTACTGTCCAATTCGCCCAATCCGCCACTGCCGTAATCTATAAATATAAATAACAATTAACTGGTAAGTGATAATAACAACATAAATGATATCCACACGTCAAACACCAACGAAAATATGGATGGATCTGAAACGATCTATTTATGAAATGCATTTCCATAAACTGGGTATACAAATTAATACCGAAACCCGGAAATAATTAAAAACGTTAAAAATCCGAAAACCATAAACAGAAATTTTAAAATCCTTTTTGACTCCCTGTTTTACCATGTACATATACATAAATATGTAGTATTCCCTTGATTAAAAATATATTTTGTGTTTAGAGATACCCATATAGTACCCATCGTAGGTACTAAGTTTTCTATAAAATTAATATGAGAATAAGTTTCGACCTTTTAATGGGTTACACAATCGTAATTAGCCACGTAGTTATTCAAAACATGTGTATTTCTAATCAACTAACAAAATTGCAAATACCTACATGTTTTTTAATAAAGAAAATTATAATTTAATACTATGAAATTGTTCTATATCATCACACTAACGATAATTATAATTTATAGAACTATAGTTCATTAGTTTTTTGTATTAACTCAATCAATTAACAAATAATAAATAATATTTTGATTAAGCAAAATGTTATGCCCATTTTATATTTCACACATATCTAATTCTGTCCGATAAGCTTAAAATATTATATGCATTGATTAACAATACAATATTTTATATCTAGAGTTAGATATTGAAATCCGTAACCCTAAACAAATGTTTAATTAAAGATTGGTTAGGTTAGGTTGTAACGGAGCAATAACATAGATCCTTTCATAAATACAAAAATAGATTTTACTAGTCGGTACGGTAATGAGACGTAGGAGCGTGCGCGTCGTTGACTAGATACCGGCATGTGATTGGACGACCAATCACAGCCGTGCATAACACAGGATAAAACGTATAAAAGGGCAGCGATTAAATAAATTAATCATTCCAGTCATCAACACAGTTCAGTCAACATCAAGATCAAACCCAAGATTTTGCTGTTAACCTGAACTAGACACCGGAACCACCACAACGACGTACAGCTGACAATCCAACCAACTCACGGAAGAAATTGTTATCGAGGAAGACGTATTATCGCCGACGAGACGAACCTTACACCCCATATTAAAACCGTTCTTTTCAGAACGCTCTCCTTGGGTGACGAACAATTCCGCCTTACACTAAAACCGTTCTTTTCAGAACGTAATCCCTAGGTGACGAACACTCCACCTTACCCTAAAACCGTTCTTTTCAGAACGCAATCCCTAGGAGACGAACACTCCACTTTGCCCATAAACCGTTCTTTTCAGAACGACGTCAGATCCTCCACAGACACCAGTACGGATATCGGCACAGTTGTCTGTCTAACGGGAAGATTATCGAACCAACGGAAGAAGCCATTAGTCGAGAGAACGAAGACGATCAACATTTGACATTCCACCGGTGTGAACTCATCGCGTAAAACAGTCCTTTTTAGGACTCACCAACGACCTACTTAGACTCGTTGCCTCAGTAATCTCACGGAGACCGCCAATACTTACTTAAGTGATTCGGATCCGTGAGATTGCCCCGCGTAATCGTATAATTTGTAAATATATATATTTGAAGCCCGATCTGTAAATTAGAGCGACCTATTTAGGCCCGCGAACTCTGGGTTACGTGCACCGGCGAGACCGCTAATTTTAGCCTCGTCCGTCGGTGCGAAAACTTTTGTAACATAATTTGTTTTTTTAGAAATAAATAAAGTATTGCATAAAAAAGATACGTGTTTTAATTAGCAAAGGAAACATAAAAAGCATCCCTAACTAAACCACCGTAACAAGGTTTTTATATTATTATAAATAAACATAATTTAATATTACTTTTGCGGCAATAATAATCGTCTTTATTCAAATTAATAACTTATTCTACAAAATATAATACAATATATGCGGTTTGTAATGTTAACAACCAAAACAAGAGTATTTTTCACAAAATTTGTTATTTGTTCATGTTTATATAATTGCGAAAAACATATGTTTTTAATACGTGCGTAGCTTATTGTAATCGTGTAAATTACGAAAAATCGATAAGTATTCACTAAACTATGGAAAAAACAAAACATTTAAACAATTTTTTTTGATTTTTAAATTTTTATGAAAAATAGAGTATATAATATATATATATATTATAGAGTATTCAAGATTAATAATATTATAAAAACTAATTTAATATGAATTTGATTTTTTTATAATATTAAAACAAATTTTGACTTTTGTTAAGTTTAATTAATATTATGTTTAAAATATAGGTGTAATTATAGGAATCTTAATTTGAAATAATAATTTATAGTCACGATTTCACAACACGATATCAGATTGTTTATATTAAAATGATAAAATTTGAATTCCGAATAGTATATTTTGGTGTAATTAATATTTCTAGGTAGAAAGATAAGTAAATTATTCCAGAAATATTATTTAACTAAACAAATGTTAATTGAATATAAATAATTACGAAATATACAAATTTTAAAAAAAATATAATGTTTATAAATAAACATTTCATTATTCTTTTCGTATAAAACACAATACCCAACTAAAGAGGTAATGTTTCCCTTATTAGAACGAAAATAACATTGCATTATTGAACTGCAACAGTGCTGTTATATTTCAATTATATTTATAAAAATCCAATAAGTACCATTTAGAACCGTAAAAAAAACTAAAAATCGATAAAACCACTAGATCAAAATATTAGTTTGGTTTCGGTTCCTAAGAAAACATATATTATGAACTGCAGGACAGCGGCGTATTTGGGAAATGTTTAAGGGGGGGGGGGGGATGAAATAAAATTTAAGCAAATCAGTGTCGGAAAACCTCTAACAATACTTAATTACATCATATAAATACTACATATCAAAATAAATCCGCTATATTTTTATGTATTTGATTATAAATAATAATTATCTATATTTGTAATAATACTAATAATAATATTTATTGTCAATTAATTGACATTGATCAAATCAATTGCTGATATTTAAATAAGATTATAAGAAAAGGGGGGAACAACAATTTAGGATATTCCTCCTACGTCCCTTCGGTCCTCGGATAAATTAGTGGTTTATTATAATTATTAAGATTTGAATGCAATTATATTGCATTAGAAAATATGATTCTGAGCTAATCTCAATATACACATGTATATATTCAAAAACAATTTCAAATTCCTACGATCAAAATTCAAGGAGTTATCATTTCATGTTAAAAATATTGCCAGTCACGATTTTCAAAATATTTTTTTAAATAGATTAAATAGTATATGAAAAAAAATTTCAAGTTTCTACAATAAAAACTCAATTTGTAATCAAGAACCAAAAAATTTTTAAATAACGGAAACCGTAATTTTGCCAATTTTCCACTTTTCAAACAAAAAAAAAAAAAAAATATTGGGAAATTCAAAGCCTAATAAAAAAGATTGTCAGTCACGATTTTCAAAATATTTTATAAAAATATTAAGTGGTATATTATAAGGCTTCTATAAAATTTTCAAGGCGATAAATCCAAAATTGTAAGTAATATAATTTTTTTTGTAAAAAAAATTCATAGCTCTTTATTTTGTCAAATAATCAACTAATCTGTTCCAAAATTTTACCACACTTGGATATTACCAATGTTAGTACTCAAAAAAATTTCAATCCTTCAGATCAAAACGCAGTTAGTTATCACGAAATAAAAAATAAAAAAAGACGAAAATCGTAACTTTGCCAATTTTTTGGTAGTTTTTCTTTTCCTAGGGAATAACTTTGGCGAAATTCGAAAAATGAGCTCAATAAAGTTCCAACTAGACGCGATTTGCTACCGAAAACATACCCCACTTGTGATAATCGGACAATTATTTCTATCCGAAAAAATGTTTTCATACATAAAGAAAAAAAAAACATCTTTGTAGAAATAATACATTCCTCGCTCCGTTTAGAATCTAAAATTGGTTTTACCGAACGAATTGAAATACTGTCTAACACAATATATTTAAAACTGTTGGAGCGCAGCACATTTTAAGGAGTAACATTTAGGCAATTCATACAACATAAACATTTGGACCGTGTCTGTGTGTGTGTAGTAAATGAACATTAGTGTGTGTAATCCGTTATAGCTTTTGACGCTCGGTTACAACTGCCCGACTAAAATAAAAATCCCTTTAATATCAAAAATAAACATAATTCTTATTTAGACATTTTATCTGTTTGTATTTTCACTCTACTTCTATGTTATACAACAGTATACTTGTTTTGATGTTTCAATATAATAGATATAAAAAGAGTTATAAATTTAAAAAGAACGGGAAGGTTGATTCTAGTTCCTACTTGGTCCTATCGGCCCTCGAAGAAATTAGTAGTTAAGTATTCAAAAATACGATTCTGAGCGAAACTCAATATAATACACTGATAATCCATTTTAAAATTGTATTACATATGTAGACTACCTATAGAAATACTCAAAAAAACATAACAAGTTAAGTTTAAAATCGCATAAGTTATCACGAAAATCTAAAATTAATTCCGTCAAATTACGATTTCCGTGAATTTTGTCGTTTTCTGCTATTTTTTAATTTCCCGAGGAAAAACTTTTGAGAAATTCGAATAATGAGCTAAATAAAGTACCAAGTAGATGGAATTTTCAACTGATAGCATACTCTACTTGCAATAATCGGACCATTATCATGTGAAATCATAAATTTAGAAATCGTTTAAAAAATTAGTGTCTTACAATTTTCAAAACTGTTTACCTGATTATTTAAGAATATGTCATAAAACATATATCAAGTTTTCAACTTAAAATATTAAAAATCAAAATATTTATGCCTTAAAATATAGAATCAAAGTCTCCCACGGTATTTAATAACGTTGTAATTATTGTAAGACCTACGGTCATTGCGTATTTTGTACGAGATTTCAGTTCTCTGCGAATAACATCCGAGACTCCGTATAGCTACGATACACTACTTATTACTGTAAAACTAATCAAAGATTTTTTTGTAAGTTATATTGTATTTGTATTTGATAAGCAATTATATTTATTAATAAATACTTGAATTAAACTTGTGTTAATTACGATCAATTCTTAATACCTTGCTCCCAGCTATGGTTTTAATTTATCCAAAAGGCCAAACACCTTCCCTGAATAACTTATATTTAACAGGATCATCCCCGACCACGTTACATATTGGTGGAGGCGCCGAAGCATTTTAATTTAAAGCAATTTGATCGTTTGCACAGTGTTAGCTCAAGTTTTTATTAACATTAGTTTTAAGATTCGCCTCTTACAAGTTGGGAATTTGTAAGACAAGAGTAGGCTAAACTGTGTACAGTTTAGGAAAAGTGTAGGTTGATGGATAAGGGATTTGAATGATAATTTTGTTGTGAGACAAAGGGATTAATATAATATTTTATTATACGTATGCGAAAGGGAAAGTGTAGGCTATAGTAAAGAAAAAAGTATAGGTCGCAGGATAATTAAGAATTTTGTTTTGAGACAAAGGAAGATGGTATTCCAATGTGTATAATATTAGCAGATGGACAATGGTCAAAGAGAAGTTATAAGACCAAATATAACGCATTATTTGGAGCAGTAAAATACATTTATAGGAATATTAATAGTTATTTAATTATGTATAATTCATATTTGTTCTTTTAACTTATTTTCTTCTTTGATTTTTAACTATTTTTATTAATATAATCTTCGTAAAGTAATTGTTAAAATAAACTGTTTTAATATGCGGGCATTTTTAATTGCAGGCAACAATTATTGGTTACAACACAGGAAAAATATTAATTATTGGGATACGAAATAGCTATTGCTCAATATGCCAGAGAGCATTATTTAGAAATGAAGATAAGCCAGCACATAGATGTTTTTGTAATTGGAATAAAGCTTCTACGAGAATGGAAGCTGATGGTTGAAGGATTTTTGAACAGTGTTCAAATGCATGATTTAAAGTACAACAAATTAATTGGTACACATACTATTATAATTTATTTAAAACCTTAATTAATTTTTACTTAATAAAAAACAAAAATTTTAATTTTAGTTTTAAATATTGTCATTTATATATATTATAGGTGATGGCAATAGTGGTGTCACAAAACGATTGAATGAAGTACTTCCCTACGGATCAGATTTTAATATTAAAAAAATTGAAAGCCGAAACAACCTTCTTCAAAATTATTGCACTACACTATCAGCTTTAGCAAAAAAAAAGCAAGTAACCTTATAACTGTGCGAAAGCATATCTTGGGAAACATTTTAAGGTTTCGTTATGATATAACCAAAGCTGTTCAATATCGAAAATCTAGCGATACGACAAAGCAGTAACAATTGCAAGTAGAAAACGATTTTAAAATAATATTCTAAAATCTAAATTAATTAATCTAATCAATTCTAAACATTTTTCAGCCCTACGGAAAAATATATTAAACAGCCCATATCATAAACTAGGGCAGCATACTAATTGTGATAAATATTTTTGTTCTAAACAAAAACAAAATATGCAGGAAATTAATTTAGTATTAGAAGCTGAAAAATACGGAATGGTGAAGAAAATTATAAATATTGTATCACGGCTAACAAACAATGCGTCATCTCTTATTGATGAACTCGATAACAATTTGTATGAACAATTTAATAGTGTTATCAACATACATATTGGAGGAAAACGAATTAATTTTTCACAAAGCCGTAATTTTACGGCAAGAGTTGAAACTGCTGTAATAGCTTTTAACTCAAAAAAATATTTAAGAACTATACATAAACAAATTTTAAACAGTAGTCCAGGTAATATAATAAACTTAATAATATATATATACCTAATATTTTTAATTACAAATATGTATTTATAAGTTATAAACATTATGTTATTTTTAATATTGTATATATATGAGACTTAAATGATATTGATATAATTTTTTGTAAGTAATAATTTGTATATCTTTAAAATTTGTTTCCAATAATTTAGGACAATTTGGCAAAAAATATTTAAATAATGTAGACAGAATCCGAAACCATTTAGTAATAATAAGAAGAAAATTGTTTTTAGAAAGTAATAAAAGAAGTAAAAAGAAACATTTAGGCGCACCAGATAAAGATTATTGATTGGCTGAACCACTTATAAATATTTTAAGTGATGATGAATTAGAAAAAAAAAGATGATTTTAGTGTGTTCGATGGCAAAACGAAAATACACGCGATGCATCATAGAATGCGCTTTTACTACTTTTCTAGCAGTGCATGCACACGACGACATTACACAGCTCTAATATACGGGCGATATTAAAACACAAAACGAGAGCGCGATTTATTGTTTTTAGGGATGGACTAAAATGAAAAAAATATCGATATTATCGATATTGATAAAATGGAAAATGTATCATTTGATATCCATATTTTCCCCAAAAATATCGATATTTTGATATATTACAAATATTTATTTTTTTCGTATTCTTGTCTATAGTTTGCGAACAGAGATTTTATACTATAAATCTTATACATAGTATTACCATTGATTTTAGAATAGTTTATTCTATAATCAATGGTATTACGTAATTATCATATTTAATCATAATACTATGTATCCTAATAAGTAATATATTATTAAAATATATGGTTCTAACATTTGAAAGTTGTATTATCTTCATATTTTTTGTGTTTGGACCCTTTAACATTTTTAAAACATACTTTGCATCTGTTTGTGTTTAAATAAATTTTTTTTAAATGCTGGACGTACTTGGAAGATGCCATAATAATATTTTATCGATAAAAGACAACTCAATACTGTAACTTCTAATTGGCCATTAACTATTAATCTTTAAAAAATAATCTAAAATTATGTTTGAACAGTAATAATTGTGTCACATAATAATTGGTATCTGGCGATAAAAAAAATTAAACTATATACCTATTTATAGTTTAATATTTTATTTTATTTTATTTTCATTTAAAATTTTTGTATACTTTTGAAATATCGATATTAATATAAGATGATATATCTATGATATCAAAAATCGGATAATATCAAATGATATCGATATATCGTGCACAAATATCGATATTTTTGGCCCTATTTGTTTTATGAAAGTTTGTTCTATACGCATCACACAATTATTATGGTTGACTGAGGAATAACTTACTATAATGACTATACGTACGGCGCGGCGACATTACGTATTTTCGTCTTCTAACCTGTTTATATTATAGTAGTTCGTGCGTTTCTCATAAACTAATTTTATATGAAAGCTAATATTTGCCTGCATATGCACCATAAATTATGTTAATTCAAGTGTGTGGTAATTAATTACTTACCACATTATTAGACATCATTTTTTTAAAAAAAATTTTGTACTTGTTATTCCTTGGATCTACATCTACTAGCTCTGGTAAATAACAGTTGAATTAAAATTGTTCAAGTTTTGGTAACATAGAAGTAGTCCAAAAATGCATGTCTTTTTTCACAATTTCATATTTACAGATTTACGTCTTATTTCATATCAATTGTTACATGAGCTTTGTTTTATAGTCTCCCTTTCAAAACGTTTTCTTTGTGTAATTTTTTTTAAGTGATTCTAAAAGTTATTTTTTTTTGTACATTATACTCATTTTTAATCATATCTGGTTTAAGCACATTATTTCTATATGATGCGTTTGAGCAATTACTAACAAATAATTTTTTTTAAACCTCTTATTAACTGTCAAGCATCACTTCGACTATTTTGTCGAATTTGATTATTACGCCGTGTTATTTACATTTTCACCGATGACAATTTTCAATTTTTTAAAATTGATTTAGTAAAGAATAAAGTTGTTTATTTTTAGTTACTGTTGTAATCGCACAACGTCCAGCGTATAATCCTTTTAGTGCAAAATGTATTCTTTTACCGCCTTTAAGTTTTTCAATTATTAAGATTCATCTATATTACTATCGATATTTAATATTAAATTTGAACTATGCCTTGCAATATACCGAATAGATCGCATTAAGTTCTCCAAAAATACTCGATCAGTATTTTCAATTTTTTCAAAAAAATTATTGCTATCATCTTTTTTATTACAAAAATAATTTGAACAATTATTATGGTATCCAAAAACATGTCAATATTAAAATGTTATTTCTAAGGTCTTCAACTGAGTTTTCTTTTTTTCTATATTCTATAGATTTTATTATATATACCTGATAACGAATTATATGTTGTCCTGTAAGGTCGCTTACACCAAGAACCGTCTGCAACTACTGAAATAAGTGGAGTTCCATCAGTATCTATATCTCTGGCAATTTTTTTTTCACTTATACGAACCATATCTTTAAATAAACAACCGTAAGGGTAATAGCATTGATTATAGAATAGATTATTTTATATTTTATAGTTTATTCTATAATCAATGGTATAATAGTTATCTTTTTCTTTAATTTGTGTACATATATAAACTAAATCTAATACTCTTCTTCCGACTATATTATGTTGTACTATTACATTATTTTTTACTAGCGAAATACTTATATCTAATTTATGTGTATCAATGTTAGAATATAATATTTCAGTCTCTGTAATATTTTGGTTCGTGATATTTAAAGGTTGAGCTAAATTTCTATTATCTTGGTTTATTGGAAAAGTAATTTTTACTCGTTTTGGGATGTATTTATAGTATGTGCTATACCCGAAAAATATAAATAACTTAATATACAGTAAATATAATTAAGTTTACAATATATTTAAAATAGATTAATTGTATGTAAAAAGAAAATAATGGAAGAAATTTAGAAATGTAATATAATATAGATGTCGTATAATTGTGTAAACGGACAGCAAAATTTATTCTGTTTATTCGCATATGCATATACGTATTATTTTATATCTTGGTAATTTATATGGCTAATTATATGGCTACAATCGAAAAATTCGACAAAAAAAGACGACTGCTGTTCAGATCCAATAAATAAGTTACATTTGCACTTATAAATTTACATTATCCATCGACTTTTGAACAAATCGTCTGTTCTACGGTTACATTTTTTTTTTTTTTTGACAAAAATTCCCTCTTTTTTACATACTTGTGCAGTAGTTTTATTTTCAATTTTGAAGTAAAATAAATTACGAGTAATACTGTAGTAGATGTTTTGCGCTCAAAATTCAGAACGTAAATTAATTCATAGATTCATTGTTCATTATATGCATGAAAATAACAATGCATGCGTTTTATACACTTTATATTTTCACGTTGTCACATAATATTATGATATTATTGTTCATTTCATCATAATGAACAATAATAAATATATAACAATATAAATAAGTTATAGGCTATAACCATTGGTTACTATATACTTATTTATATTCTATATACTATTTATTACTATTTATCAATACGTATGTATAATCAATGCTATAAACCTATAGCAATAATCTAGTTCCAATTTTTAAAAATAATATACCTAATGCAATAATATTATTATATCAACAGTTAAAATAATTATACTATGCTATTTATACATCTATACATAATATTATTATAGCTAGGCTGGAATAGCCGAAAATCCGATGGTCACCGGTCGGCTCCTTGGCTGTCAATCGTGATCGTTACTATGGGTCTATGGAAAGTATAGAGTAGAATTTTAGTTATTGTAACGGCTGATCGACGTGTACACGGTGCCACATGTCGGTCAAAAAATTATGTAATTTTATATCCAATATGTAGTAAACATGTTTTTGAATTTCCATGATTGTGGTTTTCTGAGTAAGCTTAGACAAATAATAATCCAGATCAAAATTAAAGACCAGAAGTTTTTCTGTGTTTTAATCAGATGAATTTTAATTTCATCAATAATACAATCTTTTAAAACTGTTTAAAAATCAATAAATATTATATTTTTAATCGTTTATTTTTAGCATATAAAATAAATATTTTCAAAAGTAATCTGATATAAACATAGACAACGAAATAACAAATTCAGAACTGTTTTTAAAATTAATATAAGACTATTAATATTATAACTATGTGAATTTATGGAAATTCAAAGACCATTTCAACGTTTGAAAAAATACAATGACGAAGACCTTTAATAATATAGCGGGCGATGTTTTTTCATCGCGGACATATATTATAATATAAACAATGATATATGCCTATATCATTATACAGGGTTTACATTCACGCGATAGAATTTGATAAATGATTAAAAAGATATAGGAGACATAACAAGACAACTTTTTTTTTTATTCATTTTAAAAGACATAAATAATTATATTAATAAAACATACCACTGTAGTGTTACGTAAATCCACTTCCTTAAACTATTGAAATTATTTTATACTTTTTGTGTATGATTATTTATTACACCGATACTCTGATATTAAGTACTTACCCAAATTGTAGATAGGTTAATTTTTTTCTTTCAAGTGACAATACATTTTATCCACTGAACTTCAGATAATAAAGTAAAATATATGACCAAGGTAAGATGAATAATTTAAGAACGTTAAGGTAAATGATTGTATTCATTATTTTATTTGCATAACGATATGTTAATTTTAATTTCAACTAACAAAATATTACATTTTTTAATCTAATTTATCACTGAGGTTATACTTTATTAAAATAAACAATCACAATTGTTAATAACATGTAAGGTAATAATTAAAATCATCATTTTATTCAATAGTCTAATAGGTAGTTTGGCTGATCTTGTTGATAATGGGGTATTTCACTCTTTAAATATCCATAGGTGGACCATATTCCTATTGGCTCATTTTTTAATGATTTATGAAAATGATAACAAAAATCCCAGCAATTGAAGGCATAATCTAAAATTAAAATAATATATATTAACTCATAAATATTAGGTAGATGTAATTAAATATTTAAATGTTAATAAATATACGTGTATTTCATATATTATAAAATTTTGTATCTACATTATGAATCCTATATTTTTATAAAGTGAATGTTTAAAATATAAAGATAAAATGAAAAACAAGAAGGTCTTATCAAAAACTATTACTCATTTTTATGCCTCGCATGCGATTACAAATTATTTAGTAAATAAACTTGCCAATTAATTTCAAACGTTTATGTGTACCCAATTTTTAAGTTTTAAATTTAAATTTATGTAATAAATAAATAGTTTTATATAATTATTTATATACTGTTAACTGTTGTTAGGGTAATTCAACTAAGTAGCTACCTATTATAATATTAAACATGTTTTTATTTTAATAAAATGTTATAATTATATATTAATGTATAATCTGAAGTAAGTGTGGGATACATAAACAGATGTACGAGTATTCAATGATAGAACACAGTGTAATAATTAGATAGGCGCAATTCATTTACACTGAGAACAAACAGGTCTAAACCAAGCATGTTTAACGTTTCATAGTATAACGATTTTAATAAACCGGTTCATATATTTTATGAACAAAAAATTATTTAACAAGTATGTAATATTTTATTTAAGAAATACGTACTTAGATCTATTGTCAAATTTTTTATATACAAGTATAACTTATATGCTACTGCTGGATCTAAACAATTTTAACGTGGATTATTATTGTAATGAATATTTCATTTTATTAACATTATGAGGACGTTATACCCGCTACCCACATATTTTTTTAGAATGGTATCTCCGTCTATCGTCTAACAAATAAGTTGAAGCGATAAAAAAATAAAACATTTAGTTCTCTAAAACTTATTATATATTTATATACTTATTATATTATTGCAAACGGATATAGCATTAGATAGACTGAATCAGGATTATATCAAAATATGCGATTGTAGCATCCTCTTAATTCATAAACTCTTTGTATTTGTTATTCTTATGATTATTAACTATTATATGAATTAGTATTTCAAAAGTAAAAAGGTTGTGAGTTAATTTTTAATATTTTTCTCAAATTATTTTAAAAAATGTATTATAATCCACGCTCGTTTAAGTCAACGATGTAAAGATTACGCGCGGAACGATTTCAACGTTGGCAACATTGTTTTAACCGTCTCGGCCGCCCACCACTGGTACTGGTTATAGGTTATTATATATTATTATATTATCTTATTATTCTTCCGAATTTCCCGTGCACAAGGCACCCCGCGTCAACTGTCTAAGGGAAAGAACGTGACGCCAACACATACATATATCATATATGATGACATTATGATACTTATACTATTTTAATAATAATATACATTGTAGCATAGAACTTGATAGATTTTTTTTTTTTTTTTTATCTGGTACATTTTATTAACAGCTGTGGTAAAGTTATGATTCAATTGTAATAATACAGTACTATTCACCATTCCATTTAAGAAAGGTACCGCTGTCGGTCAAAAATTGATCTGTTTAGCGTATCTTCACACCACACTCTATCTAGTTCCCCTTACATGCTATAGAAAGACGTATTTACGCGGATGGTCGACGTCATCGATAGCGGTAGCGTATGCATGCGGATCTGTTTACGTATAAAAGTAGCATGTACAGTTGGCGGCGGCAGCGCTGACTAGGAAAAAGTCGTTTTCAATCGTGATATGTCGGTATTGTTCGGGTGCGTGAATCAAATTGTCGATTAACGTACCTTTCTTGTGATACAGGGCATAGATTTTATTGATTTTATTATTAAACTAGATAATATCCTAAACATATTTATCATTTAATTAAATACTTAATTCAAGTCATTTTTTATTATTGCTTACCTGTTGGCGGATTTTCTATACCAAAATTAAATTTGTCTAAAAAATAAAAATTCCTTTACATTTTATAAATTCTAAATATATATCTCTAAGAACATAATGAATGATAATGTGAATATTTAGAATATGTATTCAAAATGCATTTAAAAATTATATAAATCTAGTATGACCATTAATAAAGTAATTACGGATCGTTGCTTTGTGTTTTATCATATTTTATATAGTATTTAATAGTCTCTCTCATTCATTGTGATTGAGGATAGATTACCTGCATAGTTATCTACATAGGCTGGAGCTTGGCGCATACGCTCTTTTTACATGTTAAAGTGGTAACTAAGAAGAACTATTAGCGCTAGTAGTCACTGACCTAGTTTTTTCATGAAAAAATGTTTTTTCGTAATTCTTCATTTTTATTTAGGAAATAATAATATTTACGAACACATAATATAGAACGAAAATGATATAACGTTTTCTTAATTAAATGGTTAGGTTTCTTACTAATAACCACCAATTATGATTGAATAAAGTGTTTAATAGTTATCGGTAATCACATATCAATAAATTATGAAAGAATGAAAGAATGAAATCACCAATTTTATTTAACTACCTATACTATACATTTAATTTTTTTTCATGTATTAAATGTAAAATTAAATTTATAATTACTAATTATAAAAATATCCTACTGAATCCTCAGAATTGATTTTTTTTAATAACACTATATAAGTGAACATATTTAAGACAATTTGAATTAGATTAAGTATTAAAAATTATGATCTTACATATTAATATTTTAAATAAACTAAATACGTATTACAAAATAAGAAATTAAAATATTTAATAGTTACGTACTTGCAAATTTTGTTTTTATATAATATTTAAGTTTATTAGGTAGTTTTTTAAGTAGCTTCTTTTATCATTAATTTATAATATATACTTAAAGATATTTCATACTAATTTACTAATTTACTATTTCGTACTAACTACTTGGTACAGCAAATACTAGGTATTAATTGAAACTTGTTTTTTGGTTATACATATGAGTGAATATTGATTATTACTATGAATATGTGAATATTCATGATGTCTGTAAAATAAATTGCATTTTTTCATAAATTTTTTCTTATATAATAAAAATGATGAACTTGTTTTTTGGTTATACATATGAGTGAATATTGATTATTACTATGAATATGTGAATATTCATGATGTCTGTAAAATAAATTGCATTTTTTCATCAATTTTTTCTTATATAATAAAAATGAAGATTATTAGAAAAATATAGTATTATTTTTAATTAATACAGATTAAAAACTATCACTAGGTAATAGATTTTAATTTTTAGATTTCCGCTGTCAATGTACTATAGTAGGCATCTCTTTCTTATGTGCCTTCACAACTCTGCAAGAGTTTTGGCTGCCACTGTTACCGACCTCCAATAATCCCGATCCTGAATCCTTTCCTTCCAATCTGTTGCTTCTAGTCTCCCTAGATCCTGGCACACTCCATCCATCCATCGTTTCTTTGGTCTACCTCTGGGTCTTCTACCTGTTGGTTTGTATTTAATTGACGCCCTTACTTCATTCGTTTCCTCTCTTCTTATCGCATGTCCAAACCACTGGTTTCTTTGACCCTTCACATAGCTTGTTATAAAAGGTACTTTGGTGATTTACCTTATTTCCACGTTTTTTATTCTACGCCATCTATATGTTGTGGTGTCAAACACTGATCCACAAATTATTCTTAGTACTCTATTCTCAAAAGTTTTGAGTTTTTGTTCAATTTGTACTGTCATCGGCTATACTTCACATCCATAAGTTAACGTCGGCCTCACAATACTCATATATAGGCGTACTTTTATTCCTCTAGAGAATAGTTTTGACTTGAAATATTTTATTTGTGCAAAAAAAACCCTTTCCGCTTCGAGCAAGCGACTGGTTATTTCAGCACTCCAATCATTATTACCAGTAATTGTTACTCCTAAATATTTGAAGCTTTGGGCTTTCTTAAATACATAGTTATCTATTATAAGATCTACCCTACCTCTAATAGCCAACATTTCCATTACTTTTGTTTTCTCTTCATTTATTTCTAAGTCAATCTATTTTGCATATCTTTTGTAAACACAGCACATTAAGCGTGGTTTTGCCAATATTTATTCCAAGTTTATTACTATATATAATGTGTATCACTTTGTCTAGTGCTATGTTGAACAGTAATGGTGATAGTGCATCACCTTGTTTAAGCCCTGCATCACTTTGAATTCTTCCGACACTGTACAATCCACTCTAACCTGATATCTGGTCTTGTTCATACATAGCGTTTTTAAATTACGGAAATAATCTTTTAAGAGAATATTCTCTAGAATATTCTCAAGAATATTCTCTAGAATATTCTCAAGAATATTCTCAAATCTAGAGAATTTCTGGTGTGTTTGATTTGTTTCTAGAAAATTTGATGTTAATAGTTTTTAAAAAAATAACAATAAGTTAATCATTTTTCATTTCATATACTAGTCATCATATACTTACAATTATAAGTATCATTTTTTTGGAAGGTGCTCATAGTATTTCCAAATTGGAAATTTAGACTTGGTAACCTTTGGTATTTTATTTATAGATATTAATAAAGTAAAACTTAAACTACGAAAATTAAAATTAAAACCGGCAATATTTTAATATTAAAACAGTAATGATTATACAGATTATACTCATTCATTTTATCATTAATATCATTATGATTTTACCGTATGATTTAAAATATTTTTCTAAGTTCAAACAATGATAATGTTCTATTCTATAGTCATTGACTAATGTATTATAATTTATAAATAGATGCTATGGGAAGTTTGTATGTAATCAACCAATTATACCACCACTAAGTAAATTAGACCACTGATAACAAAATGATTATATTGTCTCTATACGTTGACATAATAGAAAAAAAGTTTTGTTTCATTCTTCATGTAATTTTTCTTCACTTCATATGCATTTTCACAATTAATAAATCGTTCTGTGCAACTGCAGTTATATTCTGCAGTTATAACAACAGTTATATTCTGCCAAATTTTATAAGTTTAGCTGGTGTTCCGTCTGACCCGGGAGCTTTCTAATTCATAAGCCAGTTTATAGCTTTGTTTGTTTCATCTAATGTTATTTCATTTAATTTTTATTCCATTATTTGGTATTCCCAGGTTGGTATTGGTAGCTGGTATCTTCCTATTTAGTAATTCTTCAAAATATTCTTGCCATCTAGATGCTTTCATTTGCGGGTCCAATAGTATTCTGTTGTTTTTATCTTTTATGGCTTTTAATGTTGGGTTCAACTTTTGGTTCATTTGATTGCTGCAAATAAATTTCGGACTCTGTCTTGTGTGTAATCTTGCTCTGTGTTGCGTAGGAGCTCATTCATAGACTTCCTTTTCTCTATCTAGATAATTTGTTTGCCCCTCCTAGGTTCTTTCACAAATAGTTTTTTTGCATTCTGCTGACTGATTTCTCAGACAATTTTATTGATATTCATTTCTCTTTAGCACTACATTTAAGCATTCACCATTATATCATTTCTTTCCTTGATTTCTGTATTTACTTAGTGATACTTTTGCAACTTCAACTATAGTATTTTTTATGACATTCCATCTTTCATTTGAGTTAAACTTGTCCGTTTGCCTTGACCTTAACTTTTCTGTAAGCTCTTTAATATATCCTAGATTTCTCCCTTCCTCTTTAAGCTTCTTTAGATTGAACTTTGGTATTCTGTTTTTAGTTATTCGAACGCTCTTTAACTTAAGTCTGAATTTTGCAATGACCAAAAAATTATTCGAATCGTATTTGCTCCTCAATAACTTCTTACATCCGAAATACTAGATCTGAATCTTTTGTCAATGAGCACATGGTCAATTTATTTATAGATCTATCCATCAGGTGATTTCCATGTACATTTTGAATATCTGAATGAGGAAAGAAGATGAACTTAAGGTCATGTTTCTTGAGGTTTCAAAAGCTTTTACCCTCTGGCTATTATCATCAAAGCGATGATGTGTGCGCTGTGTAGGCCAATTGTATGCCTAAAGGAGGTCTTTCTACCTATTTTAGCATTGAAGTCCACAATGACAATCCTCATCATATTTCTTGGTGTGTCATCACAAATCTCCGTTACTTCTTGAAAGAATTCCTCCTTCATAATGTCTTCTTTACATTCAGTGGGGGCATATATGTTAATTATAAATGTGTTAAGAGGTTTTATGTCTAGCCGTATCATACATATGCGTTTAGACACTGGGTTAAATTCTTTCACGCAATACTCGTGTCTTTATGTAAATTAAAACCCGTATCGAATTGGTGTGTGTCTTTTTCAAGTAAGAGTAATTAACTCTTATTTATCCTATACCAGTCCATCACACTTTTTGTAGTTTTGCAATTGTTACATTGTACTCTTTCAATACATCAGCTAAATTCTGACAAGCTCCGGTGCGATACATGATCAATTTGTTATAAATCGCGATCTTCATCTCCTTGCATTTCCGTTTACCATATCCAAAAGAATTTCCAGTTAATACAGTCATCCGAGGCTTTTTTTATAGTAGTTTTTTAATCGTAGTTTTTTGGGACGAACGTCAGCCCTTCGGCAAATATCTAACCTGGAGGACCAGACACCCCAAACCATAAGTCATGGGGATAGTTATTGCAACACAAATTGTACTGGGCGGTGGGAGCACCAATTTCCCTGCGCCAAGTAATAGGTATAAATCAGCATATTGATATGCTTATGAAATATATAAATAATTATTCACATAATATATTGCACTTTGAACTTTAAAGTTGTCATGTGACAATGACGAACAATTTAATAAAACTCAATAGGTAAACGAAATTAGTGGTTTCGTTTTCTTTTAATTATTTATAGGTATGTAATATCTGTCATTTTATTCAACTACAATTAGTGGTTAATAACCTAATCATTTCATTGAGAACAATATTTTTTATTATTTATTTTATATTCTATATGTTTGTAAATATTCTTGTTTTCTAAATAAAAATTTAAAATGACGATTAAATGTATTAAGGAGGGTGACACGTATTATATTATGTGTTATAATATAATACTTATTATATAAGTATAATACTCACATCTATATTTTATACATTTTATACATTGATGTATAAAATTATAAAATACTATTATTATTACAATTTGAAAATATAATTTTGTTTTGATGACTGTAATACCGTAATATTTTGAATAAATAAATAATAATTTAATAGCTTATCATATTCATGTTGAATCATAATTTATAAATCATTATAATTCGCATTTATTCATGGCATAACATGCATTTACGATTTACTATTAAGTAATTTCCATTAATTAGTTATTATTTAACCTTGATTATAAACAAATCATTTTATTTAATAGTAACCATGCTTAATTATTAATAATAACAATAACATTTGCAATTATACATTTTTTCTAAATAATAATTAGCACCTATACTCCATTCCAAAAAAGAACATATCTGCATACCACTTAGTAATTACGCAAAACTGTTAGGCATAAATAAAATATAAATAATAAATAGTAAACACTAAATAGTTTTCCAAATAACAACATAAAATGGTTTTAATAACCTAACTATAGTTATGTTTAGCAATTAGATAATTTAGCATAAATATCATTATGCTTAGTATTTAGTTCACCTCAGTCGTCACTTTAAACACAGCAATAATTCATGTTAAGCTCCAACATTATATGAAGATAACAATGTTAGCTAAAAATCACTAAAAATCATGATAGAGAAGAGGTATATCAGCAAGCTAACGATAAGCACAATACGTATTTTGCTGAGATACATATTTTCTTTATGATGCTACAAATTAAAAATAACTATATTTACTTTTATCGAATCCCAGATTATTTATTTCAATTAGTTCTTAAAATATATTAAAAATTAAAAATTATTTGACATAATTATTAATATATATATATATATAGTAGGGTTTTAGAAACTTAATATGGGTTTAACTCTCAAAATACTAATAAACGCAATTAAATCAATAGTTTATAATAGTATACCTGTATACCTACTCTAAGAAGTCATTAGTAGATATTGTTTCGTATCGATCGCGTACATATTTTAAAGTGTCATGATTTGTCCGTGATTTATTATTATTTGTTATCTATGTTTTATTCGGTCGATACGGTGAACCCCGAAATTTATATTATGATAGATCAGTTGCAAAGTTGCGAAGTGGCGATCACAGAGTGTAGCGAGCAACTCCGTTTTTTCGACCGAAATGTGACAATACGTTTTATACAGTCCACTAAATAAAATTACTAGTGTTTAAGAATAAAAAGAGTGCGTATTTTGTTCTACACGGTAACCCTGAGTCCCGTTCAGATATGATAATAATTTATTTAAACATTATCTTATCTAAAATGTTTTTCATATACATATTGTAATAATACAAATAGTAGGTTACCAAGAATTGTAATATATAGTATGGTAAATTCTAACAAATAAATTTAAAAAAAAATAAATAATCTAATTACTATTCGTTTAAACTTACGGGGACCAAATTCAGCATTTTTAAAAGGGTATAAATCTAAAAATAAAAAATATACATTTCAACAATTGTTTTACCCAGGGGTATGTAACTCTATACAATAAATACAGCCAGTATACAGTTCTTACAATAGACACTAATAGGTGTTAGCGCTATTATCGCATAATTTTATATTTTGAATTAACCGTTTTAAAAAATCGTGAATCGGGATACAGAATTGCAGACTAATACGAGAGATTTATTTTTACCATTGGTATAATTTTTATTTTTACCAAACATTTTTTTTTCTACGTTTTTTCACTACCGTGCTTATAACCACGTTATTTGTTTTGCCTTTTGTCATTCAAATAAATAATTATTAATTTGGTTTTATAGTACCTACCAAAGTCCATAATTATATAATTTATTTTCTAGGAACTCTATTAAACATTATTATTTAAGAATATGATGTACCATAACACCATGTATGTAATTTATATTGTAAATAAATAGTTTCATTTATAATTATGTACATTTGATTACAATTATATTTTATTAACATTTTTAACTTAAAACAATTATATGTATTAAATGTAATAAAATTCTTTATATTAAATAATTAATTATAATTACATTTTATTTTCTTATTTATTCAATGATGTTTGTTTTGAATTATTTAACGCCAAGATTTAATAAAAATCGATACAATTTAAGTACCTAGTGCAGACACCATACATCAGGATTGCTATTTTCAATGCCTCGAATAAATATACAGAAGTTTCCTATCTATTTGTAATTAGTATATTGATCTGTAGTTTTACCTACTCTATAATTAATTATACTCAATATTATTTATGTTAATTTAATAATTATAAAACTTTTAAGCCGGATTTTCATGACTCGTGTACTTGACAAATATTTGCTATTTGCCACGCCGCGTCGTGGGAATGGTATAATTGTTTATTCGTTTACATTGGCGATTATTTTCGTATTTGACATTCGTCATGTACACAAAACCTGGTAACCCGGCTTTATAATAAATTCATTTGAGATATCCCGTACGAAGTATATTCTAATAAAAGTACATAAATAAAGTAATAAGATAAATATTATAGAATTATAATTAAAACATCTTCTTTTACATAGCATTACACTTGAAACTTTACTCCATTTCATCTTAGAAGTTAAAATAAACCGCTATCACGCATCATGACTGAAAATTTAGCCGGGTCATTGGGTGAAAATTCCCCTTCCTGTGTACAAAATTAAAGGCGGGCCGATTCGCCATCTAGTATTGTTTTGATGTGAACATAATGCTCCGCAAAGTACAATAATTTTCTTTTTATTTACTTATTCTGTGGTACAATATCATTATAATAGCGCAACAAGTCGTATTGTTATTTGATTGACTCATCTAAAATTATCGAAAATTAATAGTGACGGGACATTGAACTTTGACGTACTATCATATACCTACAATCTACATAGCTACATCTAGAGATACTTTCAATTGACCTATTGTTATCACTTACACTGGACGCCATTTTTCGGGGCGAACATAATTTTTTAATACTTTTCTGTTATACTTGTATTTAAAATCGACGAAGGAGAATATTATTTATCATCAATCAGGTAAGATATTAATTTATGCGTAATATCATACAATTTAACACATCTTTTTGTTAGAATTCCGATGTGTTGTACGTTTGACTGTAAAAATCGTGGCGAACAAAGATTTACATTAAAAGTTTATCTCAAAGATAAAAACGTCGTTATTTAAATTATTTTAAATCGTAAGAAAAAAAAAATGATATTATATAATACACCGCTATAGTATAATTTAATGGAAATACATAACAAACATTTGAAATTGAGTGGGAATATTATTGGACGAAATATGGCTGCTATCAATCGAGTTGGCCACTCTCTCATTCATCTTTAAATATATAGGTTCTCTATCTACCTCTATTATACAATGGTATAGTATGCGCATTCTATAGTTTTGTTTTTACTTTAAGTATTTATTATAATTTTATATTTTGTATTTTTGTCTGAACTTTAACTTTAACTTAAAAATTATTTAAATTTTGGAAAGTATACATGATATCAATTGAAAAAAATACAAAATATGGTTACAAAATTGTATTAATTTGCGAAAATAAATAACATAATTAATAATAAAAAAGTAATTTTAATTTTTAAATAAATTAAAAATATTAATTACCTCATCATTATTATATATTATAAAATATAAATAAACATTCTTTTTTCCCAAAATATAGCAATTTTGTATTTATGTTATTGCCTACATTACTTAAAATTGAATTTTAATATAATAGCTTTAAACATTACCAAGTCTATTATTTTAAACATGATATTATTATAGGTATAGTATTGATTAAAAAAATAATAATACCTATATTTTCTCCTGTTATTAATATACCTCCTTTAACTAACGTATCAAGCTCTAGTCATAGTCAGTTTTTAATTTTAAGTTTAATTTTGAATTATATGGTTAAATTCTTGGTTTAAATCCGTCTTTTATAAATAATTTATATTTATTTTATTATAATTTATAAATACACAATTTATCATTAAAAACCTAAAAACTTCAGAAAAACTAAACTGATTATTTTTATATGTACTTGACATATATCTTTGGCTCTACCATTGATTATAGAATAGATTCTATTATTCTATTATACTATTCTATAATTAATGGACTTATCATATGATAGATACGATTTTAGCATAATTAATTTTTTAAGTATATGCTCATGCCATTTTTTGATCCCGTAAAGCTTCCTTCAAATTATTTTAAAAATTACATTAATATTCATATTTTCTGTAATTTTGTAATAAATTCGGTTATCGTTTCATTATTCTGTAGAAAATTTCAAAATGTCAATCGTTCGACAATAATAATAATAATAGGACTTTAAATAGAAGCTGTATATAGGCTGTAGATTTGGATTAAACGAGATTTTAAGACTTAATAACCATTATTTCCAATTCAGGTTAGAATTATAGCTGATTTATTTTCCTTTTTTATTTACTAGCATAATTAATTAAAACCTTTTTACCCAAGCTTCGAAATAATTTTTCTTGCACTTTAAATTCTTTCATATTACCGAATTTAGAAATTGAATTTTTCCATATTTTTATCATTAAATTTTTTATCCTTTTTAATCCGAATATTTTATTGCTAAAATAATTATTGTAATTACTCCTTATACTTTTTAGTACAATTTTATATATTATATAACATACAATACAAATAACATAAATCATTCATAAGGTAAACTTTTTATTCACTCATCAGAAAATATTCATGATCATGTAAAACGTTCTAATATCGAGATAATATATCATATGATATCAACACTTTATATAATATTCATGTTCCCAGGACCACACATTATAACTTACAAGTTACAAACATCAAATAAATTTTTATAATAAATTCACAACTATATGTATATTATTAGAAACAGTCAATATATAAATATACATATTATTACACAATTTTTCAACTATGTTCAAAGTGCTTTGTTGTTAAATTTAAAATATAAAAATCACGACTCACTATTATTGAAACCTTTTGCTATTAATTTATCTGAAATAATATAAATTATAGTTTCGTATTAGGCTATAAGATATGATTGGTTATATGTATTATAAGTTACGATAATTTTATTATTGTTATATTATTATTGTTTATTATTTACGATGAAACTGGAAGTTCTCATTAGACACCAGTGATCATTATCGATCTCGGAAAATACAAGATAAACCAGCGTTGTTGGCGATAATTTTTTCGCCACATTCCACAAATGTGGAATTTTTTCGTGATGGTACAAACCGATTACGAAAGTATTGGTGGAGAGTGGGGACATATATCTAATGTAACCTACCTAAGCATTTTATTATACAAAAAAATGTTATTTCAAATTTTAATTATATCGTATTGTAATAAATAAATGAAACATAATATTTTATGTTGGTTCTATGTAATCTTTGAAGTGTTTAACGATAAGTAGATAATTGTTAATCATAATATTAATTTCTTCTTTTCACATAGGTGTTCCACAAAAGAGAAAACATTTTGGAAACGATTGGTTAATATTCTGTCGAATTATAGAGCTTTGAAATTTTTTCCAAAAATGTTTAATACTACTTGAAATTTTAAGTTTAACGGTTTGAAAATTTTATAGAAATCTACTCATATACTACTTAATCTATTTACAAAATAATTTGAAAATCTCAATTCACAATTTTTTTTATAAGCTTCTAAAATTTGAATATTTAGTAAAATTGAATATTATGCTATTTTTTAGATAGAAATAACTGTCCATTTACTTATTAACTGGGGTATGCTTTCTGTAGAAAGTTGCATGTAGTTAGTACTTTATTTAGCTCATATTTTTAATTTCTTAAACGTGTAAAACGTCAAATTTTACGGAAATCGTAATTTTTATGAAATTGATTTTAGATTTTTCATGATAACTAATGCAATTTTGAACATAAGTACTTGAATTTTTTTTTCAGTATCCTCATAGATAGTTTACGCACGTGAACTTTTGGAACGGCTTATCAGGATAATATATTGTATAATTATATTGAGTTTCGCTCAGAATCGTATTCTCTAGTGCAATAACATTGCATTCAAATCTTAATTATATTAAACCATTAATTTCTCTGAGAATCGAAGGGACGAAAAAGAAACGTCTAAAGTCGACCTTTTCGCTTTTTAACATATTATTTTTCAGGACCCTCCCAAGAAAATGTTGAAAATCCGCCACCATAGTGGCACAGACCATAGTCGCACTATATAGACATAAAGACCATAATCATTTATTATTTTAACGTTGAATTCAAAATTAAATTTTTTTTTATTTAAGAGATAGAACTTAATATAATGTTATAAAATATTAATATAACTATATTAATTATAGTTTATTATAAGTTATTAAAACTTATTATTCTCGATTGGATCAAGTTTATCTAGTTGGAACACTACAAATACATTTTAAGATGTTAACAATAAATCAAGAAAAAACTTAATATTAAACGTGTTCGAGAAATAAGTTGTTTATTATAATTAAGATTTGAATTATATTGCATTAGAAAATATGATTCTGAGCGAAACTCAATAAAATACGATATATTATACTCATAGGTCATTCCATAAGTTTACCACGTGTCTAAACTACCTATGAGAAAATTCAAAACAAATTTTAAGTATTTAAATTGCATTAATTATCATGAAGAACCTAAAATCAATTTCATCAAAATTATGATTTTGTAAATATTGACGTTTTCCCGTCATTTTTTGGTAGTTTTCCTTCTCCCCCCCAAAAAAAAAACATTTGAGAAATTTGAAGTATGAGATAATAAAGTACCAACTAGATTTGCAATTTGCTACCGAAAGCTTACCCTACTTGTGGGGTAGATCATTATGTCTACCCAAAAAAGTGTATTCAGACATAAAAAAAAAAAATATCATAATATTCTACAAAAATATTCAAATTTAGGAGCTTATAAAAAAAATTATCAACTACGATTTTAAAAATATTTTGGAAATATATTAAGAAAAATTTGAGTAAGCTTCTATAAAATTTTCAAACTGTTAAACCTAAATTTGTAGATAATCTTCAACATTTCTAGAAAAAATTTTAAATCTCTATGTTTAGTCAGAAAATCGATCAATCGTTTCAAATTTTTTTTTATAATGTAGAACATCTATGATGATACTAAAAAAATTTCAAGTCCCAACGATCAAAACTCAATTAGTTATCATGAAATTAAAAAATTAAAAATAACATAAACTGTAGTTTTGCCGATTTTCCGCCATGTTTTGGTAGTTTTTTTCCCAATGACAAAAATTTGAGAAATTCGAAAAATGAGTGAAATAAAGTACCAACTAGACGTGATTTGCTACCGAAACCTATCCTATTCGTGGTAAGTGGACTATTATTTCTATCCAAAAAAGTGTCTTCAGACATAAAAAAAAAAATAATGAAATAATAAAAAGCCTATAAAAATTGCCGATTTTCTGCTTCTGAAGGAAAAACATTTGGGAAATTCCAAAAATGAGCTAAATAAAGTCCCAACTAGATGTTACTCGGTATGGATAGGGTACCCTATTTGTGGTCATCGGACCATTATTTCTACCCAAAAAAATGTTTCCATAGATCAGAAAAAAAAATATAATAACAGGCCTATAAAAAAAAATTGTCAGTCACGATTTTCAAAATATTATTTAAAATGATTAAGTAGTATATTATTATGCTTCTATAAAATTTTCAAACTGATAAACCCAAAATTATAGGTAATATTAATTTTTTTTGTAAATAAGTTTTTAGATCTATATTATACCAAAAAATTAACTAATCAGTTCCAAAATTGTATCACATTTTATCACATATTAAAACAAGATAAAATTTATGTTAGTACTCAAAAAAATCAAGTCCCTACGATCAAAACTCAATTGGTTATTACGAAATAAAAAATAAAAAATTACGGAAATCTTAATTTTGCCGATTTTTTGCCATTTTTTGTTAGTTTTTCTTCTAGGAAAAAACTTTGGAGAAATTTGAAAAATAAGGTTTAAAAGTACCAAGAGAACACGATTTGCTACCGAAAGCATACCCCACTTGTGATAATCGGACAATTATTTCTATTCAAAAATATGTTTTCATACATAAAAATAAAAATATCTTTGTAGAAATAATACATTCTTCGCTACACTCAGAATCTAATAAAAGTTCTTAATAAAATAAATGGGGATGATGTGGAAATATTAACAATATTATATTGTGTAAAGAAAAATGATTAGAATATTTCTCTATTTAAATGTATCCACCACCATTAAGTGTGCAAATTAATATATTGTAATGAGATAATTATATGATTAAATTAGGAACGATGCACTGGGCATTTTATATTTTCTAGTTACATAGTATCTAAAACATAGTTTGTATTATAATATTATCACAATAAAAACGTCTTCAAACTCCGTGTAAAACATGGCTAAGTAAAAAAAAATAAGTTATTCATAATATCTTTAAGCACTGTAAATAATATGTTATATCATGAATAAATTTTAAGTAAATTGAACTAAAGTTCTTATACTTGTTTCGTTTTAAAAATGTATTTTTTGGCAAGATGTTATTTACTTTACACAACATAAAACAAGGTAAATAAATAATTAATAGGTGTTAGGACATCGTTGTAAATTAAATATTATAATGGAAATAATTTCATGAATCAATTTTCAAAGTTGTGGTTGAGGTCAGAGATATTAATGATAGATTAACATCGTTAAGTTAGCCGTCGAGAACAGCTAACGAACGATAACTAAGTGGAACATTTGGAAAAGTGAAATGAAATAGAACGGCGAAATGCGTCGTAACCTTCGTAAACATCAAAGCGCCAACTCGGCGTGACCAAAATTCATCGACCACAGCATCTCAGCGTTGATGATGAATAGCGATCGCAGGATAAACCATAGACGTAAAAAATGAGATATAGGCAAATGTTCCGTCTAGTTGAATTAAACTATGGTAATAACTGTCCGAAAATGCTATAGAACATGTAAACATATCAATAGCGTGATCATGAGTTGACCGTGAATGGTTAAGTTTGGAATAATATCTGAAAAGATTGTGTGTTGTTAATTATAACCTTCTACTGTCGGATCACGACGGAGCACGATCAAGCGATATTTTTTTAATGTATCCTCTCTAGTCACGCCAAACATACATCTTAGCATTCTCATTTCCGATACACTCATTCTCTGTATATATTATAGACCTATAATATATTTTTAAAGATCTTTATAAGACGTAGGTCTATGATATAAGTATTTGTAGGTAGTGTTATAAACTGTATTATGCTATACGCAGCGCCAAATAGTCAAAGCCTGGCATCAAAAAAGCAGAAAATGAAGGAGCTTTGATAAGAGCGCAAAGAACTGTCATTTTATAAAACATTCGCGCTTAACGAATAGTCTCGTCTGACGAAGAACAGGCGTTGGACTCAACCATCTCTGATGATCTCTTCGTCTTCAAAAGAACCAGGATTCAGGTTTTAGCAAGTTAATGGAAGGATCTCTTTTTTCGTAAGGAAGAAATGGACATTTTGATAGCGGCTTGGCAGTATAGATGGGACTGCTTCGAAAAGGAAGATAAACCACTGAATTTTTCCGGATATCAACAGATGGCTCACCAAAATGCTAATCTATCTTATTTTCCACCACACACATGCGCTTACTGATCACTGGTACTTTTGTCATTACCTTTGAAAATTAATAGATCCCTAGATGCGATTTATATTTACTGCAATAAAGAAACACAACAGAACGGCAGAACAAACCATATTCTATTGTCTATACTGAAGTACACACAAAATCTATGACGGTCATTCAATTCATAGGCTGTAGGGAACCTGGTTCGGAGGACGCTATGGACCTACTGTGAGGTTCTGTAGACATACCGATGACTCTTCGGGCACGTCCAAAAGAATAAAACACACATTTTTCACTGTGGTTGTTAAAATACTCAACGTCGTAGAAGAAGATGCAAGACTACTCAAAGCAGCTGCTAGAGCTAGTCGCAACAATGGTTAGTAAATAGAAACCAGTACAAATATTCCAGACTGGCTGGTACAGGAACAGCCTAGATTAAGAACCTACTATCGATGCAATTATATTCTTACATGTACTTCGAATTTGTAAGGAAAAGGACGAGGATTGTTCCCCGCTTAATTTTGTGTATATTTTACAATGGAGACCGGAAATAAAGTGATATGAAAGCAGTAACTACCAGCTCTCAGTTTTAATAGAAAAAAAAAACCTCTTATGGTATAAACAGTAAACACTAAACGACTAAACCCATAATACCATTGATTTTATAATAGACTAAACCGCCCCTGAAAAAAAGCCGGTCAGAGTTACAATTTTATATAAAAAGATTATTATAAAATTATTATAAAATCAATGATTATACTATAAAGCTTAATAATTATTCTACTAGATCAAATCTAAAAGCGAAAACCGGTGCCAAACATAAATAGTAATAATTAAGGGCATACCGATGCAACGTTCCTGATTTAATTATATTTAAATATTTCATTAAGTAGGTATAATATATTAAATTGATAGCTTAGTACTGAAATAAGGAGGGATTTTTACATTTTACTTTTTGCAAATCTACTTATCATCGATCAAAGAAAATGCCTTAGGAAGGAAATGATCACAAATGAAGATAGAAATGTGTCAACATTACTAACCAGCACAATCGTAGCACAAACAAAAGCCCTTAGTTTAACTCGAAATTTAAAACAGGCCGTAGCAGAGACATAGTACAATTATCTAACTAATTAAAGAGTGGACATATCGATCTTGTTCAAATCTATATTGTTATTACAGGTAATAAAATAATTGATTCATATTAATAAAAATATACTTATATTATTTTATTAGTATAAAAATTGTAATATTACCAAAACATTCTGAAAAAAAAAAATTTATAAAAATAGTATAATATAATTATTTGTACCTAAAATGTATATATTCTTATCAGAAATGTTTGTATGTATATCCATGGCTAAATACAAGGTACGACAGCAATAATTTGACTTTACGTTCAGTTGGGACATTCATAGAAAAAAACTGAAATTGTAACGTCGACTGCCGAGGATTTTTAGATGTTATAAATAGCATGGTTAAATAAATAAATATTGTTTATTCTTATTTTCCTTGGCAGATGACGTAGACACATGCGCAGTAAGATTTGCTGTTATACCTAATTATTAAACCATGAGAATATTCAATACTTAATGAACTAATAATAATTATGTCATCAATAAATTAATACAATAATAAAATATTGTTGATAATTTAATTTTTAGAAAAATAAAATAAAATTTAGTTAAACCCAATGTTTACAATTCTTTTCTACCTCTTCGTCGCCATACACTACCAACTACAAATGGGCCTACTCATATACACCTATAGCTCTCGATCTCTTACCTCTCGTCTATTCACACCTGCTATCTTTATATAGATTGCTTATTCCATCTATCAAAATATTTTCAAAATTTTATTCAAAAGATATTCTGTTTAGAGAATTTAATATTTAGGTAATTATTCAATTTTTTCATATATATTTTGAATTGATAAACCATAATAATAAATAAATTACCTCCTTGTAATTGACGTAGTCTTCCTTTAATGAAAAGATAAAATATTATAAATTAAATGAAATTTAGAATTTTATATATTTCTTAGACTATATTTTTAGTATTTTGATGAAGTAATAGTTACAATAAAATGTATTTCATTAGAGATAGTTATATTTTGTTTTATTAAAAATTTAATTTCACACAAATTATACACATTTGAAATTTTTAAAAATATAAAAAACTTATGAAGACTAATCAATGGATACTAACACTAACACCGTTGTTGATCATAAATACATTATTAATGTACAATATAATTATACTAATCTGAACGCTTAGGTATGTTTAATAAAACACAGATTATTAAATTTTTTTTTTCAATTTATGTTACTTATAGAATAATGCATTTTAATAAATAAAAAATATAAATAAATATTTCTTAACAACATGTATATTAACAAATATTTACCTACCAAATAAACTATTACATTTTCTATTTTAAAGAACAATAAACTATAATCATATTGAAATATTTTTTTTTTTTTTTATTAGTGTACAATACTCTATATTATAAAGGGTTTAGGTACTGTGTGAACGAATACAACACAAGTTCTCAAATATACGAAGATAAACACACAGAAATTGGACTGACATAATTGATTCCATGAATTTAGGTAGTTAAATTCAATATAATCAACAAAAAAATTAAATATAAATATAATCCTAAAAATATACGATATATATTCCGTTAACAGAATAACAATACCTAATATTAGTATATTTTGTTAACATATCTTTCGAATTGAAACAAACTTTGAATAAGCAAACCAAAATATGTGAAGAAAATATAAAATATTGTAGATAAAACTTAATTTATATATATTTTCTTTCCATTTTTTTATAACATAAATAAAATATTAAATGTGTATGAAAAACGAATAAAAATAACTGGAAAAAGCAGACAACACTAAACAACAAAACGAAAAAATGACATTCAAAGGACCGGTTTCTTTCTATTTCAAAGGCCACCTTACATACAAAAGTCTTAAAAATATTTACACAGGCAACCTAACCGACTTCTATTTCGAAAAAATACGAAAATACAACACTACAAGACAGATACACAGAAACAATACGAAGAAATCGATGAAACGTACACAACCTAATTCATGGGGTTGCGAAACATTAGACATTAAACATTAAACAATTCTAATTTTTTTTATTAAAAAAAGAGATAATCCGTTCCCCCACGCCCCACACTGCCTTTCAAGCACTGATTCTAACACGTTACAAAAGAGACAGTAGTACTGCTAGAAGCTAGAGCAAAAATCGTAGTTATAATAAAATCCAAAACGACGACGAAAAGCAACGGATATACACGTGCGTTGTTCAAATGTCTTTGAACACCGATGAGGTGCCAATGGTTTGAAACAGGGATAACGGGTACATACCATTGATGAATTTGCATAGTATGAATCTACCCGATAGATAGAGCTGCATATTTCGTATCCAACTACTGTACTAGTATTATAGGTGAGTAAATACATAAATCAATGTTCTTAGAAGATTATCAATAATAAAGTAATTAAAAGACTAGAAATAAAGTCTGGGGATTTCTACTTGTTCCATTCGTTCCTCAGAGAGGATAGTGTTTTTATATTATTGTGTTATAATTAAAATCTAAAAAAAATCATATTGAAAAACGATTCTAAGCAATATTCAGTCAGATTTGCAATATACATACTGATGAAATATATATTTCTATAAATATTTTTATTTATCACATATTGTGCAGCTGAAAAATTAGTTATCTAAATTTATAAAATACAATTACATCATAAGTGTAATCATGAAGTAATGCTATTTATCAACTATTTATCGGTAGGTTTCCTTGTCCCAAAGACTATCTATTGACAAATACAAAAATGCATATACAAAAATACCAAATACACAAAATTCTATATCGAAAGCATACACCATTTCTGGTAATTGGATCATTATTACCACCCAAAATTAGTGTTAAATGACTTTTAAAGTTACAAAAAAAAAACTTAAATTTTAATAATATCTTATTCTGGTAATTAATTTAATTAAACATACAATAAATTATACATATATATTATATAATAATATATACAACGTATTCCATTTATCGAAATATAACTTGTATAGAAAAACACCCTATACTAAACTTTGTTAACAAAAAGATAAAATAATTACTTTCCATATCATTTTGCATCCCTAAATATGTAATAAAATGACA
>CM023358.1:53119456-53197580 GCA_013282895.1 Eriosoma lanigerum
TTTGGCATCAATAAATAAGTAATTAAATGACAAAATATTTTATTTAACATTAAATTTAAACATTATTGTTACATATTTCTTTTTCATTATATTTATATATTATTCAATTTCTATATTGATTACGGTATGTAAAAAGATATATCAGATTAGATATCTTATTATATTTATTAATTAAATGTTTTATATATTTTAATTCAGATAAGCATTACAATATATAAATTACTTTGCGGTGGTTGCGTTCCTGAATAAAATTTAAAACAACAAAATATTGTAGATTAAATTTATTTAAAAATATGTTCCTTATTAAATTATTTCAATTCTATAATATCAAATAAAACATTATTAAAAATTGATTTGAATAAAATTTTAATATTGTATTACATAATTTCCGTTTATAAAATTATTATTTAGTTATTTAATATTGTTAAAACATGTTTTGAGCTAATTAAATATAAAGGAAGAGAATATACTTGGTGTATGTTGCCCTAAACATAGAATTAAAAGATAAAATATTATAAATATTATGAAATTTATACAATTAAAATAAATAATTGTATAACATAATTATAAAAATTATTTTTTTAAAAACAAAGTGAAAAATATGAATTCGATATTATAGATATTTCATGTTAGCTAAAGGATAGCTCAAAAAAACTGTATTATATTATTTTAATTTTTTATTAAAAAGATAGATATTAAATAGATTTTATAAAAAAATATTTTTCAGAAATTAATTTATAACAACACATTAAGAATAATATATTTGTATATATTTGCAAGTTATAAAAGTGGCACGATCAAAGTTCTTTTGTGGGGAAAGTAGCACAATATTTTTAGATATGGGTTTAAAATAAATGATCCTAGAATAATATAATAATACTGTATAAAAAAATGTATATTTTTGTTATCAGGTATTATTAACGCATCATCTTTAAATGTCGGTAGACGTGTAAATGAGATAAAACCCTTATACATTAAAAACAGATCGGCAGCACTCAGGAAAATTGTATAGGCAAAGAATATCAATAAAAGCAATACATGTTAGAAATAATATATCGACATTAAACTATATAATTTTATTGCAGACATAAGTGTATTGCAATTTATAGGTACTTATGATTCGGTAAGATCAATTAAACAATCATTTTATTAACGTTGGAATATAATTTTTATGCAAAGTATTTAGGTATTACGTATTCGATTTTTTGCAAAACTACTTTTATAGAATAATATTTACTTAATTTTGTTAACATAAAATTTAACTCATTACCTGGCACTGGATTTGGCATTCCTAAATATAATATGACAAAAAAAAGCTAAAGTAAATTTACACATTTATTATCATAATATTTATAAAATATACTATGTCCTTAATAATTGTAGTGTTGTGCAAGATATATCAGAATAGAAAATTTATTATAGTTAATAAATTAATTTATCATACATTTTCATTTTAATAAGCGTTAAAATATATAAATAACTGAAATTTTAATAGTTATTCAGCATTTCTTCTAATAATAGGATAACAGCTATAGCCTAATTAGAACATTGTCTTCCCGGAACCGTTTGACAACGAATAGCGGACTAGGCCACTTGATGCCAGTCTGATACTGTTTATGTGTAATTTAGATTCCATAAGGTCAATAATAAACCAATCAATCTACTTATAATACAAGTTATTTAGAAAAGGTACCTATACAAAGTTTTGTTAACACAAAAATTTACTTATTACCTGACATTTGATTTGGCATTTGTCTTGGCATCCCTAAATACGAAATTTAATGTAAAATATTGTTTTTAACGTTAAATGTACACATTATTCTTTATATTTTAGATTTTGAACTTTAGATTTAGATTTTTTTTGTTGAAGAAGAAGCTACGGCTAGAATATTATTATTATTATTTTTTTTTATGTTGTTTTTGCATATTATAACCACACGACGTAATAATAAAAAAAAATGCATAAACCCTGAAACAACGAGTTATATTTTATTTTTTTGGTTTTCTTTATTTTGATCAATTGTGCATCAAATACAACGGTTCGGCCACACATTGCCGAGCCGATATAAACATGGTTTTATAGAATAATATTTACTAACATTTGTTAACAGAAAAAATAACTAATTACCTGTCATATTATTTTGCGTTCCTAAATATATATTAAAATGACAGAATATTATTTATTACATTAAATTTATACATTGTTATTATATATTTTTAATCATTATATTTATAAAATATTCAATTTCTATATTGATTACGCTATTTAAATGGTTATATCGGATTAGTTATTTTGTTATATTTATGAATTTAATTTCTCATATATTTTCATTTAAATAAGCATTAAAATAAAAAAATAAGTATTTAGGTATTACGTATTCGATTTTTTGCAAAAATACTTTTATAGAATAATATTTAATAAATTTTGTTAACATAAAAATTAACTAATTACCTGGAGCTAGATTTGGCATTCCTAAATATTATATGACAAAATATTATATATTGAATTTAATTTACACATTTAGTATTATTATATTAAAAGAAAATACAATTTCCTTAATAATTTTGGTTTAGAACAAGGTATATAAACTTAAAACCTCTTATGTTTATTTATTTATATTATCATGCATTTTCATTTATATAATTATAAAAATATAAAAATAATTCAAAGCTTAAAAGGTAATCAACATTCCTTCTAATAATAGAATAATGGCTAAATACTAATTTCAGCATTGTCTTCTCGCATACTTTTGACAACAAATAGCGGACTAGGCCTATTGATGCTAGTCCGACACTGTTTATATTTATTTGAGATTCGATGCGATCAATAAATCAATGATATTTTTATATTGTATACGAACCGTTCACGCAAAACACACTAAGTCCAAAAATGAATTTTTTGGGATTTTTATACTATAATATGCAGAATGATAATATTATTAATGACAAATAACTATATTAAACTAATATGTATAAAAGAAAAGAAAAGAAATCACGTAAAAATGAGATAAGTTACACTAGGGAAACATTTTAAAGTTTATACTATTTTATAAAGCTCATTTCCAAAAATATGTTTTTGAACTTAGTGTGTTTTGTATATATATATATTTTTTTTTGTTTAATATATTTAAGTCAAGACCCGTCAGAGCATCATTTCAAAGCTAGCTAGCTCAACATGGGGAGCTGATGCAAATACGTTACGTATAAGCACGCTATCATTAGTGTATTCTACAGCTGAGTATTGTGCCCCCGTCTGGCTTAACAGCGTCCACACAAAGAACGTAGACAAACACCTTAATGCAGCAATGCGCACAATTGGTGGGTTGACAAAGTCCACACCACTAAAATGGCTACCAGTGCTTAGTAACATTGCTCCGCCAAAGTTACGAAGAGAACACGCACTATTGCAAGAATGGAAAAAGTATGCTAATAACCCCTTCCTTCCCATACACATGGACCTGACCGCATTAGAAAATGTTCAACGACTCAAATCGCGAAAACCACCATGGAAAACAGCAAGGGATCTCACCAAAGAAAATTTCAATATAAGTTCTAAATGGGAAAACGATTGGACAATAGAAAACCCAGATAACCAAAAACTGGTGATTAACCCAACTATCAAACAACCGGGATTTGACCTCAAAAGAAATACCTGGGTAACACTAAACCGTATCAGAACTGGTCATGGCAGGAGTGGTCACATGATGTATAGATGGGGACTACGTGACAATGAAACGTGTGACTGTGGCTATGAATTCCAGACGATCAATCACATCACCACTGAATGTCCAATTCGTGCATTTAAAGGTACCATAGAAGATATCCACTTGGCGAAGGAAGAAGCGGTGGAATGGATGAAGAACCTGGATGTGAAGCTATAATATGACCCTTACATTTACCAAGTGGAGAACCTCTTACCTATTTTATGTTTGTTTATTTTTGAGTTTTATCACTGTTGACCATCTTTTAATTTTTAATTTTAATTTTATACATGTCATATCTTTTAATCTTTTAGTATTCTAAGTGTTTTTGATGTTGCTCATAGAAAAAAAAAAAAAAAAAAAAAAAAAAAATCTGTAACTGATAAGTTCAAGTACTTAGGAACGATAATGAAAAAGTATGATTAAATATATTTATAAATAATTAAGAGGAGGACATAAAAAATATAAAATAAAGTGTTGATGGATAAAATGGAAGGAAGCATCAGACATTTTGTGTTACAAAGAGGCCAATACATTGAAAGGCCAATAACATTGAAGGTAAGTATTATAAGGTAATAGTGAATCCAGCAATGAAAAAGAAGAAAAATATTTTTTTTGTTGATTGTTTCATAATTTTCATTAGTGAAAAATATTTCATAATTTAAGAATTATATGAGTAGAATAAATTGAATATTTGAATATATAGACACATTTTAACTAATAAAATACATATAAGATACCTACCTACCTAACTAATTACACTTCATTAACTTCATCCAAAATCATTGTATTTAAATTATTTTTTTATTAGCCTAACAAACAAATTATTACACTAATTTAATTAGTTTTAGAGTATTTTATATCAAAATATATGTACATATTGCATATGTACAAAATTACGTACGTAAATATTTTAAATCGTAACAAATATTTTTGATAATAAATTTGTATAATAAAACGTATTTAAAAATATGTTTTGGCTCATTAACTATAATCCTTAAACTAAAATTGACTGAAATAAAACTAAATCAAAATTTAAAAACAAATTGTAGGTATTCAAAAAAATATATATAAATCTTCTTTCAATCAAAATAAAATCAACTATGTATTTTAACTGTATTTTTAGTATAACATGAACAAAAAAAAATATGATTTAATATTAAATACAATATTTAAAAGTTGTATTTTAATTTACACAATATTATTTGGTATAAAATTTGTGTAAAAATCTTACTAATTTTGCAAAGTTAATTTATATAAAATAATTATTTTTATGTATTTTAATAACTTATATTTTGTAATAAAATATTTTTAAGTTTGTTGAACAGTTAAAAATAGAAACGATTCAAATACAATAAGTCTGCAAACTGTTATTGAAATGCATTAGTTATCTAGTATTCTATAAGTTGAAATGTGTTTACAATTAAAAATATTCAATTTCCTTTTACTCAGCCAATTTTTAATTTATATAACTGATTTAATCACTGGAAATTAAAAAAAAAAAAATCAAACAAAAATAAATACATGATCAATATAGTTGCCATTTATAAAATTTAATTTGTATTGTGCGTGATAGTACTTTAAAAGTCAAAAATTAAAAAATGTCATCAATGATGACTCATCATATATGTGTACCTATTGCTACATTTTATACTAAACTTTTTCAGAATCCTATGTCAACCATCAGTTAATTTAACTAGTACTTTCAAAGAAAACGGGACACACTGTATAACAGATATTCTGTTTTAGGAATAACTACAAAATACAGCTATTAGTTTTGTTAAAATGCATTTAAAATTAATAAAACATAATAAACAAGATAGGTTAGGTTAGCTATCTGAATTTTCCTTACAAAACATGTAATATAAATTATATGATAAAATATGTATCCAATATTAAATTCGTAAAAAATATGTGGTGAAAGAATTTCGCCAGAGGAGCAAATTCCCACCTTGACCCACCACCCATTTGTTAACACGCCTATGTGTATTATATTAAATAATAAAAAAAAGCACTTAAGGTTAGGTATGAAATAGTAATTATAATCCTAATAAAATAGATTTTTGAATATTAAAGTAGGTACATCAAAAAACTATAATATTATTATTAGAAATTATGTACCTACTTTCCTACTTTGAATTACCTACATAAATTAAATTTACGTTTTACAAATTACCTGTCGGATTCATATGTTGCTTTCCTGATGGAAGGCCTGATGATCCTACAAAAAGGGCAATGAAAAAATGTAATATTAAATTACATTTGTTTGTAAAATGAAGTATTAAACAATTAAAAAATTTAAAATGTATACTAAATTAAAATCGATATTTAAAATTTATGATTTTTATAAATAAAACATAGGATTTTCAGATTGATTGGAATAAGTGTTATTCATACATTACTAAAAGGTATATTTTCACAATTTATTTTGATTAAGAAATAGTTATAGTTGATAAAATATATTAAATTAGAGAAGGTCATATTTTATTTTATTTAAAAAATGTACTATAACATAGATCAACAATCCCATGATTGTTAATAGGTACTAACCATGTGTCATGTTAACCAATTTGCCGTTCGGGGCAAATTTTTAAATGCCACCTTTTATAACATTCTATCCATTATGTCTATTAGGTTCAGATATATTTTAGAAGCCAATTTTGATTAGCTTTTATGAAGCCAAAACCTCACTCCCTAGGCGCGACTAGACTTCAAATTTTGGGGGGCTAAAATTTTAAAACCTATTCATCTCTATACACAAGGTATTTAAAAAATATATTTCGGGGTGCTAAAAAATGTTTTGAATATGCACCCCCCTCATTGTGCCTATGCCCACTCCCTTACCATTTTACATTATAAAATAAAAAAAAAATTAAATTAAATATATTCTGTAACTGTATAATGCACAATTTAAAACAGTGTTTAATTTCATTTTTAGATTCTGAGCTGAGTAAAGCTACTTTTTCAATTTTTTTTTTATGTCAATATTTTGGGTAAAAATAATGGTCCGATTACCACAAATAGGGTATGCTTTCGGTATCAAATTGTATCTTTTTGTTACGTTATATAGCTCATTTTTTGAATTTCTCAAAAGTTTTTCCTTGTGAGAAGAAAAACTAACAAAAAATGACGGAAAACGTCAAAATTTACGGAAATCGTAATTTTGATGAAATTGATTTTAGATTTTTCATGATAACTAACATTGTTTTTAAATAAAATGTATATGCATAATTAAGTCATAAAATTGTCGGCTTTGTGTATTTCAAATCAAAATATTTATACTATAAAATATATAAAAATGTGTATAAAATTTCATTCGACATTCCAATTACAAATGTTTTTTAAAAGCAATTGAGACTGTAGAATAACAATTTTAATAAGGTTATATTATATGAATAATGATTATGCTTCTATTTAATTTTAAAACTGTAAAAGAAAAATGCAAAATATTTTAAAAGTATTTAGAAAAAAATTAAACTTTTGGAACAATTTCAAAGTACAATATCTAAACTTAATTCAATGCAACTGTTTGAAATGTTTGTCTCATTTGTAAAGTACCAATCACCTATTTCAATATTCAAATAAAATTTCAACTTAATATTACATATTTACATTTACTATAAGTTTTACAGTTTTTCTTATCTCACAAAAAAAAAAGATATTGAGAAATTCGAAATATGAGTAAAATAAAGTAAAATGGTAAAATTTGTCATAATTGAACCATTAAGTCTACCTAAATTATGATTTCAGATATAATAAAAAAAAAAAAAAACACATCACTGTAAAACAAATATGTACATTCCTTGCTTCGCTCAAAATCTAAAATATTAAAAATAAATAATATCATATACACCCATGTGTGCCCATATGACAATTTCCAAGGAAGGGAGGGAAAAATTTTAACTTATTAATCTATTTGTAGATATATTTAGCTATTAGATGTGAAGGGTTAAACTGTATACATATTATACTATTGTACTATGTAAACCAAATTGAAAATTATGTGAAATATTAATTCATTCATACAAATAATTTATTGAATTTAAATAATTATTTATGTTTTTTCTAATTTTCTATATTTTTCCGGGGGAAAATTTCCTTGTATATATCTATTTGCATACCTATTTCGTTGTTAATATATGTACAATGTCCATTAATTTCAATAATACCAATAATAATAAAATAATTAAATTATATAATACTTATATTCTATAACACATACTTCTTTTATGGAATATTCATTAAATATACATAAATTAATTTAACATGAAATATAATTAAATTACCTGGCCTTTGTGTCGCTGAATATGTAATAAGATGATAAAATAATGTAAATTAAAATAAATTTACAAATTTTCCTAAATATTTTTTATTTGTCAAGATGACCAAAAGTAGTGACCAAATAAATGATTCCATAAAAATATGTAGTTATTGAAAACAGGCTTACGAAAATTAAAAAAATTATGATGTCGATTAAAATGAGGGAGCATCCGATTAAAATGCAGTAGAATATCTAAAATTGGATTGTATTTATCTGAAGGAATGAGACATTCTATAAAAGGAGATATATGAGTTATTACAAAGGGCTAGATCAAGTAATGACCCATCATTATTTAATGCTATATTTATTTGATAAAATATATTAGCTGCAAGCGATTCGGGATAACATGCACAGTTGGTCAGAGAGGAGAAGAAATAATAACGTTGGACCACGAAAGTAGAAAATATACAAATGGTCAGGTTAAAGGTCGATAATACACTCAACGGAACTTACGGGCAGTTCATAAACGGTAGAAGGAGAACAGGGTCAAATATTTACTCGACCATAAAAAAAAAAATTAAATTAAACATATTCTGTAACTGTATAATGCACAATTTAAAACAGTGTTTAATTTAATTTTTAGATTCTGAGCTGAGCAAAGCTACTTTTGAAATTTTTTTTTTTTATTAGTATTTTTTTTATGTCAATATTTTAGGTAAAAATAATGGTCCGATTACCACAAATAGGGTATTCTTTCGGTATCAAATTGCATCTTTTTGTTACGTTATTTAGCTCATTTTTTGAATTTCTCAAAAGTTTTTCCATAAATGTATTTATGGAACGATAAAGTGCATGCGATAAAAACATTTAATTGCGAAACACAAAAACTAAATTAATAGAAATAAATATTGAGCCTAATTTACATTTCTGGAAAGAACAAGTTAGCCAATAATAATTACATAATTAATACTAGATATATTACAATTGAAGTTAAAAAATTTAGTTATTATTCTCCGACAGTTCTAATTGTAGTATGGTTTTATCCCTGACTAGCTTAACTACTCAGGTAATGACTTCGCATTTAGTTTGGACTTGAAGTAGGTAATGAAATACTTTCTAGCTTCTTCTTTCAAAAAAAAATTTTTTTTTTAGTGGTCGTGATTCCCAGCAGTAGTCTTACTAAGGTGTATGAGTTTAATGGTCACAGAAATTGTAATGCCAATACTAGTTAAACAATGTTCTAAGGCACTTTTGTCATTAGAGTGCGTTGCGATGGCGATGGAGAAATGGATTCTAGTAAGCCGTAGAATATGTCATTGTTTGAACATCTATCATGATCTAAAGTTTCTTAAAGTACGCTGGCTTAAAATTCTGTTATTTGGGATGATACACAAGATTTTCATTAAGGGCTTTATACTGAGCCTCCTGGTATGCAGAAAGTTTTATTTAAAGTCTTATAAAGTTTTATTAGATGCTGCTACCTCTTTACGAAAATCTTTTAGGCAGCTATCAAGTCATCGTTCGAATTTGTAGTTACATTATTTCATTTCTTAAAAGAAAGGATAGACATATTTTACACAGCAAGTGAAATTTGGTTTGGTGGAGTTAACTCTGACGAAGTACATTTAATCGACTGACTCATAGTCTACAGTTAAAGTCTCCAATGGACGCTGGTGGATGACTATTAATCAGTATCAATGTGATAATAGAAGATACTAATAGAAATTAAAGTACATACTTGACTTGAGAAAAAAGCCAAATTGTCAAAAATAAAACTTGAAAAACGCAACCAGTCAACTCGACTTACACGTAATAATTGTATAAAACTTAAAGATAATTAAACATTTGCATAACGAAATATTTACTGAAATTAATAAAATTAGGAAAAATATGAGGAATAAAAAAACACACTGATAACTCTTATCACACACATTATATTAATTATTAATCATTCTCGGTACTTAAAATATTAATTATAAATCTTAAGTATTTTTTCTTACTATAGGCGAGAAATAAGGATACCTACATTAATATATGAATATGTTTTTTCTAATTTATAAGATAAAATTAATGAATTGCAGAAGTATTCGAAGTAATAGGCGTACAGCAGTTTCCGGAATAATTACTAAAGTTATTCGCAAATGTTATCGATTTCACCTAAGACAAAGTATCTAAAGAAAATCTCCAATCTGATATGATAATGAGCCTATCGTTTGAGTGCACTAACGCAGTAAACATATTATTCAATATCGGCCACTATATAATTATCACTAAAATCAAGTACATTAAATACAATCAACTTTACCATTGATCTACTGATCGTACAATCTTCTATTCTTTGTTTTCCATTATTTATTATTTTGGCCAAAGCCAATTCTGAATTTTTAAGAGTATTGGTTTCTTCGGAAACTTATTGAAAATATAGCTCTTCGAACTCGGAACAATAATTTCATTCATCATTATATAATTTTATCTTCTGTATTAATTTCTAGTTTTCTCCCATGACGAATTGATATGGTGACGCGGTCCAATATATGACAAACACACAGGCGCAAACGATATATCCAACGCGATCCTAGTCAACCACCGTGATGGCGTCCACCGTTAACTCCAACTCTCCAATGGGAAGGAGCGACAGGGGGATGGCCGGCCGAACCGGTGCGCGATCGCGCTGAGTGTGGCCCGATAACTGTTCCGTCGATCATCATTGTAATTACTCTTGTTCCAAAACAATACTCACGCACTTGACCGTCCGTTTGTTTCGTTTAATATAAAGGTATGCCAGCAACTTTGTATAAAATGTTGTTATAGTTTAGACATATATTATTATTCCATGATATTTCACGAAAGAAAATCTCAGCTGACAGTGATCCATAGAGTAGATTATAATATTCACTCAATATTCACGTGTGACCAATTATTATTGTTATTACTGGTTAAATATATAGGCTTGTCAGCGACTTTATGATACGCAGATGTCATGGCGGCCACTGGCAGTGGCCATTCATTATCAATTATTACCATTAACAAATAACAGTAATAATTGGTCACAGGCATAGACGTAAATTATAAATCTATGGTCACACGTGAATATTGAATGAGATATTTCACATGATTTAAGCAGTTCATAATAATCTACTCTATGGATCACTGCCAGCTGAGATGTTCTTTCGTGAAATATCATGGAATAATAATACATGCGCAAACTATAACAACATTTTACAAAGTTGCTGACATACCTATATGTTTAGCCATGGTGTATACTAGCTTGTGTGTTAGGATGGCTTCCGAGTTGCTTAAAAACCGGACTGGGCCCTCTGCGTTTATTCCTACGAATTCAGGTAGGGACGCGCGTGTAGCTGTTAGGTCCTCGTATGGTATTAAAACCGACCGTTCTTGTGCGGCTGATATGTGTGTATGTAGTCCCAGGGTGTATGTAGTCCCTTAGGTACGTCATTTGTGCGCGTACTTGTTGATAGGGTTATTTATCGAACGAATCGCGCGGTAAATAAGTACTGTGCGGAATGACTAATACATTTTGCCATGCTGTGCCGCGTAAGACATATCGCGTGGTGCGCGCACAATTGCTCGAACATAGTCGCCTGTAGTTGCGCGCCTCAACCAAACGTGAAATGCTAATTAATCATTTGAATGATTTCTTAAAATAGCAACGGCAGAACAGAAAGCTTAAGTAAATTATTAATTTGTCATTACGTATTATTTATGAAATCATGACCATTTAAATTAATTAATTTAACTGTTTATTGTTTAGTTTCACTAAATGTTGGATATTTTCATTTATAATTAATACCTAATTACCTATAGGCATATTAAAATTGAAATATTAACATTTTTGTATGTTTATTATAAAAATAAAAAACATATTGTAGGTAACTTAAATAATCAATATAGTTATTATACTACAATATAAATTTAATAATTATGAAATTATTTACGTTCTTCATTATCAGAATCATCATCATCATCATCTTCATTTTCATTCTCGTTATTATTTAATACTTCGACTTAAATGAAAAGTACAATTATTAATACTTATGTTAATGATTGCACCTAGGTCTTATTCTAGAGCGCAGTAGGGTCTATTCTGCGTAATTGGGAATACAAGATACACACTTGATAATCGCTATTTAAGCAATTGATTCTTATATAATATGTAAAATTAATTGATATATTTATATATTATATGGATGTTATAAATTATAACCAAAAGTCAAATTCGTAATTTATTAATGAAAAAAAAATTATATATTAATTATAGATTTTTAAGTTATTTTAAAATTTGGCCTAAAGGAACAAAAATGCGTAGCTGATAAAAATCCTCAGAATAAGCCCTGATTGCATCGTATTTAAGAATATATTGACTAAACACTGATGAAATTGATTAAAGTTGATTAATTTTTATTAATATGCAAATATAGTATTTATAGTTGATGTTGAATTAAAAGTAATATGATGTAGAAGAAACTTTTTCTATGTTTGAGATAGCATTAAAGGAAAAAAATATTAGATTAATTTATATTTCTAGTATAAGTGTATAACAAAAGTGTTATCAATTATTCGTTCATAGTTAAATGAGAAAATACACAATTATTACAGGAATAATTAACAACAATTACGTAGTTACAGTTCAATAATTATTATTATTTTCTAGCGTAATAATAAAAATTATAATTCTATTGGGTTTAGTCATAAATTAAGAATACCGGTTTATTGATGTATTTTTTAAGGAAATCATAAATCGTTTAAATTATAAAAAATGAATTGATATTTGTTTATTCATAATTATAATGTAAAAGATAATATATTCGATAAAACTAGAAATTAAAACCACTTATGTTAGTAAATAATAGTAAATATTCACTGAAGATAAACATTTCTAAATGTAAAATGTTACTTATAAAAAAATAAAATATAAAGGAAGAATATATTACCATTTGAATTAAATGAAACGCCTATAAAAAATAAAAAAAACATTAAATTATTACTATAAAATAAAATAAAACTTACAGATAAAAACACAATATATTTGATAAAAGTACAGCTGTAATGGTATTCAGATTGTTTATTTAGGAATGCTCAATGCGAATTTTAATTACTTTTTTCTTTAGTTAATTTTGGTTTATCTGATTTACCTATAACAGGAAAAATAATCTTTAATTTATCTTTGATTGAAGGTTACCTAAATTTATAGATTAAATATACTATAGATATGCAATGGCCATGTTGTAATTTTCAGCACATATAACATAAAAATGTTAGTTTGGATTTGGGTCCCTGGCACTTTACAAACGGAAGTGTGGTGGAAACGCGTTGTATAACAAAATAAAGAATAAAACATAAATGAACACCACGAATTAAGATTGTACTGTCTTAATTTATGATGAACACTGTCTTCATCACATATGTTCGATGTTTAAATCCATTCCATTGACATAGAACCTAGTTAGAGATAATATTGTTCACTAACCAGTTTTTCCATGGTGCGGTAAATTACATTAGATTCTTAATCGGTAACAGTATTAAATAAATATTGAATAATACGAGTATGTTAAAATTATATTTTATAATTCATTATTGAGAAATTATTAATATTATTAGAATTACATTTAATCATAAATACAAAGGCTATGTAAAGAGGGAAAATTGTTTTTTGTTATAGCTGTACACCACTTAATACATGGAACGCGCATTGCATACGATTCCCTATCTAAAAAAGTCTCCCATGTGGAGGCTGCCATTTTGATTCTGTAAGTGGTTTATTATCGCATAATCTACATCTATATCCATGTCATATTAATTTATTTCCATGACATTATTTTCTTTGAAAAATAATAACATATAAATAATGTTCCTTCCATGCAAATGGAATCAATATGGCGACGTTCGGTAATAGTCCACTTTTTACGGTTCTATACGCGTTCCATGTATTCAGTTCAGTGCTGTACACATAGTATAATATAGTACAATATTATACTACAATAGAAGCAAAATATTAATTTATTATAATATAATTAGTATACGATTGTACAGTCGCAAGATATTCTTTCCGTGTTATGCCTTTTGTGGTCATACAATTTATTTTATCGTAATACGCTTATGAAGATATAATAAAATCAAAACTGTTTTATTTAATTACTTATATTAACTGACTAATCTCATTCATATAATAAATTACAATGTTTCTTAACAATTTCCAAATTTTCAAATTATCAAAAATTGAATTATTATTTGAAACAGTATTATTTTGATTAGTTAAATGAGTTGAATGTTTACAAGTGTTGGCGTAGCGTTCATTCCCTTAGGCAGTTGACGCGTGATACTTTGAGCACGGGGAATTCGGTGGTAGTAAATAAAAAAATTCAATAAGATGTGTGTGTGTGTGTGTGCGCGCGTGTGTGTGTGTGTGTGTGTGTGTGTGTGTGTGTGTGTGCGTGTGTGTGTGTGTGTGTGTGTGTGTGTGTTGTTATTTATTATACATTTACCGTACACCTACGGCAATTGAATAGTCGGATATAAAAATTGGAGGAAAGTGTGGAAATAGCTTTCAACAAGAATATACAGTCAGGACATACAATTAAATACACCGCAATGTAGTCGCTGGATCTACTTGGTTATCGAAAGTCCTGGACGCAGTGGAAATCTGAGCGACCGAGTTTTGAACCACGTCGAGCAAGACGTTGCCGTGAACGGACGGCGGGATTGCGGACACAACACACAACAGCGGTGCCCTCAATGGACAGTCGCGATCGAACGAGCGGTCACAAATCACGGCCGTAACGATCGGTAAGTAGTAGAAGGGGAGGATCACCTTCGCTATTAATAATGACAGTCGAACGTGACAATGCCGTAGCACTTCGCACGGATCTGCGACGGAAATGTTTGTCGAGCAAGACAAGGTAATATTAAGACGCAGCCGAACTTAAAATAATGTTGGTATTCTGGTGAACGTCGGCGATGGAAAGAAAGAAAAGGAAGGTGGCGAGAGGGATCCCGTGGCTGTGCGATCACAGACGGCGGCCGGGACGGTTAATTCAGTGTCGCCAACCGCAAATCCCTTCGCGCGTAAACGTTTACATCAGTGACCGATGATGACTTTCTGTCGACCATTACGTCGGGTGCGAACAACGACGGTTTCCGACAATCAAAATATGAACATTTATTTCTAGATACGCTCGTAAAAAAAATTAAAAGCCGTACAATATTAACAATAATTTACTTCAAAATTTCTAAAATATACCTCTCATAGTCGATAACCCATTGAACAGTTTCGACAATTAACCATGTTGTTCGAATTATGTGAATTCTTTTTATGTGTTTAAATAATAATATATTACTATTTATTATTTAAGAAATATTACATAACATTACATAAATAATATTATTGAATTTTAATATTTTATTTTTTACCCAAAATAGCACCCCAAAATATTCATAGATGATGTTAAATTTTATTCATTACACATATTCTACAGAAAATATTCAATATACATACAATAATATTATATTAATAGTTTTGTTATTTATACCAATATACTCGTAAAATAAAATAATTTAAAATTTAATGTTAATTTAATTTAAATAATTTATGCATATTTCATAATTATTTTGATCCTTATAATTAAATAATATACCACTACTAAATTTTCAAACATTAACCTATCTGAGAACCGAAGGGACGAAAGAGGAACTCTATTTTTTATGAATGTACATTGTATAGAGTCCGGCAGTGAAACGTGATGATTTAAGATGAAGATAAAAAATTGTAATTAGATGATAATAACGATGGTCTTCGGTCCATCATTATCATCAGAACCTACCATTTAGTAACGTTGTATTGTTGAACGAGTAAATAATATGATTTCGAAGTAAAAGCGTATTACAAAAAATGTTTTACTCAAACAAATCGTCATTTTTGACGACATTTCGAAATACAACAAGATAACGTAGTTCGAACATAGGTAAACTATATCGAGAAAACTGGATTGACGACTAAAATCAGAGGTGGGAGTGCAATAACAATTGAAATCTCTGAAAATATCAAACGTGTTCGATAAGCTATGCAAAATAATTTTCATCAATTGATGTGCTTCAGTGTTTGAATAAAAATCGCAATTTCGATAATACGCTTTAACTGCGAAGCTATATTTTTCACCCATACACCTCACATCGTTACTAAATTGTAGGTTGTACAGATAACAACGGACAGAAGACCGTCGCCCAATCACCAAATTACAATTTTTTATTTAAATCTCAAATCATCCCGTTTCACAGCCGGTCACTGTATTTCCATTAGTTATAACTTTTAAACTTATATACTTTACGTACACTCGTGCTCTAGCTCAGTTGGGATTTGGAAATAAGCTTCGTTCAGCAGAGATTCATTACTATTTATTTATTATTTTTTTATAGCTAATCAACGCTAATACTATAACTAACAACACGACTGTGATGCTTTAAAACGGCAAACGATAGTAATTATTATTGCGCCACCAAAAATCTGACCAGTGAACAATCTATAGTATTTATAACCAATATCCATTCTGAGCCTTATTGACAGAAAAATGAACTAAATAAAAAGCTGCACCCATTCCATAAACATTATTTATTTAAAGTATATTTAATGTATGCTAAAATCAATGGTTATTGTTATGTTTTTGTATAAACTGTAAATTATCTTTTTAAATAAATTTAAGAACAAAAACTAAAAGATTTTTAAAATAAATAACACTTAATAATTAATTTAATTAGTTTTTATAATAAAAACTTTAACAATTTTTAGAAGGAAATTTTAGATAGATCAAAACATAAATCACAACAAATATCACAAATTATTTATATATTTGTATAATTATTCTAATCAATTTAGAAATGTCAAATAAACATTTTTATTACCTTTAAAAGACATGCTTTTAGCTAAAAACAGAAAAAGTTTGCTGTAGATTAATCTATAATAGATATTCTTACTGATTTCGGGAAAAAATAATGGATCGATTATCACGAATAGGGTATGCTTTCGGTATCAAATCATGTTTAGTTTGAACTTTATTCAGCTCATTTTTCGAATTTCTCAAAAGTTTTTCCTTGAGAGAAGAAAAACGACCAAAATATGGCGGAAAATCGGCAAAATTATGGTTTCTTTTATTTTAAATTTGTTTATTTCGTGATATTTAATTGAGCTTCGATTTTAGGAACAGTAAAATTTTTTTGAGTATTAACATAAGTAATATACAAAGGAATACAATTTTGGAACGGATTGGTTGATATTTTAGCGAAATAATAGAGCTTTGAAATTTTTTCCAAAAATGTTTAATATTACATGCTATTTTGAGTTTAACGGGTTGAAAATTTTTATTAAGAATTGTATTATATTGAGTTTAGCTTATAACAATATTTTGTAATGCAATATCATATCAAATCTTAATTATAATAAACCACTAGTTTCTCTGAGGATCGAAGGGATGAAGGAGGAACATTCAAAATCGGCGTTCCCACTTTTTTTTACGCGTATTTCTTAAAAAAAAATTATTGATACTTTGGTCAAATCCGTTTATAATTAACTGTTGCATTTTTATTTCCTTTTAAACTAACTGGTGTATAAATCATTAAGAAAGGTTGCATATTTCGCTGCAGTAAAAGTCTTAGACCGGGCACAGGTTTTTTCAATGAGGTTACAGTGCAGTGTGAATATGGTAGGAAAACTGCAGTGCACTGTTTTTTTCACTGCATACGCACACCAAAGCATGTCAAAAATGTGACAATGCGACGAGAATAGTTGTTTCGCTCATAATACCTAAGAATAATAACCTAACCTAACCTTGTGCAGTGAAAAAAAAAAGCCCACTGGTTATATTTAAGCGGTGTACAGCATCGACTCCGTGGATTCGTCACCACCGCACTACATGTCATCTGTAAGGGTAACCACTAACCAGATGTGGTTCAATTTTAAAGTCCACAGCAAGCGAAAAAATTATATCACACACTCATTTCACTGCCACCGCACTGCATTGGTGTGCGTCGTCACTTAATGAAACTATTAGGTAATCAATATTTAAAAGACAACCAGTATAATAATTATAGCACCTATATAAGTACAGTTATTAAAAATATGTAATAGTATTATTAGTTTTACACTGTGAATTAAATAATAATAAAATTAAAATAAAAATAAAAATAAAAATAAATCACCTAGTGATTTTAAACGATTCACTAAATTTGTATAAAAAAGATAAAAAAAAAATATAGATTAAATTATGATAATTATAAAGATAATGAAAAAACATAAAATAAAAGTAAAAAACAATTATCAATTTCGTTATGTATATTATAAATTTATTTTTGAAGTTTAAACTGTTTAAGATATTAATATATTTTAAAAGGTTTATGATACTTGAACATACGTTTATTTAAACTTAAAGTAGAATTTAAAATTTAAGCTGGGTTAAATATGTTTTTCATTTATTCTTTAAAATATAATTAAATTGTATGAAATAATTAATTTGTTTTACAAAAGTGATCGAATTAATGATTAAGTAATTTATTTACTACAATTTTCTATTACAACAAAACTTAATTAATGTATATTAATAACTGCTGAACATGTTTAATAATTTTAAACCATTATGCATTTTCCCAATTAATAGTATATACCAATAACAATACATCTAATAATAAATTAAATTGGCTTAATGACATTTGTTCAGTTGATAATAAAGAATACGAATTATTTAAATAAACGTATAATTTAATTTATTATGTTGAAATTAAGTTTAAAATGAAACATTCTAGTAGGTAAATAATAAAATATAACGTATTATATAAAATAATTACTTGAATCTACTGGATAAGCTAAAATAGCTAAGACGATTACAATTTTTAAACATAATTTACTTGTAGACATATTCATGATAAGTTTTTAAGTCTAATAATGAACGTTCTGGATACTAAATGTTTTGCGATATACAATAGAAATTTGTTTGAGACTCTTTTATACCTAGTTATTTATAGCATATAATATAATAATTATGTAAATACAATTGTGTATACAGTTAAAATATTAAATATATAACATATATTTCCTACATAAATTATATTATATTATATAGTTTATTCTAGATTGTGATAAGTGGCATAACATTAATATTCCGAAATACTTTTAATAGCATGACATTATAATGCCATCATATTAGTAAAATATAAAAATGACCTAATGGCATTAAAGTGTTTCACAACAGCATTTAAATTCATAATAATAAAATTATTAGTCATACTCTAAATTCTATGCTATGAGAATGAAATCAGAACGTTAACATTTTATAACATAGGCGTCAACTATGCCATCAGAGATACGATTTATTCTTAAAGAACATGTATTCACTTTTTAAAAATAAAATAACCTATCTGTATATTATAAAATAAATGTCAAAAAAATTTAGCAAATTTTAATTAATTCTTCCATCATAATTAATAATTAAATTTTAAAAATATTTCAATAATAATATTGATAATAATATTAAAATGTGATAAAATAAATTAAAAATATGCAAATAATTTTAATTACATCATTATAATTTAAAATATAGTCTCCCACTTGGAACCCCCATATATGAAATTTTTATATTTTATTATGGCAATCGTTTGTGCTTTATTAGGATTTAATTGTGCTGTTTATGAAGACAATAGTGTTACTCTTAAACGAAAATTTTACAACTTTTAAGTTTTAGGACCTATAACAATTTTTCTCCATTTTTAAATCTACATTATTTAAAATTAAAAATTTTGAGACTTTAAGAGTTTAAGTCTATCCTCATACAATTTTCGATAATATATAATTTGTATTTTTTACCTTGTAAAAATGTTTTAATCTAACCTTGTTACAGCAAACTTTGAAATGTTATTTTATAATAATTACAATAAATTTAAAATTTAAAACATGCAGCATAGAGCTGGACCATATTATTATATGTATTAACATAATTATTATCATATACCTACGACAAAATGTTTACCTATTACATTGGTTTTATCTTTTATGTATTAATAAAACAAGGCTTAAGGCTTTAAGCTTTAAGCTTTAAGGCTTCGTTCAGAATCGTTTCTTCGAATACAATATCATTGCTTTTAAATCTCAACAATAATATAGCATAATATATTAATATTCATCCATCCATTATCTTTTCAAAGATTAAAGGGACAAAGAAGAACCATCCAGAAGTGACTTGGCCGGATTTTTCTATTTGGAATAATATATTATAAATCGAATTTTAATTTTTTTAAAACTATTTCGATAGTACCAGACTTCGAAGCAAAAATCAGTTATTAATAAAAAAAAAAACATTTTACATGTAGTACGTAAAAATGCACATATGTACCTATCACCTTTATATTTATAAATGTATTATTAAATATAAAATAAAAATAGTTATTCAAATATTGTGATAATAATAAATATGAAAAATACAATACAATCGAAATCACGTCATATTTACTTTTAATACGTATTGCATAAACCATAATGCCTTGTATTTACATAATTCTAGTATCGAGACCAAAATTTAGGTTATATTTATATTACATTTTTTTTTTGCTTAAACCAATTGAATAAACATATATTTAACTATTGAATATTAAATGTTTTATCAAATAACATAAAAATAAAATATATTAAAAACGATTTTTAGTTAAAATATATTTCATAATTTTTAATTAAAGTAAGTACCAAAATAATATAGATTTTAGAGTTATCCAAGAGTATACTTATAGCTACAATAAATCTTATACTTTTAATACAAATTTATGTTTAATTTTTTTTATATTTTTTTTTTTAAAGTATAAATTTTGAAGAGCTACTGGGGAAAACATATAAAGAAAACATACTATTAAAGGAACTGCTGTCTACTATTATATAAGGTTTATACTAGAACAAGAAAAATCACTACGAGTAAAACAGCAGAAATTCACGGAATCTACATTTTTGACCAACATGAATTTTATTATTTTATAATAAGTAATTTTTCTGCTGCACCTTATTTGATAAATAAATAAAATGTAGAAAAATAAATATTTTCATATATCCAGAGATGATCCCATTAATTTCTACGAGAGTGTTATAAGTCAACGAATACTAAATATATTACCTTTGTATGTAAATACAAAGGTGGAGGGAGTGTTATTCGAAAATATCAAATTAAATTACAAATATTTAATTTATATTTTTCTAGAATATTTCCTATCTCATATTACCACCAACATCAGTTTTCAATGAATGACAACTATAATAGGCAATCGTAATATATAGGTATAAGAAAATATTATAAACATTAACGTTTATAAATTACTAACTATCTAACTACTATCATTACAAAATAATTGTCTTACATAAAAGTAAGTTTATTTTACCTGTTGCAAACAAATTCGGGTTTTTATTCACTACAGAAAGTCATGTGGCCTGGTCATATTGTGTATGTATATGTATATACCTTAATATACCAAATGGAACCCTGTTTCATTTATCACATAGCTGGTGTGAATGGTAGGTGATCGAAATCTATGGTTGTGTAGAACTAGGGTAGCCGCCCCATATAGATGATTGGTAAGGCGAAGAAGGGGAAGAAGAATACTTAAGTTCTAAAAACATTTGTATACGTATAGGAGAAACGACCAGCCAGTGCCAGTGTTAATAATTCAAAAATAATTCATGGCGTTCTATATGCAACTTATTAGACTATCTTTATGAAAATTAAGTAGCCTATTTTCAATTTTAAGGCTCAAATTTTTTTACAAAATGGATATTTCTTCGAGAAATAATCGTAAAATATTCGATAATAAGCGTCCGAACGCTAAATGTCAAGAAATATTAATTTAGCGAATAAGCAAATTTTGCACTGATAAATAGTTACCATTTTACCAACATAAAAGACATTCGATCTGGCTAAGTCGCCAAATAGATGCCTAAATAATATGTTAGTCGGACGCCAAGTAAGTTACTGTACAAAATGAATTTACATCGTATAGGTTTAACTATGCACAATTTCTGTTTATTTATACACTTTATTTGTGTCACCTGTTGTTTATTATTAATTGGGTACTCAACGTATAGATTTATCATTGTTTAATAATAACAATTATAATGCCGAAGTGTAGAATATATAAAATAAAGATAAATATTTTTAAAAAAAATGTATTCCGTTTATTAAAAAAAAAAAAGCAAATAATATTATATTTCAATGATCAATGTGAACAATTTTCAAAATTATTCTTTTTTGTAGTCGAAAGTATACAATGTGATCACGATAATTGTAAACATATAATGAGTTTATAGAGACTTATTATATTTGAATGGATTTTTTTTAACGAACAGAAAATTCATTTTTAAAAAAATACAGAATTAGAAGAATATTATTTCGATTAGTTTCAGGCAAATTATGTAGGCATGCACATCATTTTATTTTTATAATCTATACTTTTTTAAATGGCAACCTACTATTTTGATCACTAATTAACTTTCTTTGTTTTTTTTTATAATTTTTGGGTGGGAAAATCAATTTATTAAATTAAAAATTAGCAGAGTTAGAGCTACCTATTTGAATATTTGATACTTAAAGTATGGATTATTTGTATATTTAAATTTCTTTAACTCAACTTCAACTTCATGTTAAAAACCTATGATGTTGATTTCATTACTACAAATTATAAAAAAAAAAAAAATTAAACAAAAATCATTTTCAGTAAAAATGGTAAGTTATCATAAAAAAAAGTTGTACAAAATTAATAGAATTAAAATTAGTTTAATTATTTAAAATAAGTATATGATTACATTTGCTGTGTAAAGAAATTAAAGTATTAATTATGTAGCAAATAGGGTTTTTATCACTTAAAATGATCAATTATTGTAAATATTCAAATAGCTCTAACTCGGACAATTTTTAACTTATGAAGTTAATTCTACCATTAAATATGATGAAAATAATAAAAAATAATAATTTTCGATTCAAATGGACTGTTACCACTTAAATAAATATATAGTTTGGTGTGCATTCCCAAAACTAGTCGGTATAAAATTATTCTAATTATGTAAAAAAATGTATTATTAAGTTTGTAACATAGTTAAAAACCTTATTTTTGTAATAAATAATAAAAAATAAATTCTTTATAAAACGATTAAGTGTTTCCAATTATTGTGATCACACTGTATAAATACGCTCATAATATTATTAACTAGCTACTTATTTTAATATTATAATTTCTCAGTTAGGTTAAAAATAACCTAACCTGTGTTTTTGGCACAGAAAATGATTAAAGACTACTTATTATGTTAACATCTATAGCATTTACTACTTTTCTGTCTATTGTTTTTGGTGGTATTTTTTTTTATCTATTGCGTTTTGACATTAAATTGCACAAAATAATAACATAAAAATCAAACATAAGATTTTAATTAAAATACAAATTGTTTACCGTTTATATTACATAAATATATATTATATTTGCTGTATTCGAACAAAGTTCTAAGAATGGTTTAGAGAAGATCATATAATTTAATTACAATTAAATAATATTATGATATAATTAATCATTTATCTTTAGATCCTGAGCGGATCGAGGAATGTATTGTTTCTACAAAGATGTTTTTTTTTTTTTTAATGAATGAACAAATTTTTTTGGGTAGAAATAATTGTCCGATTACCACAAGTATGGTATGCTTTCGGTAGCAAATTGTATCATCTTGGTACTTTATTAAGCTCATTTTTCGAATTTTCCAAAATGTTTTCCCTAAGAGAAGTAAAACTACCAAAAAAAACGGCAAAATTACGATTTTCGTAATTTTTTATTTTTTATTTCATGATTACTACTTGAGTTTTAATCGTAGGGACTTGAACATTTTTTTGAGTACTAATATTGGTAATACACAAGTGTGGTAAAATTTTGGAAGAGATTAGTTGATTATTTGGCTAAATTTAGAGCTATGAACTTTTTACCAAAAAAAATTAGTAATAATTTGTAAATACAATTTTAAGTTTATCGATTTGAAAATTTTATAGAAGCCTTATAATTTATTACTTAATCTTTTTAAAAAATATTTTGAAAATCGTGGCTGACAATTTTTTTATAGGCTTATTATTATTTTTTTTCTGATGTATGAAAACATTTTTTCGGATATAAATAATAGTCAGATTACCACAAATAGGGTACCCTTTCCGTTCCAAATTTCATCTTGATGGTACTTTATTAATCTTATTTTTTGAATTTCCCAATAGTTTTTCCTTGAGGAGCGGAAAATTTTAAATATTTTTATTTCTGTAATAATAATTGAGTTTTGATCGTAAGGACTTGAAAATTTATTTAGCATATGTAATTTACACTCGCGGTAATTTTTGGAATGGATTATCAATATAATATGTTTTTGAGATTCGCTCAAAATCGTTTTTTCTAATGCAATATCATTGCATTAAAATTTTAACAACTATAATAAACCCCAGATTTCTCAGAGAACCGAAGGGACGAAGAAGGAACGTCCACAATCGACTTTCCCACATTTTTTTTTAATTTACAAATAATTTAAAATAATTTAATACATGTCACAACTACAATCTATGTTTAATTTTTATTTTAGGCACTAATAATAGTGATACAATATGCTTTTAATTGGGCAACTTTAATGTAAAATAATTTGTTTGACAATTTATGTAAACACTAAACATATATAATTGAATAAGGAATTAATAAATTTTGGGAGTTTCTTTCAAGAGCAAGGTTAGGTTAGATTAGGCTATTGCGCATTTTGAAAACTCAAGGACGAATCTATTATTGTTGTGTGGAATTTATATTTGTCTACGTTTTGTAAATTTCGTATTAGATAAAGCGTTATTAAAATAATTATGATACATTAGAAATTTAGAATAACTTAATGATTATAAGATGATATTATGGGTGATCGCCAAAATGTACTATAGTGACTAAATAATTTATCATTTAATATTATTATAGTACACATATTGAAATTAAAATAAAATAATATTTAAATGTAAAAATATTATTAAAGTATTTAGTCAAAATGATCTCGAATAATCGACGTGAATCGCATATGGAAATATACAATATTGTCATAGGATTGAGTAATAGTATATCATTATAGTTTTATGAAATTTCCAAACCGTAAAACCCAAATTTGGAAATAATATTGCACATTGTAGAAAAAAAATTATACTTTTGGAAAAAATTCAAAGTTCTATATTTAGTCATGATATCAATGTAACAGTTTCAAAATGTTTTCTCATAATAGATAAAATACTTATGTAAATACTCAAAATACTAATTTGACTTTATTTTTTCTAACGACGGAATGTTCGATTAAAAGTTATATTTTTATCGTCATTGGGGACAAAATGTTAATACAATATTCATTCTTGTGATCATATTTTTCTACTAGGTTAGGTCAGCGTACTATTGAAATATAAAAAAAAAACAATTTTATTTTCTAAATCTAAACAAAATATGGTTACGTGCCAGTGTACTCTATTAATCGGTCATTGGCCACACAAAGGGAGAAAGTAATAATAATAATCAATGGTAGCCAATGGCCATTATTAAAATAAAAATATGTTCTTAAAATGTTAAATTTATTTTTTCAATTTAAAAAATAAAATAACTAATTTTATTAAATTACATAACGTCCTAAATAGTTCAAATTGAATTGCTTAATTAACTTAATAATTTATAGCTTATTTTCCTAAACATCCAATAAAAGTATGACCAAAATTGATCAAATTTGAAAAGGAACGATCTAATTCATAGAATTCATTTTTTTAAAAATTCAAAATGTATATGATCAATGATCACGCACGCGTATTAATTTTTTTTATGAATTACTTGAGTATAATTAAACTAAACCAAATAAAAAACCAGCTTTTAAATTATAATTATTAAACTGGTATTTCTATTAATTATTTTAATGAAATATAATAAATTAACTTTAGTTTAAAGTGTTTAACGAGTTACGTTGATTTATTTTTGTGCATTTAAATTCTAAGTGAAGCGAGAAATGTATTAGTTATACAAAGATTTTTATTATTATTTTTTTTTTTTAAATATTGTTATTTCTAAAAACATTTTTTGGGAAAGAAATAGTGGTCCGATTATTACAAATAGGGTACCCATTCCATACCAAATTTCATCTAATTGGAACTTTACTTAGATTATTTTTCGAATTTATGAAAAGTTTTTTCTTGGGAGAAGAAAAACTACAAAAATATGGCGGAAAATCGGCAAAATAAGGTTTTCGCTATTTTGAATTTTTTTATTTCATGAGAACTCATTGAGTTTTTATTGTAGAGACTTGAACATCTTATTAAGCCTACTCATATAGTATTAAATCAATTTACAAATCATTTTAATAGGTCTAATTCACATTTTACATTAATGTTTGATTTTAAAAGTCTAAAAACACTTTTTCGGGAAGAAATAACTGTCCGATTAACATAATCAGAATATACTTTCGGTAGTAAATTGCATTTAATTGGTACTTTATTTAGCTAATATTTTTTAAATTTTTCTAAAGTTATTCCTTGAGAAAAGAAAAACTATCAAAAAATAACGCAAAAACGGTAAAATTCACGGAAATTGTAATTTTGATGAAATTGATTTTAGATTTTTCGTAATAACTAATGAAATTTAATACGTAGGTAATTGACATTTTTTTGAGTTTTTACATAGGTAATCTACACACGTGGTAAAATTTTAGAATAGATTATCAATATAATATTTTGTTATTTATTGAGTTTTGCTCAGAATCAATATTATTGCATTTAAATTTTTCCTATGATTGAAGGGACGAAGGAAGAACTTAAAAATAGACCTTCTTGCTATTTTCTATTTTAACTATTGTAAACTTAATTATACAGCATTAATTTTCTAGGTTACGTAAGGTCGCCTTAAAAGGATATTAAGCTATTCGAAAATATATCCTTTTTTAATATCAAAACATGATATATTTGTCGTTGGGGGGGGGGGGGGTAGAACCATGAAATTCCCCTGAATACTGTTATTTCGTAGCTACGATTATTTTTTGTAATAATACTCGTCACTCGGGTCTGGTGTTGATATACATAACTAACTCAAATCATCAACTAGCACGTCTTTAAATAATAATAATAATAATAACAATACGATTTAAATAATGACTATTCAGTTGGCCGAGGTACCTTTGTCCGCCAACAGATGTCTGTTAACCGCGTGCGCGGTAGAAATGCGATTAAATTTGGCCGTAGAATCGCGTCTTAGCGGTAAAAATAGACTACGGGCTCGTGCTTACACACTTAGTGCCACATCGCGCAATACACTCTCAGTCCGAGTTCGTAATGTTTTGCTGCCGGCGGTAGAGAATTTATATGAAACCAAAAGGAATCGAATATAATAGAATCAATTATATTTTCACAAATCAAACGAAAACCATCAGCCTCACGATCTTCTGTAGTGAATGAACACTCGAATCCGTTTGCAACAGGTAAAATAATCATACTTTTATGTAAATCAATTATTTTTTAATGATAATGATATTTTTTTTTTCAACTTTAGGGTCATTTCAGTTTTGAATTAGGTCATTTACTTATAGGTATACTATTGTATACTTATTGTAATAAAATAATTAGTCCCAAAAATTAAATATACTTTATTGTGTTATTAATAATTTCTGACAAGTATTTAGATTAATAAAACTATAAACTTTTGATTTACTAATATCCTAAAAACACTTAATAGAGAAGCTATAGTTAGATTTGATAATTTCTAAAACTAAAACAATAAAAAAACGTATATGTACTATATTATATTAATCAAAGAATATAGTATAAAAAAAATTATTAAGACAACCTATATGAAAATATTATACTGTTGTCAAATACCCTTTTAAAGACAGGATTTTATTTCAATATTTGCCTAACATAATCTTATCTTAAAATTTCCTTCACACGAAATTCTGACAAAAAAAAAAAGTACGAGTTTTAACTTAATTTATCGTTTGGATAATCTCTGCCTTATATAAATTTTACGTTATATTTTTTGATTATAAAGTCCTGTATTATATTAAACAATTTATTTTAATAAATTTAAATATAATTTAAATATAGAAATGGATATTATAAATAAAGCTTAAATACTACTTGTATAATATTATTCAAATAAAATATAACAATTACATGTTATAATTAACAACACCTAAAAAGTTAATTGATTAGATTTGTATTTTAGATTCTGAGCAAAGTGAGGTTATTAATAAAGATGTTTTTTTTATTCTTATTATGTTTGAAACTCTGAAGACACTTTTTGGGGTAAAAATAATGTTCCGATCACCACAAGGAATGCCTTAGGGTATGCCTTTGATAGCAAATTTCTCAAAAAAATTTTCTTGGGAGAAGAAAAACTACCAAAAGATGTATGATGTTACAAACATATAATCAAAACATCTGATTTTATTACATATTATTTATTTGTTAAAACAAATAACAAATAAATAAATTACATTTAAAATTAGTATGTAATATATTATAATATACAGAGTGTTCCCTTAGCATATATAACTAATCATATAGTCGTACTCAGTAGAACGTAAAAATGAGAAAATTGTTTTCCGTTTTTTATTAGCTTTAAAATTTCGGACTTAGCATACGTTAAATAATAATAAAAATTAAAAATAACCTATTCCACGTGAATTGTTGAAAAATTCTACCCTAAGTCTCTAATTTATTGGGTCACATCATTATTCACCAAAATGGTGTCAGGTGGTGCTCCAAATCGTATTTATGGTGTGGCATATCATTTTACGTAAGAATTTTACTAAAAATTCCCTGGTAACATTTATTTTTTAAATACTAATTATTTTCATAAATTAAATTGAAAAAATAATTGGAAGCAAGCACTATAAATTATTTTACTTAAAAATGTATATAATGTATTAAAATTTCATATATTCGTGTCATACAGGTTTATAAACATGATTAATCTAACTTACAAAAGGTTTTAAAAATATACTATTTATGTCATTAAAAACTATATTTATTGAAATTATAGTATAGAATCATTGTAGAATTCAATATTTTGTAACATTGATACATTTTAGCAAAATTTTATTTCAGTCAATGTCGTATTATTTAAAAATTAAATTAGGTATATCTTGTAGATTTAACTGTTATATTTTTATATTAATAAATTAATAATGACGTATTATACCAATAGTGAATATGCAGATATGATTTTATTACTTAGTATGTAATTCTATTTTGTAAAAAAATATTTGGTTTAGTTTACTACAAATCGTTTTAAAAAGTACCATCCATAATATTTATTATTAGGATTGGATTGAAATAGCTCAATTATGAGAAGAGAGATTTTTTAACCATAACATACCAAATTAATAATAGAGAGGACCTATTAGCAAAAATTATGACAGTGGCTAATACAATTAGAGAAACACCAGAACTATTAATTCGTGTCTGCAACTTAAATTTACAGTTAGGGTTACAAAAATGTATTGAAGTTTAGGAATGACATTTTGAATAATTATTTTAAATAAAAATGTAAATTTTAATTTAAAAAATTAATTTTTTGAAAAAAACTATTTTATCTATTTCATAGTAACAGCTTAAGATTATTTTTTCATACAAGCGCGTTTAATTACAAGATAAAAAAAATGTATTTTTAATTTATTTAAGCAATATTATTGTAATTGAAAAATAAATGTTACCAGGATATTTTTGGTAAAATTCTCACCTAAATTAATGTGTCACGCCCTAAACACGATTTGTGTTTTACATATTAGGGTAGAATTTTGCAATAAATTACGTGGAATGGGTTATTTTTAATTTTTATTATTATTTATCGAGACCGAAATTTTAAATCTAATAAAAAACGGAAAACAATTTTTTCATTCTTTCGCCCTACTGAATACGAGTATATTATTAGTTGTTTGTGCTAAGGAAACATCCTGTATATATATATATATTTAATTTTAAAGCTTTAAAGTAATTAGGAACTTTAAATAATATATTATATAATACTTTTTATTTAAAATATAATAACTATAGTTAATTAAAATTAAAATAAAAACATATTTAATGCTTACCTAATGAATGGTATACCCATCAGAGATATGAGGTATAATAATGTTCTACAAAGTGGTCTAAATTACATATTACAATATTAATAAAATTAGAAATGTATTTAATTCCTATAATTTTTAAAACACGAAATTCTGATCATTCTGTATAACTATAATATAATTTTTTTCTATCTAGATGATGGACAACACTTATTAGTGAAGTAGTGACTATATTAATATAATTTCATAATGTCATACAATATTATTCAAATTTATCGAAATAATGTCCCGATAATAATAATAATAAACATTTTTATAAATCCAAAATTATATCTAATAGATATCTATTAAATATTTGTTAAAAAATTATCATTAAATTAACACATTTTGTTAAAATATACGAGTACTAAGTATAGTTATAATTATTATAAATTTTTTTTTAAAAATTAATTTGTCAATAATAATTGGTTCATTAATTTAAGTTAATATTTTAGTAAACGTAAATTTTTGTTCTAAATATTAGTACAATAATATGAAATCAAAAATAACAATAAAACGAAAATTTTAAGGTACTGAATAGTGTAAATTTATTATCCAGTTAAATGCAATTTAATTTTAAACATAAAAGCTTAATTGTTGTTTACCTATTCTTATACATACCTATATATTAAACTTTTTGATAATTTATTGCTATTTATTATTGTAGACTTATTTTCTTCGATGGGTGCAATATGGAGTCGTCCGGCAGATATACCGGCTTTACCTGCTCCAGTAATAACTTTTAAAATGTTTACATCCAATCATAAAGTAATTTTATTTTTTGACTATTATTAGGAACTTATTATTGAATCTTTCGATAAAACGAATATTGTTGAGTCAGAAGTTAAAGATCCTGATGAGTTTGACAAGTATTTGTCTAGTATACGTGAACGTCGACACGATGCTCTTGCATCAATTAAAAACGAGATGAATAGATTGAGGGAGTATAAAGAAGAACTAGAAATGGTAAAACAAGAAAAATCAGGATTAGAGCAGCAAGTCAAAGCCTTGAAACAAGTTGCAAATATCAGCAATGATATGTTAAAAATCAGAGAAGCACAGGTGAATATATTATATATCTTAACAGAATGATTTAAATATTTTAACTGAATATTTTATTAATATGTGAACATAATAGGTGAATGATTTAAAAAAACGATTAAAAGAAATGGAAACACATGCGGACGAATGTTTAGCTGATTTACGGGTAGAGTACCAAAAACAAATCGATAATATTAGAAATTTACGACAGCTTTACGAAGAGAGAGCAGAAGCTGCAGCTATGGGCCACGAAAGAGAAATTAATAAAGAAAGAGCTAAAAACTCTGTACTAGAAGCTAAACTTACAGAAGAACTTAACAGTAAACAGGGCATGAATGAATTTATAGTTAAACTTGAAACTGAAGTTCAAGGAAAGCAAACTGAGTATGAACAAATGAGAGCAAAATATTTAACTACATCTGCAGATAGAATGAGCCTTGCATCACAAATGTCTTTAGTTAATAATTTATTCTCTACGTTACTAACTGGTGACGAAGGACCTGATTTTGATCGATTTGCTAGAATGTTAGAAGATAACAGAGAGTTAATATCTGATCTGACATTTAATGGAGATATTAACGAAACAGCTTCTGTGTTGATGGATATAGCTGGTGACACATTAGAACGTTCAGAACAAGTAGAATGTACGTCAAATCGTGAAAAAATTGCTTCAAATTTACCAAAAGTTTGGAGGATACTCGTGGAACTACTCGGTCATTATGATGATAAAACCTCAAACGAATCTAAACCAGATGATGAGAATGAATCTAGAGCTGCTACTGTAAGTAGAACATTTATAAAACTGAAAGATCTAATACTCGAAAAAAATGCATTAATAAAAGACATCGGGAGGCTGAAAACTCTTAATAACCATTTAGAGTCTAGACTTGATCATCAGCAACAAAGGCTTTCAAATGTATCTACGGAACTATGCAAGGCTTGGAGTGCTGTAGCTAAACTTAATGCACAACATAGGAAACTACATACTCATGAAAAGATTTTAAGATACGAATTGCAACATAAGAGAAGTGTATTAACTGAGTTAAAACAAGAACTGGAGTATTGTAAAGAGAAATGGGATCAAGCTAGAATGAAGAATACACAATCTGAACAAGATTGGCAGTCATTACGAGAAGAATTTGCTCGAAGGAAGTGTAGTACATCAATTGAAAGTGGATTTGAAGATGAAGAGAGCCGGGGGACTGTTGCTGATAGTGGCGCTTGTAGTGACGAAGATGAGAATTGGTTAAAAACATTATCAATAGAAACATTACCATCAGAATCCAACGAAGAAGATTATTCAGAAACAAAAACGAATGGAATTAAAAGGTTGGGAGAACAAAGTAGATCATTGCTCAATCAAATGGTACGTACTTCACGAACGAGTGATTCCATTAGTGAACGACTAGAAGAATTACAAAAGCAATATGGACGGCCTGGAAGATCAAACAGGACATCAGAAAATGAAGAACCAACTTCACTTGAAGATTTAGATTTGATACCAGAAACTTTAAACCCATTGGTTTCACAATCAAATGTAGAAAATATATTAGAAACAGACGAATCTGTCATACGACCCAATGATGTAGAAATACATCAGGCAGATACAGCTGTATTAACGCCAGAGGAGGAAGAAAGACTACAACGAAGAGCCGCTAGATTAAAAAGATTGGAAGAACAATGTTTAGGATTATTCAGACAGGTAAAATAAAAATAAAATATTATATTATACTATTGTTTCCATATAAGTAGAGTAGGTGATGCAATAATTTTTAAATACAAATTTTATATAATGTCAAGCATAGCGTAATAAAAATACAATCAAATAATTAATATATATTTATAATAATATAACTAATAATCATTAGTCTTTGTTTATTTCATATTTTCTTAGGTGAGTGATACGAATGCTAGAAGTGATGTGATATCAGGTCGACTGGACGAGGTGCATGCTAGACATGTAGCCAGATCCACTGATCACCAAACTACATCCAACACTGACATTAATCCTTTAGATGAATCATTCGAAAGATCGTAACTAGGAATGAAATGAACACATAATAATCACTGGATTATAATTTAACGTTTTTATGTATGTATATATTTTGAATGAAAAACTACAGAAATTATATCATCAATATCTTAAAACGTGTTATATTTCCGAATACTTAATATTACTATTATAATAAACATTAAAAAAAACAATATATATATAATAAACAATAATTGAATACATAACTAATTATTTTAAAATTACACAATTGCTATTATTATTATTATTCTATAATTCTATAATAGTTAGAAGAAGAATATTGCAAGAAAATATAAAAATTGCTACTACTTTATATTATTATAACTTTTTTTTCATTCATTGGTATAATTAATGATTTTAATGATATATTAATTGTTAAAATAACTAGTATTCTATACTTAATAATATTATTATTATATTATAATAAAGTGTGAATTTAAAATATTTGTGATTTTGTATCAACATGTTGTATTGATTTTATATTATTTTTTAATCGTTATTAATTACCCTAAATATAATAATATATTAATTTTAGTAACAGGTAATCTCTGAATCAAATTTATTTTATTTTTTTATAATTATTTAGAATTTTTACTTTTTCAAATTTTCGTTTACTAGTAAAGTATTTTATTTTTATCATTTTATTTATACCTACCTATTTAATATAATTAATTTCCAATAAATACATGTACCTATGTAACAATCAACAAAAACATAGAAAACAAATGTGTTTAATAGCATTATTTGTAGTTTAACAAAAGAAATTATTAATCTTACTTATTTACGGAATAATTTTATGACTTTAGAAGAGTTATTAAATATTTTATTTAATATGCATGCATTATTACTTTTTTTTTATGCTAATAAGTTACAAACCTAATGCAAATATTATTCTCTACACAACGGTTAATACCTATATAATATTGTTTTCATTAATTATCTCAAATCACAAAGTATAATAGAAATAATAATAACAATAATTTTTTCTACATCATACGTTTAATGACTAAACAAAGGACATACTAAGAATAATTAGTATAGAGATATAATGAGTTCGAATAAAATATAACGATTATAATTATAACCTACTTCCTAAAACTTTATTTCTCAACTAAGTAGATAAAGTACTTAATAAGATATACTATTATTGTAATAAGTAAAGAAGATTAATTGTTACGTCCATTATGTATATGATTTTTCCTTCACAATTTTTAATATTATTTAATTACGAAAAATCATATTTGATATATATTTCAATATTTTAAATGATGTTGAAAGATGGTGTTTAGTTGAATGATGTCTTGCCAAAAATGAAATTTCCTAACGCCGCTGGATCTTCAGAAGCGAAAAATTCCACCCAGTATTTAGCGAATTGATCGTGAGATACTTGAAGCGTACCATCCTGTATGAGTAAAATAAAAAATTAAAAAATCAGATACAACGTTAATTACGATTAAAGATTAAAATATTTTATATTTTATAGCCTTAAACTTATTGAACGACAATAATATATAAAAATACAAAAATTTAATTTGTGTGGAATAATTGTTGAGCAAAATATAATAAAAATTTAAATAGGTACCAAAATAATGAAATTCAAATGTATATATTATTCAATTTAGTACAATTGGATCCAAAAATATACAAAATTTTCCTTCTTACATTCACGAGATCGATTGATAAGTAAAGATGTACATGATTTGTTTTTTAATTCGGTTTACTTTAATAAACATCTAGTATATACAAATATTAAAGGAATTGGAAATGTCTACTAATTTTTTTATATGTAGACAATAATAATAATAATTTTATATTGTTTTTTACTATGCTACAATATTTCATTCATACAATTAAACGTTATGAAGCATATTTTACAAATTTGTATCAAATTAAATTATTATAATCTTATTCTTACATTTTTTATTTAAAAGACAAATTCATCTAATAATTCACTATACCAATCAGTTGTTACTTGTTATGTACTTAAGCATTTTTATTGAAAAAAAATGTTATTGTGAATTATAATTGACGTTATTCTAATTGACATTTTATTGCTACTATAATTAAAATAAAACCCATATTGTTATTAACGATAAAAATAATTATGTTAAATATGTTAAAATGAGTAAACAATAACAACGTTAAAGGTGAAGAACTGTTTGCTTTTAATATAAAAGAAGATCTAAAAGAGAACTGAAGCCGCCAGAAGATCGGCAACACATACGTTTTCTAAAACAGCCCAAAACATTGTTAAATCGAGTAAAATTTTCAAGTATTTTATAAATTGTGTCTAATAAATAAATAAAGTATAATTTATTAAAAGATATTTAAATTATTTAAACAGCGATAGTAGACATGCTTATTTTATAAACTGAATAGAACTCGACTTATAGTTGGCACGCTACAAAATTAAAGCCGTGAAATCTAATGCAGTTGAAAATAAATCTCTTAAATAAATTTGTTATTTGTATCGAAAGTTTAACGAACAAATAAGAGAAATCATAGCACATATTTATTACAGAATATATTATTTGTTATTATGCCGCGTCGGTTTTAATATGAACATTACGAGACAATACCATATTATAAATTCCGGTCACGTTAATTTTCAGACAAAATTCCAGTAGAATTCCGAACTTTTTTATAATTTTCACTAGTACGAGTTTATGTTTAACTTTAAAAATTGGGTAGCAAACCTTTGAGAAACGTTTATATGCATCTGCAGCTTCGACAGTAGACACGCCATTACTTTGGCAAACTTCACAAAATTCCGCTTTGTCAATGGCACCATCACCTGTAAAAAAATTAATTTGAACAAATTATATTTAATAATATTAATATTAATACAATTTCTTCATCAAGCTCATTAAAAAAAAAACTTCTTGTGGTAATTTTAATTTAGAAAATATGTAATAGTAGATAACAGTTGGAATACGCGTACATACTCAATATCATAATACCTATTTACATCATATTCAAATAAAATTAAAATACAATATTACAAAAGTAGATATTTACGAGTATATTAAAAACATTTATAAAATAATACAGAATTCGAAATAAATAATGGAAATTATGATATTTTTTACAATTTACATTTTACATTCATAATCATTCAGTTCATGTGTCTTTCATAACACAAGTTTGATATTATTTTAAAATTCACTTTTAGTTAAATTAATTGTTTATAAACTATTTATATGTAGTTAAATAACATTGAAACAAAACAGTCCTTCGGTTAATTTTTCTACACAAAACTATTTTAACATAAAGTTTATCATTAACTTACATTTGCTATAAGATGTAAATCGTTTAAATAAGTCAAAATTTAGAAATATTTGTTGTAAATTTAATTTATATAGTTATTATTAGTACTCATCTTTATTCTGAAACGGGAAATGTATTCAATGTTATAAATATAAAATTAAACTGAATAATAACTAATAGCCAAAAAATTAACTAAAATAAAACATTCCTAAAATATATTCATTTATTTTATAATGTTAGATAAATATTTACATTGGTACCTATATTATACTATACAATATAATATTTTCGCTATTTGTTTGTGTTGAATAATATCCGTAATATTAATTTATATATTTTTACATTTTTACGTTTTGAAATATTTAAAAGGTGACTACATAAAAACACCAATATCAATACCTAATAAAGCGGAAAGGTCGATTTTGGACGGTCCTCCTTCGTCCTTTCGGTTCTTGGAGAAATTACTAATTACTATAATTAACATTTGAATGCCATGATATTACATAAGAAAACATGATTCTGAGTGAAACACAATATTATATAATATATTATACTGATTATACAATTCAAAATTTTACCACGCATGTAGTTTACTTATGTGAATAATCAATAAAATTTTCAAGGCCCTACGCGATCAAAACTCAATTGGTTATCATGAATTAATAAAATTCAAAATAACGGAAACCGTAATTTTACCGAATTTCCCAAGGAAAAACTTTTAAGAAATTCGAAAAATGAGCTAAATAAAATACCAACTTATGCAATTTTCTACGGAAAGCATATTCTACTTGTAATAATTGGACCATTATTTCTACCAAAAAAAAGATTTCAGGCACAAAAAATAATAATAAACTTCATTATAAATCGCTTCACTCAGAATCTAAAAATGACAAGTCCCTACATTAAAAATTGCAAGAATTATCATAAAATGTTTATCATAAAATATTAAATCTAGTTAGTCAAAATTAGTTTTCATAAATATTCCAGTTTTTCATAATTTTTGGGTAGATTTTTTTATTACAAGTAGAATCTTTTGAAAAAAATTTCAAAAATAAACTACTTACTTAATAGATGCAATTATCTATGGAAAGCATATCATATGCATAATAATCAGACCATTAATTCTGTCCTAAACTGTCTTCAGATATATAATAATTAATTAATTAATAATAAATTGATAATGTTATTTAGACAGTAACTTATAATAATGTAGTAATTTTATTCAAAGTTGCTAATGTAATTCAAATATTTCGAAAATTGTATAAATTAATGTACCTATAATTTATCAAATGATAATTGATTACCTGATGTGTCTACTAGATCAAACATAAAATTCATATAGTTATTTTGCCATTCTTGTGGTGCTTCTGGGTTTTTTGAAAATTCGTCCCACATTTCACACCATTCATCTTGAGTCACCTTTAAATAAAATAAAAAAATCATATATATGTATACATATAATACGTGTACACAATATAAAAAAAAATAAAACTTTAGTTTTATTCTAAAAAAACGAATAAATAAAATAAATGATGTGATTTTACATTTGAATATACATGTCTTTTTACTGCTGATGGTTCGTCGTTTTATAACGATTGTGCACCTAGGGAAAACTGAAAACACGATTTATTATAAAGACGATTCAATATCTATTTACTTTCCCAGAGGATTTTGAGCCACTCCAATTTCGGAATTGCTGCAACTATTCGTTCTAATCACATATCTCAATTGAATTGCCATTTTTATACATAATAAAAACAAAATAATACAAAACACTGTATTATTGTTAATTTTTTTTATCATAAAAAATGTATATCTACAACAATATTCTATATCTTTATATTATTTCCTGTGATTTTATAAACAATAAACGTAATTCCATTAAATACATTTTAGTTATACTAAAATCTTCCTGGTAATTAATATACATAAATATTTTAATAATTCATATATAAAACAATATTATAAACTTGATCCTACTTGTATTTCAATAACTTATTAATAAATTATAATTAATTACACTTATATTTTAGTTGAGTGTTTAATACAACAATTAAATATTAAATTTCTTATTTTTTAATTATATTCCAAATATTTGTTTGTATTTGACAAATAAGATTATACATAATATATAACATATTGTAATGTATAACATTATAACATCATTGTGTTCCTAAACGAAATTATCAATTATAAACAATTTCGTGTGTTTAAACTTTTGCGAATACTTTGTCACATATTTAAGGCGTTAGTTTATTAACCAACTAACTAGGTCAACTTTGAATTATTGTTCTGTAATATGTAACTTACTTGACCATCCTGATCTTTATCAGCTCCAGATTGTAAGCCATCCCAAACTTTGAGCAAACATTCTCGAGTCTTTTCTACTTTTTCCGAGTTACCGCTCCAGCCTCGTAATTTACAAAATCTCTGAACAAAAAAAACTAAACATTTATATTATGCATAAATATAGCTAATAATGAGTATAATTCATGAGTAATTTAGTTGAAATAAAATAAAATATCTGGTTTTATTATTATACATATTATTAAGCTTTTAATTCATAGGTCATTGATACGAAAAAAGTAGCTATAGTATGATAAATATATTTCTCCATTTTTTTTCTTGTTAACATTTTTATTTTTTAAAATAATTTTAAGACTAAAAAGAAGAATAATTAAATTAAAATAATTATAATATCATGTATTGAACTAAATGAGACAATATAATGGACTATTTATTATTTTATGCATTAGAACATAAAGTTGATTAAAAACTTATATTCAACTACTGAAGGTGACGGACAGTGTTGGGACTTATCTAGATTATTATTTTTTTATCTTTTATCTTTATTTAAATAAAAAAATATAAGTTATCTAAGTATTTATTTTAGCTAAAATTTTACTAAATTAGCTAGATTTTTTCGAAAATGTTTCATTATTATTTTATTGTATTATTATTATTTATTTATTGAGAAATTTCTCAAATTCTATTTAATTTTTATTTATAAATATAATCCACCCGTTTATTATTTCCGTATTGACTATACGATCATCTAAAATTAATATAAATAATAAATAATAATATATAATTCATATTGACAAGTAGTATTGATTAAGTAGTATATTATAAGGATTTTGTAAAATTTTCAAATCGATAAATCCAAAATTGTAGGAAATATTATTTTTTTTGTAAAAAATTTCAAAGCTCCATATTTAGCCAAAAAATCAATCAATTATTTCCAAAATTTTACCACACTTGTATATTACCAATGTTAGTACTCAGAAAAAAATTTCAAGTCTCTATGATTAAAACTCAAGTAGTAATCATGAAATAAAATATAAAAAACGAACGAAAATCGTAATTTTGCCAATTTTTCGCCATATTTTGGTAGTTTTACTTCTCCTTAGAAAAAAACTTTGGATAAATTCGAAAAATGAGCTTTATAATTTATAAAGTACCAAGAAGACACGACTTGCTACCGAAAGCATACACAACTTTTGGTAATCGACAATTATTTCTATCCGAAAAAATGCTTTCATACATAAAAAAATGATATTTTTGTAGAAAAATACACTCCTCGCTCCGTTCAAAATCTAAAAATAAAATTATAATTAAATTAATTTAATAAAATTAAATTCTTATAAAATTCAGTTAATTCATTTAATTAATAGAAATATTAAAATAATATGATTTTTGTATTACAGATCACGTAATAGGTTTGTTATTTTATAAAAATGATAGCTATAAAGTAGCGATAATTATGGCCGGTATGATAAACAGTGATGGGAGCGATGGAGCGATAAGTAGCGATAACCAGAGACAATAGCGATAAAATTGAGAGGGGATTGATAAGTTGCAATAACCCCAGAGACAGTAGCGATAAAATCGAGAGGGGAGCGATAAGTTGCAATAACCAGAGACAGTAGCGATGAAATCGAGAGGAGAGCGATAAGTTGCGATAGTCATATAAAGGAGCGATAAGTAGCGATAAACAGATAAGGGAGTGATTAAGTAGCGATGTAGCGATAAACATCACTAGGAGTGATAAAAACCGATGGGGGATTGGTAGCTATAGCCATAAAGGGGAGCGGTAAACTAAGACGGTAGCGATAAGTTGCGATAAACAGGGACGGAAACGATAAAGTAGCGATGGAAGCAATTTATAGAGATGAGAGTTATAAAATAGCAATGGGAGCGAATTTGGTAGCAGCAAGTAAATTGGATAGCGAGTATTAAGTAAATTCGCCCAATGAGTCATAATAATAGTAATATAAATATAAATATCTATCTATCATTAATATAATACTTCTGCCACCCGCCCACAATAGAATAGCCATGGGTTCTCTTATGTGTGTATTATTTTAAGATGTATTCTTGAAAATATTATTTTTTAAATAAATAATCAAAAAAAAAATAAACATATTATATAGGCATGTACTTACACATGTTATTTTAATTTTAATTTCTATAATTATCTATAATTTATCTAGATAAAATATTTTTATCCTTTATCTTTTTCATAGATGAATTTGATTTGTTTACCTTTATCTGTATCTTAGATAAAATTTAGTATTGTTATCTTTATCTTTATCCAGATGATTTTTTTGTTATCTGTTCCTAAAACTGGTGACGGAATAGTGAATATTACATATTTATAGTTTTTTTTTTTTTATAACTAATAATTTTATGATTATAATTGTATGATTAAACTCTGAATTAGACAATTTTTTTATTTAGTTTTCAATTATTTTTTGGGAAAAGTTTTTCAAAAAGAAAAAAATGTTTTATAAATATATGGACATATGGTGTACGGAAAGAGGGCGTGAAATAATAATTTTTGGAAATTTATTAAAAATATTGTTTTAGTTTAATATATATATAGGAACAAATCATACTTATTATAAAACTTATTTTCATACTAAATTACATATATTTAAAGACAATTTTATAAATAGTGAAGTTAAAAAATGTATATGAAAAAATTTAAAATAAAACTTCATGAATAAATTATGATTTTGAGCGTTTTTATGTTTAATATCAATTTTTTGAAAATGTAGCTCTAATTTAACTGGTCTTACTCTATTTAATAAATGAAAATTGTTTATTGAGTTATCTGACTAAGTGATAAGGCACAAGTCACGATGTTAAAATTTGAATTAAGTAAAATGGCATATAACAAAATTATTTTATGTGAGAAAATAATTAAATCGTTAATGTTCATAAAATATTTGTGAAAAATAGCTAAAATCAAAATAATGTTTTTATTAGTGTGCCATTAAAAGTAATAGATTTTTTCTTATGCTTATTTTCCTAGACACCGATTGTTAAAGGACAAGGAAGCTATATAGATAGTTATGAAAAATATACTATAATATAAGTTAATTATACCTACTTAATTCGATAGTTTATGTTTTTAAAAATATATGGTTTATAATAATTGATACGTATAAAAATTGTCTCATATTTAAATTTTTACTAAAACTTAGTAATAAAGAAGTTTCTGATTCTAACTATAATGTTTATATATTTAAAATTAAATTTAACTATAATAAACGAAAACTAATGGATATTATAATATATTATGAAATTAACTATTTGCTATACTTAAGACTTAACCAAAACTTTATAAATTTTTATCTAGTATGTTAAACATTTTAGTATTTAAGTAATCTCTAATTTATTTATCAGGTGTATACATGGACAAAGATAATGTATTCAAATATGTTTTGAAATTCTAAAAATACCTGTTTATATAAAAATGTAAACAAAGTATACTTTTTATCTTAAAAAAAAATTCACATTAGACAATTCCACATCTTTTAATTGTTAAAACTTTGAAATTTAAACAACACGATACAAAATATGCGAAGAATACAGCAATCATATTGAAGTATAAATAATTAAAAACTATAATAAATCAATTAAATGCGGCATGAATACGTTATAACATAGATAAATTATCTCTATAAATTCTGAAACTCTTTGTTTAGAGTGTCTAGACTTACATTGCAAGTTTAAACATTATACCATGTACGTAATCTTTATTGAGTACAAAATATTTACTTATAAAAATAATTAATTAAAACATTTTCAAAACAAATGTACTTAAATTTCAAGTTTCCATCGGGACGACTGTTCACCAATTAATTATGTAATTAATATCCGGTGTACCTACATTTATTCAAATACGTTTCAACTTCACATCACTAAGCCTTATATTATTTTATTATAATCGTTTTAAGACATTTGAATTAAGTATACAAATATCCCGTCTTATACTTTTACTTTAATTATATATTTTACAGAAATTTAAGAGATGATAAATGAATACGAATATTGAAGATTATGTAAAACAATAAAAACGAATTAATTATAATACGTATTACGCAGTGGTGTGTTGTGATCACTTTTTAAGAACAATTGCTCTTAAAATAGGCACGTGGTTGCCCGTTTGGTCCACCGGGTACGGATTCCAAGTGGGTGTCTGGACAAGGTGTATAGTGTCTGACATTTGTCGAACGATAGTTATAAACGTATGTATAAAAAATTAATTGAATTGATATTAGATTATATTTTTATTGATATTTATATGAGATGAGATTAAATGTTTTAGTGGATTATACAAATCATGGGGTAGGCTACCTACAATTAATATTTGCTCTTTACCAAAATATAGCTCAAACAAAACAGGCGTATTATACAACTATGATATCGCGTATACTATTTGAATCGATATAGTTTTAAAGATGAAGTTATAATATCTTATCGATAATGAATATAATGTGATCTGATTCTGAATTTTATCTGATATAAGATGACGATAATAATTATGAACGAAAAAATATCTTTATAGTATCGGTCCAATTCGATTTTTTTTTTTTTTTAAATATGTTATCATTGTGTGTACTGTTATTTAAAATGATATTATTATGATCGTATAATAAATAGTTTGGGTATAATATAATATATAATCAATCTGAATAAACAATAGAAATGTGAAGTCGATCGTCTTTATATTTTATTCTATAGCCCTAAGGTACGTACTTTTCTTTTCGCTTAACGAATCCATTAGAAACTCATTTATCATGGAGATAACTGTGTTGCTTTATTACATATATGTATATATACAGAGTGATCAAAATTTTGTGTTACAAAAGTAAAAGAAAAAATATTGAAAACATGTGTAATTCTCACCATGTTTTGTAACATGAAGTTATGATCACCCTGTACCTATAATTTATTTTTATGCTTGTTCGATATTTTCACAAACAATCAGACAATTGCCTTTGTTAAAATCTACAAGTGTTACTAGAATTCAAACGACTAGAGCAAGATTTGCCCCTAAATATGCCTAACGCTTCTTCTCGTAGACGAAAAAATAACCCTGCACTCAAATACTTGATCTGCTGATTTATTGTTAAAATAATAATGATAATAATAATAATACTACTACATTTTGTTCTTTAAATATATATATTATAAGCACAGAAATAACTCAAATTTAACATTATGATGTTTTTCAATTTTCGTTTTTCATTCCTCGGGGACGTTGGGTTATTTACCTCAAATAGATCGGTTGTTATTTTTTAAATTTTTCCCTGAGTCAGATATAATAACAATAATATCAATTAGTCTCTCGGCAATACTTGTACGGTAAAATGGTGAATTTACTATTGAAAAAACAAACAATAATATAGAATTTGTCTGGACGTTTATTGTTGTTTAATTAGATCTCATCGGCATATCGATCCAACTGTTATGCTATATAAATAATTGATAAATGTAAAATATGTGTGTTTTTATGCAAAAATAATCATTAGATGTTCATGTGAATGTTTTAATGAGTGTTGAAATAATTTAGCTGATCATTTTCCGTGGATCACTCTTTCATTGCGGATATTCTATATGAGTGTATGTGTGTGTGTTACAGGAAATGTGTCCGATATTCTATAAAATACCAAGGCTTTCTTATGAATGCCAAAAATGAGAAAGAAGAGTATAAAAATATATATAATGATTATATATATTTTATAAAATACCTAACCTGAAATAAGAAGTGAATAATATAGATATAGAATCATACATCAGACATAAGTGTATCTAAGTGAAAAGTGAATTTACTAAATATATTTACTATAATATACCAATGGTAATCAATGGTAAATGTTAATATCTTATCGTACACAGCACAATATGTGTGATACTGAGATGTATTGTCGACAGTGTTAATATTTTTATGTTGGTCGTGTTTACGAGAAAATTCAACACCTTTATATATATATATATATATATAAATGTCTCTAAACATATTTTATTTTTCATTCAAAGAGTTGTCATTGTGTTAACAGTTAGGTTAGGTTATTTAAGATAATTTACAAACGATGATCTAACCTAACCCTATTTAAGATGGTCCGAACGTTTTTATATCGAATTCAATACAAATCGAAAAATACTGGTTTTTTTTTTATCTAATGACAAATTTAAACAAAAACAAATTACATGAAGTTAAGATAAAAAGAAAATATCACGCGTTATAATTGGTGATACTCGTATGTGTATGTATTTCTTATAATACTCTTCCTAATTTAATTTATTTTAAACAAATGAAATATATTTTGAAAGTTGAGAAATTTTCTAGTGATACAATATTAGAAGCCAATTTTGAAAAATTAAATTATTGAATGAAATATATAGGATAACAATTTTGATTATTTATCCGATTTAAAATCATATATTATTTGTTGAATTTAAAATTAAAAAAAATTGTTTTCAACAGGTCATAATAAAACATCTTTTTAATAAAGTAGTTTCAATTGTCATGTTTCGTTATTGTAGCAGTTGTCTTGTAACGATTGTGAGTAAAAGAGTATAAAAATAAAATTAAAATCTACAATATGCCCTACAGATTATATATCTCAACATTCCTCTCGAGGAAGATAACAATAAATACGACAAGAGAGAAATCATAAAATTACAAATCATTCCTCCGGTTTACATAATACATAGATATAAAACATTTTGCTATGTCGTCTTTTATACCCAGAGCACCTCCCATTATTTTATTTTATTTGGGACGGAACTATAATTCTTTATAAACATAAAATATATTTAGTATTTAATTAAAATCCAAATAATAGTGAGTTGTTATCATAACTTCGTTTATCTTTTTTATACCATATAAAAACGATTATAATATAATGGTTAAAATAAAATTTAAAAAAAAATTAAAACCAATGCCTATGTAATTTTTATTTTATTTTAGTTTTATGCCAATAATTAATTTTTTCTTGCGTTATAACTTTTAAGGATAAATTATTGTTCTAAAAATATTAAGTAAAGTCGTACCAATAAATCGGATAAAACCTAATTCAACATCAGAACCTAAAGAGTAATGATTAAATGAAATCATGTTTAAACTAAAATGCATAAAGATATTAAAATAATACTTAAAGCTATTTTTGTACAAATATGAATACACTTATAAATAACTCAATATCAGAGCAAAACAAACCAAGTTTATATTATTTATTGTTATTGTTGGGTTCAAAAAAGTTGGTAAATGTATATTTATGAAACTATACATAGAATATATAGTTCGTAAAGTCTAATAGTCCATACGTGACGTACGTGATTTTGTACGATCGGTTAAATTATTCGGCTGGAAAGAATATAGTATTGCGCATGTGTTCACACAGATAATCTTCGAGACTTATGGTCACAAAACAAAACACGTTGCAATTGGATTAAAGATAAAATACTAAAAAGTAAAATTAATATACGTTTGGGATACCGCGTGGTGGTTAATATACGAAAATAATTCAACAGTCAAAAATTACATTTTCCTTCGAAAAACCTCTAAGATAATTTTTCGATATTATGTACTTGTCTAGTAATATTATAGAAAACAGTTATTATTGTTAAGATGAATAAACCATAACAATTAATAATTATATTTGTAATATATTTTTTCCCTTGTACACTGTATAATTATGTTAAGTACTTCAAATAATTTATACATAAATTCTGTGAACTTTCATATGACTGAATGTCTGTATGACAATCATATATTGTGAAACTAATTTTTCATGTTTTTACAATTTAGGAAATTTACGACTAATGACTTTAAACATGTATTTTTCTATTTATTTTGCAATTATAATATTAAAATATAAATATAAAATAAATAAATATGAATATGATAGACAACATCATACATGGTACATTTAAATACTATTTAATTGCCACACATTATTGGTTTCAAATTTTATAAAATTTTAAATGAAAGTATGATTAATAATAATTATTATTTTTAACAATTATTTATGAATATATACTGCTTTATTGTCCAAAAACGAATTTATGTACGTAAATAATGGAAAAAGTAAAATATCGAATAATATACTAAATATCTTCCATTATAAAAATAATAATAATTACTCACTTCGATGGCGATCTCAAAATCTTTCTTGTCAATAGTGCCGCTGGAGTTGATGTCTGAAATATGAAAGGCGAAAACGATAGTATTAATATAATTACATCAATTACATTGGACAAGTATTTGACAGTTATACGATAGCCCGCGAATGTCATAATGAAAGATGACAACGAAGAAAGATCTTCTTTATCAATACTTACTAAGTTAGTTCTGAGAAAGTACGGGTTTAAAAATTATCTATAAAATTGTGTGTACTAGGCTGAAAATGAAATTATTTTATAATTTATACGAGATTTCAAATTATTACTTTACTAACATACCTACGATCAAACAATTTATATTCAGAAATATTAATAATATTAAATGAAACATTCATTAATAATTATTAATTATCATTAATTAACAAATTTCAGCTGGCTAAATAAACCAAGACTTTTAATTTTTCCAATAAATATAATATTATAATAATTTTACACTTACAAATAATAGGTATATCGTCGTCAATCGTCAATTTATAATTCAATCGAATGCGCAAATATTCAATACCTCAAAGGCTAGTTATTGAATTTTTGCTTTTATTATTTATATTATAAGATAAAATCAAGGTTCAGGGAATATGTAAAATTAAATTATTTAATCATTTTAATATTTATGTACTTTAATTCCTTCAATTTAGTTTTAAATATGACTTTTTATTTATTTAGAATTTACAATATTACATAAGAGTATGTCAGCAAGAAGTACGAGTGGTAGAACTAATAAATATATATTTTTTTATTAAAATGATTCTACTTAGTATAATTAGAGAAAACTCACATATACCTAGGATTTCCTTCCTTTAAAATAGATTTAACTTTTTATAAAATATATATACATGTATTATACATGAAACAACTATATATTATCAATTTAAATAAGTCTATATTTAAAAAAATAAATACCTGCACTAAAATATCATAATACTTATAGGAAATATGTTTTTTTTGTATTACTTATTTTATATTACATTTTAATAATACCTTATAACATCTAGAACCCTTAGAGCAATAAAATAATAAAAAATTAATATGTGGAATGCAAAATTTATTAATCATATTTTTTAAAATTATAGCTTAAACCAGGGCTTGAAATCGATAAAAAATTTAAATTAAAATCTAAATTGAAAATGATTGATAACAATATTGAAAATTTATATCGAAATCGAAAATTTTTATTAATAATATTCAAAATTTAAATTGTAATCGAACAAAAATTTAATCGATAACTTATATTAAAGTCATAATAATTTTATACTTTTGTACCAATCTGTATTGATTTTAAATTGAAAATAAAAATTCAATTAAACAATTTTTATAGTTAACGCTTCATATTATATATAATATATTATGATTATATAATATTGTTCATTGGTAGTTAATTTTAACTAATATTTTGTAAATCGTATTTGTATATTGTTACATTAGTAGGTACGGTAAACAACCATAAGCTTCCCGCCACTAAGTATTTTTTTTATAATTTTATAAGTCATCGTTGTTTTGTTTTGAGAAGATTTATGTTTACGCAACCAATTAGATTGATTATTAATTATTGAATATAAATGTATAATACAATGATTATAAAATATATATACTAATATTTACTATTCTTAATCAATGCTAATCTTGATAGTTTATTTATCCATACTACAACGTTATTAAAACATTGTAATAACTTAATAAGCCGCATTCTGCGGGTACACTGTGTATCAACAATAAGGAAATAATAATTATATTACCATTTATTTATAATAATAACTTATTATTATCTTATTATTAATAAGAAAATAAGAAAATTAATATAACTAAAGATCTTGCGTATGCGCCTTTTCAAAGACGTCTAGTTTCATAATTAATTAAACAGTCGAAATGCATATTATATTCACACTAGGGTAAAACGCGCACATCTATTTATATAAGTATAAAAAAGCCTATTTCCAACAGCCAATAACTGTACATTTTACCTTATAGCAATATTGAAATTGAAAATAATTAAAATTGAAATAGAAATCAAAAATCAATTAAATCGATATATTAAACAGTTTTAAAATCATAAAATTTTAAAATCGATGTATATTTATGAAATTGAAATCGAAAAAAGATAATATTGATAAGGGAAATTGAAATTGAAAAATTTAATTTCGATTTCAAGCCCTTGTTTAAACAAAATGTTTGGGTTATTTTATTTATATTGTTAAAAACTTATAATATTAGTTTACTGTTAGTAGTTAGTTGTTACGAATTATTCAATCTTAAATAAATGATTTTATTGAAGCATAATAAATAAATAAACATATTTTAAACATCTTCAAAAAATATAATTTAAATCAGTTTTGTGTAAATAAGTATAAATAGTATTACCCTACTATTAAAATGTATAATACTATCTTTGTAGATTTACTTAGTTAAATTGTTATACCTAATATAACCCATTATACCCTTATAGTGCAATACTTAATATCCAACTAAGACTTTTCCAGTAAATTTTTTTCTTACTATGAAAATAAATTTTGCTTGAATCACTTTGTATTAAGTACAGATCTTAACTACCTAAGTTATTATTTGTATGTATGACTATTTAATTTATAAATAGTTTCAAAATATATGGATTAAGAGATAAAAAAATATATGTATAATATTTTTGTGACGTCTATATAATTGGTACATAGTAATAATTTTAAATAACATTGTTCAGTTATATTTTAGTATATTTGAATTAAGTTTTGTTATGATAAATATTAAATAGAACTTGCAAAAATTATGTATCAAGCCATTCTTGTCCAATCGTTTTCTAACTGTCTACCAGAGACGTATTTATTGGGGGGAAGGGTTGAATGGATTCAAACCCCCCGATGTCAAAAAAAATGCTATTAATAATACTATTTTGCCACCTTTTTTTAGATTTCGCATTATAATCACTGTTATCTAAACCGTGTAGATAACCGTGATTATAATGTAGATAGATACAAAACATGTTTATTTTCATATTTTCTTACAATTAATTGTTTTATATTATCAAATGGTTAGATTAGGGAAGGGGGGTTTTGGCTTCATGAAAGCTACTAAAATAAATCTGAACCCCCTTTAAAAATGTCTAAATACACCTCTGCTGTCCACAAAGATATTATATTACCAATGAACTAAAAAGAGAAGATACTAATATAAAAATAAATATGTAAAAATAAATGTATTGAAAAATTAGAAGATGACTATATGATCTACGAAGGATAATATTGATTTACTTATCGCTATTAGTATTATGGATCATAGCTTATTTTTACTTAGTTCATTAAACACATTAGTGTTTTTTGTAATTTTGTGTTCGTTTAAATCATTCTATAATACTGTTTTACTTAATTAATAATTACTAAATTTCGTAAGTAAATTAAAACACGTTACACAAAAAATGTAAATTAAATAGTGAATGTGCATTTCACAGTTAACAAATATAGCAATGAATGTGGACAAATAAATAAATAACTGTAATAATAGTTTCAATTGTATATTCAATGAACTACACATTGTGCATAACTAATTAAAACGTATTTTGTAATGTATTATTTTAACATTTTAAACATTATACTATACTATAAGAGCCATAAAGTCGTTCTGATTTAAAAATGTTTTTTTTTTTTTAAAAATATATGAACTTATTCCTATAATATTGTACAATAATTATAGGAGTTATAATAACTTTATACATATTTTTAGTTATTATTAGTTGATAAATAGTGTTAAAATATTTTTAAACATATTATTATTCCTAGGTATTAGACTACACTTTCATTTAAATAAGATTTAGCAATTTTTTTTTAAAATTTATTCTCCAAAATAATGATAACTATTTCCAGCATCTGAAGAAACTTATATATTTTACATACAAAAATCATATATCTTATTTATAGTCAATAAATAATAGTTTAAAAATTATCTGTCATTTTAGCTATATTAATTTCAAGTGATTTTTGCATAACATCAGGATTATTAATGTAATATTTGTATTATTCAATGTGTATTTTTGTTATTAAATGAATTTAAAAAAAATGCACAACTTAGTTGCACAGGCTAAATATATATTTTTATTTTACTAACAGAGTACTTTCACATAAAGTGAGTATTGCAGTTTCAATACTATCATAATAATTTAGTTTCTTAAATTTTAAACGTGTAAATAATTTAAAGCAATAATGTGTTGCATATATAATACGCCGTTTTTATTTTATTTTATTTTATGTGTGAATATACTAATTTAATCAACACGTCAAATTATTTTTACAACTAATAAATAAATTATTTAATTAATTTTTAATTGAGTATATGTACTATTAACTTATCAGTTCTTAATTATAAAAAATAATTTTAAACATTAACTAAATGCTTTATTGTTTTATTCAATATAACATAAATATAATACTCTTCTATAATGTTTTAAACCATTTGGGAAATATAATACAATAATGTTTTTTTTTTTTTAATAATTCTAAATTAATACTCTCTGTTATCCCATAGCTACCCTAAATTAGTAATTTACTCATAATACTTTTTGTAATACGTTTACGTAGATATTTATTTAAATATTTTCTCTCTAATAGTTTTAAAATAACTAGTGAGTTATAAATTTAAACATAGTAATATAATGTTTAAAATATAATTAGTATTAACATTATGTTTACAATTTTACGTTTTTATTTTTCTGATACCTAAAATACAAAATTAATTTTCATCAATTTAAATTACATGATATCTAATTAAAAACTATAAGATATAATTATATAGGTAGGTCCTTACTTTATAATTTTAATAATAATAACAATTAAGGCTTTATTATACATTTATACTAAATATAATTTGAATATTTTTGTAGTTTGTAAAAAAGTTATAATAATGGTAGATGTTTGATGTTTAATATCAAATAATATATTATATTTAATAATAATAAGTAACTTGTTATTTAAAAACGACATTTTTATCATGTTTTTATTTATTTATTTTTTTTTATATATATATATGTATAACAGTATAACAAGTTAACTATAGGATCTAATATTGTTTGTTAAAAATAATGTTGATCTCGTAAATCGATATCCAAGTCTTTAATTTTTTTTTTCGTGTGGATATAGAATAATATCATAATAACAAACATCCTAATAAGCAGGGCTTTGTACCCGAATTATCTATTCGGGTTACGGGTTCCTAGTGTTGATGATATTTAGATATATAATAATACAAATATTTACGAGACATATGGGTACTCATAACCATTACTATTCGGGTAATATGGGTTTTATTGGTATTATTGGTTAATACGAGTGCATAGTAAACATACAAATTATTAAAGGTTCAAAGACCTAATTTGGATATTTAGATCCTTTATTAACTTTGCAACGTAAACTGGTACCAAAGTTGCATTCAGCGTATAAAATACATGAAAAGAACGTACCAGAATAATTTTTAATTTGGAAAATTTATTCTGGGTTTGGATTAACTCGAATTTTTTATCCGGTTATCGGTTAATTCGAGTTAATAAATGTTTCGGGAGTTTGAACTTAAAAGGCTTGTTTATGGGTTTGGGTTAATTCGAGTGCAAAGTTCTACAAAAGTATTATAACGCAATTTTAAAATTAGCTATGAAAATTTAATTTATATGTATAACATAATTCAAAACTTATCACTTTTAAGTCCATAATATTCCTACTCAATACTAAAGACGAAAATAAATAAAATGTATTATGAGAGTTATTAAATAGTAAAATTAGAGATTAGCACAAATTAGTTACACCACATTAATTATTTTTAATACCGATTAACATTAACATACAACTTAATAATAATTATTAATTTATTTTCATATGTATTCATAATATTTACAATGGAAATATCAAGACTTATTAGGCAATGCATTCATCTAATGACGATAGTTTTAAAGTAAAAAATTATAATGTTTCATAATACAGGATGCTGTGAATAATTTGAAGTAATCAACATATTTTATGAAGATGTCTGTTCCACGTTACGTGAAATATCAGTAATCGAATAACTTGAAAAGCTTTTACATATTATATTTACGTTAAAATAATATAGGTAGGTACTACAATTTGTATTAGGGCATTTGTATGAGATAAAAAGTGAATGATTATTTATATTTTTATAGATAATAGAAAACTAGTTATTAAATTATAACTGAAATTTGTATTGCATCATTGAATATAATTTTAATAATTTTATACATATAATAGGTTATAATCATTCGTATTAAAATAATTCATTGTTATTGTTTGAATGAATAATTATTTTTACACAATCTGTTTAAATATTTAAATTAAATTATTGAGTGCTGATTCACAGTTAAATTTGAATTAAGTTGACTATTTTATTTTCATATTTGAAGATAAATGTAAATCCTAAATATAGTGGTAAATAATATATTAATATATGGGTGGTGTACAGCCTTACAAACTAAAATATTATCCGAGCTTTTTAGATTCTAAGCGAAACAAGGAATTTATTGGTTTTACAAAGATGTTTTTTTTTTTTTTTTGTTTAGTGAAAACATTTTTTTGGGTGAAAATAATGGCCCGATTACCACGAATAGGGTATGCTTTCAGCAGAAAATTTAATTTATATGGTACTTTAAAAAGGTCATTTTTCAAATTTCTCAAAAGTTTTTCCTTAGGCAAAGAAAAACTACCAAAAAATTGCCAAAAATCGGCAAAATTACGGTTTCCGTTATTTTGATTTTTTTATATTTCGTAACTAATTGAGTTTTGACTATAGGGACTTGAAAACTATTTTAAGTATTCACATAGATAATTCACATGCGTAATAAAATTTTAAAACCGATAGTTTTAGTTTTTGACTAAATATAGATCTTTGAAATTTATCCATAAATGTTTAATATTGCCAGTAATTTTGGGTTCAACGATTTGTAAATTTTATAAAAGCATAATTATATACTACTTAACAACTTACAAAATATTTAAAAAATCGTAAGCCACAATTTTTTTTTATAAGATTTTAAAATCTAAAGTTATAATCTTTAGTATAATTGAATATTATGATATATTATATGTTTTTAAAAGTCTGAAATCATTTTATCGGGTAGAAATAATGGTCTGATTACTACAAGTAATGTATACTTTCGGTAGAAATTTAATCTACTTGGAACTTAATTTAGCTTATTTTTCGAATCTCGCAATTCCTTGTTTTTCCTTGGGAGAAGAAATCAAAAATTTACCGAAAATCGAGAAAATTACAATTTCTGTTAATTTTATTCTAAATATTTTGTGACTAAAACTGAATGTTTTGATCGTAAGGACTTTTTTTATAGCATATTATCATTTAATAGAAAAACCAGTTAAAAATATTTTTTATATTTTTTTATCACAGGAATATTTTTTTATAATATAAGTGTTAAAATGTAATTTAAATATATCTCTTTAAACACTTTAGATTTAACACAATATTTACAATGATCTTATTAAAATAAGATACGAATGTATGATAATCTTTTTTATGTATGAAATGTTACAAAGATTATTATAATAATATCATAGCTATAAATACATTGTTCGAGTTGACGTTTTAATATTATAAAAATTAATTTCGTTTATATAAACGTATATTGTTATGTCAACAAAATTGTAATGTTAATATGTAAAAAAAAAATAATTATAAATATTTACCAAAGAAGACGTTGAAGACGTATAGGAGCTTGTTCTTTCTAAATTGTGAAATTGATGACATATTGTTCGTTTATTTGAACTTTTTCAAATTTGTAAACTTCTTATCTAAATATAAACAAATAATTATCATATTAAAATAACATATATAATATACCTATCGTATGTCAACGGCAACAGAGAACATTTTATATCTAACTTATGCATATATTTTACATTTAGGAAAACGTAACCTTACACATATTTTTTAATTCAGTTTGCGGAACATGAAATAATACTACCAAACTATTAATTTTTCTGGCTTACATTTTTTTTAACATGTGTGTTCTAAACATGCGCAATTTAAATTATGATTTATATATATATAAACCCATATTTTTTTCAGAATCGTTGATTTTTTCACATCATCAACATGTTTTTTAAATACATTATTAACTGAATGAGAGCTATTTCAAATTACAAAAATCAAATAATCTAATGTCATCAATATTATAACATTTTTTCTTGATAATTTCATAATAAATGCCTGTGTAAATAACTCCTTCATACTTAAGAAATAAAAAGATATAATAAAACTATATTTTCCTCTACAAGAATTATCTACAAATTATAAATACAATTTTGGAGATACCATTTTCATGTATAATACGAATAATAAATAATAAATAGTAAATATTAATAAGTAACCATATGGTAAAAAAGACCTTACGAAAATCGGCTTCGCAGAAAAATATAAAATTGTATCCAGCTCAAAAATATATTAATATTAATGTTAACTAATAACCATAGTAACGATAATGGATATGAAAATTGGTTTGCAAAAGAATAATAAATAATAAGTAACGTAATATTAATAAATAGCTATGGTAACAAAAATTGAACTCGCAAAAAAAATTTAAATTGTATCCAGCCCAAAAACATATTTATGTTTAAAAAAATCCTATTATAATTTGATTAAATTCATAATATTATTATAATACAAAAGTATTTTAATTGAAAATAACAGCGTATTCTGTGGATATCACCAAAATGTAAGTAATTTAGTCTTTTCTTTCTTGTTTTTTAATGAAAATATAACTACTTTTGGTATAATCAATATATTAGTACATTTTAACAAAAGTTAGAGTTCATAAATAATTTGTAGCATACATAATATGAAATTTATAGGCTTGTCAAAGATTTAGAGATAGATACGTGTTAACTTTACATAAATGAAGTACTTTATACATTTACCGGTAAACTTATTTTTCTATGGCTTTAGAAATACCGTCATTAATTTATCGCAATATTAAATTGATTGACAACTCGTCATTATGTTTTTGTTTATCATACGCCTGTATTATCAACATCAACACAAAATGCGTATCGATATGACTACGATGAATATTGACGTTTAACGTTTCATAATATTATACAATAACGAATATATTATTTATGTTGCATAATATCAATTTCCATATAGTTCATAAATATTATTTAATAACTAATAATGGCAGGTAAAATAAATATTAATGTCCTTTTAATATAATAATAATACTTTCAAACCATTTTATTGATTTAATCAAATAACAACTCTAAATTTTTTTTTTTCACTGATTACATTATAATTAATATTATTATCTAATAATTTACTAGTACTAATTGACTTTCAGTATTTTTGTATTTAAACAACTATATTTCCTGTATTTTAATTAATTATTTAAAATAACTCAGATAAACCTAAATAACAAAAAAAAATTCATCAAACTAATAATAATTATTATCGATAACATACAAATCACACAGGTAATAATTTATAATAATATATAAATGTACAAATCACACGACAAATATGGAAATATATCCATCGGTTAAATAGTTTAGAATTTGTTTTGCACATATTATTATCTCCTCAAATGTTAATCAACATTAATTCATTACCTAATTATATTTTATCATTACAAAACAAAAGGTTGCTAGGTAGTATTTTTTTTTAATTATAAATTACATGATAGCCGGATATAAAGACGTTTACTTCCGAATTTCGTGCATTCCTAAACCTGGCGTAGATTGGAATATCCGGTATGCAAAATCCACCAGAAACACTTTTAACCTCTACCTTATCAAAAATGTCATCGTGGATTTTGGTAATATATATTAATAAAATAATAATAATAATAATAATAACTTTTACATAATAGATAAATTGCTGATATTTGTTGAGGAGTACTGCTGCATCAAAAAATAAAATATGCAAAATGAGACATTATAATATTATTATCCGTAAATGTTAGATTTTAATAATAATATCTAAAATTACGCAATGTAATGAAGAATAAAAATTATTGTGATATATTGATGATATCAGTTCTAATTTCGCATTATAACACGTATTCTTATAATATGAAAAAATGGTATGATTATGTTTAAATGGAAAAATGAATGTAAATGTCATTTATTAAACAATTTTATTAACAATAAACGACTTACACCATCACAAAACAGTTAATTAAAATATACAATTCAAATGAAATTTGATCGAATATATCGAAATTTATTTCAATTTATTGAAATATTAATGACAACGATTTTATAAAGACATTTAAAATATTTTTTTAATACTTTTACTTAGTAAAATGATGTTGTTAAAAACTTGAAGTAATTATTTATAACATGTATTTAATTATCATAGATTGGTAAAATAGTAATTTATTGTTGTTTTACATTTTATTTTTCAGATTTATAATCTGAAAAAAATTTGATTTTGTAAAATATGAAAAATATGGATTCTGGGAATTATTTATTTTAATAAAATTTGTCTAAAAAAAATATAATAATATTAAATATAATATATAATATATAAATATATATAAAATATAAAAATATATAAAATTAACTATTTTATTCATATTCATTTATGAATGAGCAAAAAAACAAAATTAGTTATAATTAAATTTTCATTTCATTTCATTTAAATTTTTAATCAAATATCTTAGTAAATTATGTAATGTATAATCGTAAAATAATATCTTTAATCTTTATCAAACTATTTTATTTTATTTGTATTTTGTTCAATTACATGGAGTGATGTTCCCATCAATTTATACGAGAGTATACTAAGCTAAAAATATGGCCTAATATTTTTTTTAAATAAGGGTGGTAGGGTTATGATAACAAACTAAATCTTAATTAATCAATTTTTTATATTTCTTTATAATATTAAAAAATTAACTAAATATATCGATAAAAAATTGTTTTCGTAATTTATCTTCTTTATCGTTCATATTTTTACGATCTATTCCTTACCACAGACAGCTAATTCATCTAATCTATGGTCTTGTAACCAAATCTTCACGTATGGTTCTGATTTGAAATTTTCAACAGGAGAGTTATTGATAGAGACAAACATAAGAACTGACATATTTTTAATGATTAAACGAGTCCTCAAATCAGTAATACTGAGATTAATAACGAAAAATCTACGTTCACAGTCGGAAGTTGTTGTCGGGAGTATGTTCAACGTTTTGATGAGATTAAAATATGAATTTCGTATACGGAAGTCTACTAAACTTTCAAATTCAGATAATCCAAATCTGTGTGATACTTTTCTGACTTAATCTTCCCCCTCGGCATCATCTGTTAGTGTTTTAAATACTTCTTCAATTACATTTACAGAACGTAAAATTGTTCACATTAATGTTTATTTATTATTATTTACTATTATTTAAATTATATTTAGAAATATTCCTTGATTTCAGATCTTCTAGAATTGTGTTATTTTTGGGATCGCTAAATAAAAGTTGACACACTCTGTCGAAGTAACGACTAAATTTGGCAAAATTACTGTTTCCGTTATTTTAAATTTCTTTATTTCGTGATAAGGGTAACTATAATTTGGTTTTGATCGTAGGGACTAAATATTTTTGGAATATTCACATAATCACATACATATTTTACATATAAAAAAAATTGTATACGATTTATTGATTTTCTGACAATATATAGGACTTTGTAATGTATTCAAAAATGTTTAATACCACCTACAATTTTGGGTGTAACGATTTAAAAACTTTATATAAGCCAAATCATATAATATCCAATCTATTTACAAAATATTTTGAAAACCGATAGGCTTCAAACTTTAACATTTTACATTGCTTAATTTTTTGTTTTTTTAAAAGTCTGAAAAAACTTTTTTGATTAGAAATAACTGTCCGAAAAAAATATCCTCAAGAAAAGAAAAACTACCAAAAAAATGATGGAAAAACGGTAAAATTTTAATTTTGACGAAATTGTTTTTAGATTTTTATGAAAACTAATGCAATTTTGAACGTAAGTACTTGAAATTTTTTTATGAGTTCTCACAGGTAGTTTACACACGTGGTTAACTTTTGGAACAGCTTATCTGCAATATAATATATTGCATTATGTTGAGTTTTGCTCAAAATCATTTTCTAATGCAATATTATTGCATTCTAATCTTAATTATAATAAATCACTAACTTGTCCGAGGACCGAAAGGATAAAGGAGGAACGTACAGAATCGTCCTCCCCACTTTTTTTAATTCAAGATTTTTATTTTAATTTATTTTCGTTTACAGGTAACCACTTAGCTGTTAGATCTGGTATTCATAATTATTAATTGAAAAAAGTAATAAATAAAAACACTATGAAATATTAAATAATATAATAGTATATTTTCGAAATATCGTTATTGCAAAGAGGACGGTCTTTTTCAATATTATTACTTAAATGTAACAGTATATAATCCGATATGTTATTAGGAAAATATGTAATTCTAGAATATCTCATGAAAACATTAATTGATCGAAATTTCCAACAACTTAATTTGCTTACAAATGTACATATTTAATCCTTCTATCCGAATGCTTTGAAAGTACACCCTTGGTTTTTTTAAAAAAAAAAACTTGAGAATATACTACGTATATGCATAGTATACTCCCTATGGAAACACTACTGATTGCACGTAATAAATAAATAATGTGTACCTAATCGATGATATTTCGACTATTCTTAATCCGTCAAGCTTGTTACATTATTTCTTGTATTTGTTCATATTCATATACAATATAATAATAATTAAGAATAATAATTATATAATTTGTACATATAACACTAATCGCACAATTATATGTAATACAATTTATGTAAAAAGCATTTTTAAAATTGCAATATCGTTAGTATTTAACATCGGTTTGTATGTTATATTATTCCCAAATTATTCTTAGTATTATTTTATAAAAAATACAATTTTAAAATTTATACATAAGGTCGACCACTAGAATTTATTTTATATATTTTCAAATAAATTATATTAAATATTGTTCAATTATAAACAAGAGAAATAATAATTTGCTATCATAGATTAAATATATTATTAATAATATTATAATATTTAATTAGTTTTTAATTGATTGTAATGAAATATTAATAACATATTATAACAGAGACATGACTACTATTTATAGTAACGCATAATTTATAAATAAATATGATTTTATTATTTTCATTTAAATTTACATAAAATAAAAATATATATATTTTTTTATACTTTATCCATGAAATATTTTAGGAATGTAGCCTAAAAAATATTCAAATTACTTTAAAATATATTTATATTTTGAACATTTATTCTGCAAGAATCCGTTGAATTTTTCCTGAAATTGCTATTTTCTGTTATTGTTACCTAATCATAGTGATTGATGGGATATACTTACTGGAGAAATGTATGATATTATTATTGAAAACTCTAATTTGTTTATTAAAATTAACTTCAAACCACAAAGATTAAAAACAATGGACGTTAATGTGAGATTTATATAATTAATGCATTAAAATATTATAAATTTAAATTAAAGATTGAACGAGCACGCATAGAATATTTTAACATTCTAATTGGAAAATTATACGAAAAGTTCAAAAGTGTTCAAAATAATATTATTATCTTAATATACATAGGTACTAAATAATTTTTGAAAACAAAAATTAAAGTTAAATAAATACAACATGATCAATATCAAATCAATATTATAGTAGTGCATAACAATGGATGAGCTCGATATAAATTATTAAGTTTAATTTTTTTGTATATCAAATATTGTCGTTGGATTTAATTAGATCGCATGTATAAATATAGATTTTCACTCGCAATACTCCAAATATTTTTTTGCAAAACAGAACGCGTATTAAACGATATAATTTCTAGTGTCATAATATCATTTTAAAATGTATTATTCTTAAATTTTATACGTTTAACATTTTAATTTTTCGTTAAAAAAGTCGAATCTGCAACCGAATTGATTATGATATATATATATTATATATATTATATTATATTATTTCTTTTCCTGCGTACATCGCGTGCGTTGGCTTTTAATTACAAAAAACACGCGTGTCCAAAATATAAAGTACAGTTATTGTGGGTAACTTACTCACATGATTAGTCAATTGCCTAATAAACTATGACAGTTTCTTTAATACAGATAAAGAAAATTTAATTAAAAAAAAAACAATTATACAGGCGTGATATCATATATAATTTGATAACATAAAATACCAAAATATTTTAACAACCTAATAGAACTTTATAGAACAACAATGAGTAGTAAAAACATTATACTGTTCACTTTATCCAGAAAGTGTAAAGTTATTTCGCAAAAAGATAAGTGAACCGTCAACCAATATTATAAATGCATCATTTGTGAATGTTCGTGGTGTGCTGTCATATAAAATCATAATGAGACAATTTTTTTAATAAAAGATAAATAAATAATAGTTAATACCTAAATATACCACTAAATTTTTAAGGCATTATCTTTAAAAATGTATATTTTTATTAAATGATAGTTATTTCAAGAGTAATTATTATAATTATAATTAAATATATCAATATTAATATTATTAATTAATAATAATACCACATCATAAACATACAACATAAATAATACTTTACAATATTTGTTCAGAGTCTAATAATCAAAACAGTTAATCATCTAAATACACTATTATGGTGAAAATATCTTAATCTATTTCATCAAATTTTTAAAATACATTTGTTTTTTTTATTTTCAACTACATTTAATAAATTTATAACCATGTTCGACACAATAAAACCAATTCAAACATACGAAAATAAAATACGATTAAATTGTAATCGTAGCACATTGAACGTTGTTATTTTGTTGTCTATATATACGTCATGACAGTGTTCATTTTTTATGATACAATAAGTGTACGTCAAGAAAATTACATTGTTTTATTTTTTTACGATTTACCATAATATTTTATAAAAAAAAAAAAAAACATGATGAATAATATTTAGAATAGTGTCATTGGACACCCCTAACAAATAAAAATCCATACACATGTAGGTACCTAGCAACTATAAATAATGCATTAATTTTTTATATAAAAATTGACAAGTTTGAAAATATTTGTTTCGATGAAAACTAAAAAGGGGTTAAAAAAATGTAATTAATACTAAAAAATGTATTTTAATGATATAAAATGTCGCATTAACCGGTTTGGTTTCCTCTTATTAGTCGTTACTAACATCAATTTAAGTATTAATTTAATAAAGTATAATATTTTTTTATTTTATAAATATGTATATTGATACACCAAAATTTTATTTATTTCTTATAAAAGTATCAAAACTCAAAAAAATATTTCAGTCAATAAAGTAAATAATAATCATACTCATAATGTTGCAACTACTTTTAAATACTTCATTCTTCCTTCTTCTAGCGAGACAACAATGAAAACGACTTTGTCGACTCCTATACAAACCAACTAAACTTTTTTGGCTAAATCCTATAATACTGGAACTTTTAAGTTTTATAAGTTTTGATTGAATTCCAGTAGAATGAGTTTGATGTATACTCATTTCATATATAAATATTTATATTTATAAGAATAAAAAAACAAATATATATATATATATATATATACAATATAATAAATAATAATACATAGAAAGAATTCATGAAAAGAATTCAAATAAATATGAAAAATAATGGCTATACATTTGCTATATATTTATGGTAAATATTTAATATTAATTAACTTATGTAAAAAATAAAATGTTATTTTGAGAAAAAATCCTACCGCCGTGACTATAGAAGTTTAAATTCAATAAAGACCTCATAAAATATTATAAACAAAACAAATTAATGATAATAGTTTTATACTTTTGGAATTTCATGTTCTACTCGTAATTATGTCGGTTTCTCGAAACATAACATTCCAGAGATGATTGAAAATTACCCCGTTTTAGTTATGCTGTCATCTTTATTACGAACACCTTCTACACAATAATACCATCACTAGACATTTGGTAACATAATATATTATATTATTATAATACATAAACACATTATACAGACATATTAAAGTTCCGAGGCAATTGAAACGTGCGTAGCTGACTATGCATTAATATATTATCGCGATCCATCATAAATTGTATTCCATAATATATATTCACACGTTATAGTGTGTCCTTATTTCGTCAATGTCACCCTAAATATTTATTTTACAATATCAATTTCGACTCAGTGGTTTTTACGGTGCAGATATCGATTTACAATAAAAAAAAAGAAAGAAATTCAAAATAGCTTTTAAATGAATAAATGTAAAAATGTTTATAAAAATAAATTTAAATGAATATCATTTGTTTTAGAGTGGTAAAAAATTAAAACGACGACCAATGTTAAATTTTATCACAAAAACAAAATTGCCTATTAATCACCTCGTCTGCATAAAAAAAAAAAAAAACAATATACTACACAATGTTATAAAGATCATGATTATTGATGATATATAGTATAGTGAGTACCAAATTGTATTAACAATAACTAATAAAGTAATAAACTATAATAGAATATTATGAATATTTTTTCTCGTCTAAAATCATTATTTAACTCATATAGACGTAACAAAATATAATTTTTTTACCAAAATTAATTACTTTTTTTCGAAAAAGAAAATTAAAAATAATCCCTAAGATCACTATCGATTTCAAAATTTAACGCATAAAATATTCATTAAAATTAATTTTTAAAATAGGCTATCTTTAATAATGTATTTTTTAAAGTGTTTTGTTTTTTATTTAATTAAAAATATAGTCTACAATCTACATAATAGTCCAAATGATGATTAAAACTAAAAATAGACTTCAAAAATATAAATGTACTAGGAAATTTTACAATAATAGTAAAACCTAATATAAATTACAAATTTCTATTTTCATAAGAAGAGAGATTTTTTGTAATCACGTATAAAATTGATTAGGTAATCGTATAAAATTTGTCTTTTGAGTATAGCGAATAATATAATAGAACAAAATAATAAATTCTTCAGTAAAATATATTTAGTGCTAGGTCGATACTACTTTTTTCCGATATTCCGATATATATTGCCAATATAAAACCGATAACCGATCCTATATTTTTCCTAGTTTCCATGAACCGATATAAAAAAAAAAACCCCCGATATCCAATATCCGATAATATATATATACCGATAAATTTTAGTACAGGTGTTATATCTTATATTATTATCAAAAATTATCAATATATGCGACAGTAAGGCGCATTATATCGGTTTTATTTTCTCTATACTATTCTAGATTTTATTGATCTATTTTTGAGTTTTCTTCTAATCATTGGCGAATGTTTTAGTGCACTAATAAATTAGACAATGTTTTTAGTGTACTATCTGAAAACCATATTTTTGAATGTTTTTATTTTTCAATCTCATATTTTGTACACTAATCGAATATCATCTAATATTTAATTTTTATACTAATGTTTATTAGCATAATATCTACAAATTATATTGGCTGTACTGTAAAATATAAAAACCTAACCTAACCTGTTATAAGCCTATAATTGAAGAATTAATGATTCATTGTGATTGTGTTTTGTTTATATTGTTAAAATTTATTTGTTCATTGTTTTTTTCTTAAAACATTTTTAATTAATTTTGTCCCACAAATGGATTCTCAGCTGCATGAAATCTTATGAGCACTACATCATTTATTTTTTCTACAATTCCAAGTTGATAATACCTTGTAGGTAGTTTAAATTTATTAAATGTTCCATATTTTTAGAATTTTTAATAAATAAGTAATTACTTATTAAAAATAAATATATAAAACAATCAAAATTTTAAATTACAGTATACGCAGATATTTTTATTATTTTTACCCGAAAAGTTAAACAGCAATGATAATTTGTAAACTAAATTCACGATTAGTGTGATAGATAACCACTCTAATAAGTTGATCTAAAACTTTAGTGTACTAATAAAAAAGTTTTAGTGTAATATCCTTCAAAAATATTGTTTTTTGGTTTTGCACTAAAACATCATGTTTTAGTGCGCTAATCATATTAGTACACTAATATAAAATTCAAAAATAGACCCCTGAAAAAAATCTGATATCCGATATTCCGATATTCCAATATCGGCCGATAAAAATGTCGGTTATCCGTATCGACCTAGCCCTAAATATATTACTGATTAATTTTGAATACAAAATGTCAAAGGACAATATTATTAAAACTCATATTTTATATTTGGACAAAAATAAATATTAAAAAAACCACTTATTTTTTATCTCTGGTTTGAGTTGTTATAATTAACGCGACTGAATACACACACGAGGATATTCATACAATATCTAATAACACGATGACGTTTGTGTATAAATATGGAACAATTGAACGCCGTAACGCATACGTATATTTACATAATCTATAGGTATGCATGCGTGTATATTATACGGCCGTATTTATTATACCGCTCTATAACCCCGGTAATGGTACTTCGTCTTGTCTGTTCGCGTAGAGCTTTCAATTTAATATAATTTCGCAACCTGTCAAGACTCAAAACGCGTCTTGTCGCTACGGCCACTATACGTACACACGGAAATTGTTTTCCATATTTATCTTCCGGTCGGCTGGCTGGCTGGGCATGACGGATTGGTTAATGAACGCACTACCACGTATACCTTACGTGTACGTGTCTGGGTTTACGGCACAGACGAAACCGCACGGGCCAAAGTCGTTAATGAAAAGGGATCGTTGCAAACAACATTCCGAAACGAAATAATAACGGTCAAGAACGCGGTATACCTCAGGGCCGAGATTACACGTATACCTAAACCACGGTAATTGACAGTTGGTGTTCGCGACGACATGCCGTATAGTACAGTAATTTAATAGACATATATAATATTATTATAATGTTTAGGTAATATAGTACATATTCGTTGGTATATAATAAATATCTCAAAAAGAATCAATAACCCAACTTTTGTGTTTAAACTATACAATATGCACGTGATTCCGATTCAATATTATTATTATTATTATTAATTTGTTCTTGTAAATTAAATATTGTCCAAGTTCTTACGGTGTGAAGTAATGAATAAAATAAAAGATTCTCAAAATTATAACGTAAATACATATACCAATAAATAATAATTATTATAATATATATTACATTATTATCTTTTATCAAATATACCGTTCGTACGATTTTTATTTAACAAATAAGGTTATACGTATAAAAATAAACATTACCATGGTAGAGATATTGGCTATTTAAATGGTCAGGATCTAAGAACGTGGGTTTTCTGCATGAAAAAAAAAAATATTATAGTAGGTACACGTAGGTTTATCCATGACAAACTAAATAGGTATAGCAGCAACATTTTGATTTGGACCATATTCTACGCAAACATGGCGTCAGGCATGCTCCACTTCTCATTGGCTATAAAATACTATCATTTATCACTCAAATTATGAATTCGTACTATCATAATCATACTATCATGATAAACTAAGTGCGTTTATTCATGACAAAATAGATTTAGTTTGTCATGATTAAACGGATACAATAAAATTGATAAGAGGTGCAAGCCGGCAGCCATTTTGTGCGTATCAAAATATTGCTGACATACCTATCTATTTTGTCATGGGTTTATCTACATAATATTAATATATGGCTGCAGCGGTAGTCATAAACGCAAGTGCTTGTAGAAAAATATTCAAAAACGCCACCCTTTATTAAACTGTTATAACCTTAGAGCTAATGCCTATGAACAAAATCAGAAATCCGTTATTGTTTTTTGTTCCTTTTTCCTTGTTTATTTATCCGAGATAATTTTGCACAATAAATCGGAGTTGATTTTTGACCTGTAAAACGAATAAGCGAAGAGTGCCAAACACGCGCAGAACTTGCCTACCCGAAACACTTTTGCATAAATTTTGATTTTCAATTGAAAATACTACATCACTATATTAGGACGTATCGACAATGTATATATCGAAATATGTAATGTAAAATATAAAATATATGTGCTGACTACTATTACTATCGCTTGTGGTATAAAATGTAAGTCATTAAAGATAATCGTCACTTTTGGCCTACATCCGACCGCAGTAATAATAATATAATAATTAGTAATAATATATTATATTTTTTAGAATTTTTAGGAAATAAAATAATTATAAAAAAAAAAAAATTTGCTTATTTATATTTTATTATTAAAAATTAAAAACCCAATATAATATAATAATATGTTATATAACTAATAATTATGCTATTAAAAAAGTGTAACTTCACATATATTCCGGTTTTTAATTTTCTATTAACCATATTTTTAAATGGTGTACTATAATAATTTGTGAATTTACATTGTATGGAAATTTTGTTTTAATTTATCTATTGTGTTTACCTATAGTGATTCTAAAATTTGATTTAGAATATTGTGTTCTTTTTCTTAATTCTCACAGCAAAAAGTTGTATTAAAAAATATTGTTGAATAATTATTTATTTTGTTAAGATACGAAAACAGAACGAAAAACTACCGTTTGTCATTGTATGACATTTTTACTTCGAATCGCGTGTTTATTACGAAACATATTTTCTTTTTCAGACTGAAAATTATTTTTATTTACCAGAAAATGTTATATTATTACGATAATATTATAACTTTTTTGTCTTCTACTTAATTATTCTTTAAAATTAGATCTCAAATTAAAATTAAATTAAATATGCGTGTTAAAAATGCGTAATTGTGCCTAATTATTAGTAGTTTTTGAAAAATATCGATTTCAAACACAACCGGCGGTTAATCAATTATGTTGAGTTAGTATAACTCATTTAGTTATACTAATTAGTACAACTCATTTAAATTATGTGAATTACAATTTACTTTTAAAATAAATTAACCCATTCGATCTTTTTTTCTTAAGATGTTTAGATGCACTTACAGGGTAAACTTAGATTTGCGTAGGTTATACAAAAAGTTTAAAAAATCAAATATTTTCTATCAGGGTGTAATATTTTGGTCGGTAACTATATAGATATCACACGAGGCATAGGAGTGTAATATATTATTCATTTATTCGACTTTAGACGTTGAAGGACACGTCATATGCGTATACGAGTAATAACGTCAGGAACGCTGCTGTATTGGAACGATTAGTAGCGATTACCTTTAACCCGGTTACCGGCAATGGTCTGACGAAACGATTTGTCCCACATGATATTCAAGGGATAGCCTTATGACAGCAACGCGGTAACCAATGCGGTATAATTTCGATCTTGAACTCTCCCACCGCCTCAACCCCCAAGTACAACAGTATATTATATTACCACTGCGACACTGGCGGGGCTTCGTTAGCTGGCCAATTCCCCAGAGACATGACGTCGAAATTTCCGTTTGCTCGCCTTATTAAAGACGCTGGCGTATGCTACGATAAAAGAAAAGTATAAATATTACCTACCTATATAATACAGCGATATAATAAATCAGTAAATAAATTTATCAGTGCAAAATTAATGTTGTTATTAGATATTTCATATAAACTTCACGTAAACACGCTTCGATATTGAATTATAACCGAATTCCAAATAAATTGTCCACGAGTATACAAGACGAGTAGGTATAGATATAGGTACCTAACAATTTTATATTATTTATTAAATTGTTAGTGTGCGAAACGTTCGATATAAAGTTTTTAATTTAAAAATTCAATAATAAAAATATTGATTTTTAATCAATTCGGAAACCAGATAATTTAGATATTGTTTTCAATACGTGATTGTCAATTAATTTATCGTAATCTACATGAAATGTAACTGGTTCGTTAGTTAAATTTCTGACTAATCATGTAAAAAAAATTAAGTCAACATTAATTTCGATTATTATCTAACCATTTAAATTAAAGTATAACGATTTTCACTGCTCGGTTAACAACCCACAAGTAAATAAATAAATAACATACACACACACACACACACACACACACACACACACACACACACACACATATATATATATATATATCAAATTCAATAAATAATATTTTATTGTATAATAATATAAAATATAAAATTATAATATAAAATTTTCAATATTAGATTTTTGATATACCCAAATCAGGGTATGTTTTTACTTGAAAAACGCTTGATGTTTATAATACTACTAAACATAAAATTTAATTATTTAAAACCAAACAACAAATAATATTAAAATATATTAATCTATGTTTTTTTCTATATATATATTTACGAAGAAGATTACAATATTAAATTTCACTGTAGCAGTTATTTTGGCATTTGAGTTAAACTTAGAGATTATATACGTATTAACAAAATTTAAAGAATGGAACATTTTTAATATCTCTTAAGGGCTTTTTGTAAAATGTCATCTGACAATGAACTAAATTTGTACAGATATACCAATATTTAAATTACAAAACCCTGATTTTAAAATGTTTTTGTAAGAATATATGGGTCAATATAATCCAAACAAAAGTCCTCTACGAAAATATTATATTCGAGACATATATCAAGAGGCATTTTCTTCAATTCATGTTGTGATTTAAGATGGCCTTATTTTGGGTGTGTATTCGTGAAACAACATAGACGTACAAATACATAGAAGGGAGGTTTATTGGAAATGTAACTATCCGGAAACTATGTGACAAGCCTACTAATTCAACACCTTTTAACTGTGAACTACTAGATAAATCAAATCATCAGACCATAACAAAAATTTTTAATGACTCGGACGACAAATGGCGTTAATCATGAAAATGAACTTTTTTGTTAGTAACGCAGCTCCCTATGGCAAAAGCAGAAAAATCATTAAATATTTTTTATCCAAAAATACATTAAATACATGTTCAGTGCATGGTTTCCATTGTGTAGCAGAAATAATTAGGGCTGAATATCCTACACGTCTATGGCGATTGAGAAAGCTCAAAATGTTAAGTAAAATAAAACATTTTAAAATGATTTAATTTTTATCTCAGTAAATTCTAATTATTTATAGCATATCGAATTACAACTTTAGAAAGTAAAAATATGTCTATACTTGATAGTATGAAAATTGTTGAATCAGACAATAAACAAAATAAAACTCGTAAATGGATTATTAGGGAGTGTAGTAAAAAAGAATATATCTGCTGTATAGAAAAAAAATCTAGGTTTTAATGGTATTCAGATATCACACACATCAAATATGCACAAATTACATCAGTCGATGTAGAACGATCCTTTTGTCGTTTTAATATCGTTTTTGTAATTTGTCGTAAATTTAAATTTATCGTTTTATATCTAAATATTATTATTCCGTATTTCAGATTCAAATTATTAAAAATAATATTTAACTTATATTGAAAGTTTAAACTTTTTTTAATAATAATATTTATAATTTTCAGATAAATTAATTTATCCGTATTGTAAACTAATAAGTCGTAGTAAATCAGATTAACGATATTTTAAATGCCTTTTCAATAAGAGTATTTAATATAGGTATATCTACACTAATCGATAAAAACTACGTTATAACATTCATTATTCACTTTGTACCATTTATTAAAAATTTGAAAATAGTCAACTAAGTGTAATGCGACTATATCTGTTGTGTTTACAAATTTAAATTCTTAAGAATAGAAAATAACAAATACCAACAGCTAAGCATAGAAGTATTGTTATTATAATAATATAATGATATCCTGTTTTGAATTTTAACAAGGCATTGAATATTTGAGAAACTCTACGAATAAAAAATTAACAAAATGTTACGTTTTTATACTTCCAGCGTAAAGTTATAGGAGTTTTTAAAATTATTTTTCATATCTATATAATATTATTTTCTACTTAGTGACTGCACAACAATATCTCATATTATCATATAAATCATTTCCTTCCTTTTTTAGGTCAATAGTACCACTTATCCTTTTCACGGAAAAATTTTAAACTATTGGTTTTTACCAAGTCTGTAAGTGACCATGGAATTTTTTAATTTTCCACATGTCTAGTTACAAACCATTTAAGTAGAACGTAAATATGTCCAAATTGTATAGATCATTATAACAATAATATAATAGCTTATATTATCAATATTTTATGCGCTGACAGTTGTACATACAAAAATAATCAACATTGAGTAACTTTTATACAGAGTTATTTAAAACTAAACGTAAGCACTAAAAATATAATTATTTAAATTGTTATTAAATTTTACTTATTTTATTTTGATATTATGTTCTATTTAAAATTTTAAACTTTCAGTAATAAAAAGATAATTGTATCTATTATTGATTAGTAGGTAATAATTATTTTTAAATATATAATGTATACAGCGTGTGTATATTACACACTGAGAATTTGGCAAATAAAACAAAATACGTCTATGCAATATTAAACATTTTTTAAAGTTATTTCTTTACTTCAACGCTACAATTTTATTACAATCGTTTTTATTTTTATTTTCAAATGAAAAAAATTTTGATTTAAAATTGTATTTATTTATTTAATTTTTAATTTTGTAGATTTGAATTTTAAAAAAATATCGTGTTTTCATTTCTATTTGATGATTTTTTGGAGTTTATGCCACATTGCTCTAGTATGCTGGAACCACAGTTCTCTACTCGAAGTAGGTTTTAATTTTTTAACATGATCGATGTATTCAATGTATACCTAGAGTACCTATACTAATTTAAACTATTTTCATTTAATTTTTCCGTTTTATTCTTATTGATCAATATAATTCTAAATATTTAATTTAACAGCAATTATTCTTTTAGTGCGTGCGTTTTGTTAGTTGTTAGTTATTAAGTTTAAAATTTAACCCTTGGTTTTTATTTATCATGTTTATCAGAATTTTCTAATTATATTATTGAAGGTTGTGAATTTCCACCATTATTTTAGATTAAACCTCTTTTTGAAGAACCTCAATTATGGTGTGTACGACCAATTATACTGAATCATTTCATAATAATTTTAATTCACGATTATATTCTTCTCGTCTGCTAGTAATTATAATGTTATTGAAAATTTAAAATTAATTCTAGTAAAAACTTATTTAAAAATAAAGGAAATTAATAAATGTACAATTAACGTAGATGAAATGATGATAACCAAAAAAAATTAATTTACATGTAATGTAAATTCATTGAAATGAATATAACGAAAAATATAACTAGAATGCAATACTTTAAAACAAAATGTACATCTAAATATACGTTTAGAACCACTGATTTCCAATATTAAATAATTAGCTATACACGTATACTCGTATTTCAACATATATATTTTTACTTTAATATTTATTTTTATTTTTACTTAAATTACTTTATATTATTGTGATATATGCATTTTGACCATAGTTAACGTCTTATACATTTATGTATAAGACATTTCTTTATTTTCTTAATAACGCACAACATTTTTTAATTATTTATAAAATTGTAATATAATTTAAAATCTTAATTTCAAATTCACTGAAATAAAACGTAAAAAAAAAAATAATAATAATATATCACTGTAAAAGTGAACCAATATACCAATACACTTCCTTACAATCCTTAATTGAAAATAAATGGCAACATTGCATGCTAAATGGGAGAATTTGTGCTATAATTTGGCCGGTAGTGTCTTATTATCTTTTGGGCTCAATCACCCAATTCCTCTGGGTACAATTAGACTACTGTGGCCACTGAGGTGCAAACGGTCTACACCGGTAATGAACCTATAATGTATTTTCATAAACTTCAAAAAATCATTAAATATAAATGAAAACACATTTCTAGAAAGACATTTTTCTGAAGTTCAAATATACAAAAAGGCTATTTTGAATTTAAAAACAAAAAAAATTATTTTTTTAAATTTTGTAAACAAAGTTTATTGGAATTTTATTTAACGTTTGAAGTTTTAAGTGTAAATATACTGAGATGTAATCTATTATAAACAATAATGTTTTGTATAATTTTTAATAAAAAAAAATACCATATTAATTTATTACCAAGAATTTTATAAAATGTAATTGTAAGTTTAAAATGTACATTAGTAAATTTACTAATTCGGACTTTTAACAGCATTGCACCAAAAAAAGTTTACTAAAAGGGATATAAAATATTTAAATATACATTGAACTGTATTAATAATTAAATACCTATTCTCTGTTTACGTATACTACTTCACTTTAGTAGTTTAGATGAATAAAGAATAATACGTTTAACTAAAACTTAATTTTTTTATATATAAACATAAAAGTATAAAAATATAAAAAGGATCTAGTCTAAACAAATAGGTATGAAATACCTAAATATAATATTAAAATGATGTGCATTTTTAATAATATTGTCATTTATTCATTACATTATTTTATAAATAAAACGTATATGCAATGTTGTTATATTTAACTATATTTTACAATATGACTATAATCACGAAAGATCTTAATGTCGAAAAAATTATAAAAAAGACAAACATAATTATGATTTATGGGGCGACAAAATATATTAAACATTGTATGAACGTAAATAATTTTTTTTATATACTGCTGATAAAAAAATAATCCAAACAATTACAATGTAAAATAATTTTATTCTTAGAATTTTTAATTTCTTTGAAATGTCATTAATAATCCACATCATATCAAGAAAATAAGAAAAGTTTTAGTTTAAAAAATGATTAATTTTATCACAATAAATGTTTCAACAAATCACCAACCATTTAAAAAATGGTCTACCATACCTACAGCTTTTTTTAGTAAAATATATAAAAATATAAAAAAATTTAAATGTTTCATACTTATATTATTATTGATTAAATTATATATTATTAAAAATACATTAAGATCATGAAAAACACAAATAAAATCCAGTTCTAATTTTCGCAAGAGACTCCGATATTAAGTGCTAAATAAGTGCTAGTCGGTAATAGCAATATAACAATTAGTGCATATTAAAATAATAAATAACAATTTATTTCATATATATTTATTTATAAAAACATAATAATCAATTATTTTTATAACTTATATGATATTATATTTTACTTTAAATTCAGCCAAACTTATCTTAGACCGATGCATGGTCCATCCTCCTTTGTTACTCGATAGCCGTCCATATGAAAACACTGTTATATACACTAAATCATACATTCAGGGTGAGTTTTATGTTTTTTATTGTTTTTATTAGTGATTCAATCATAGACTATTAACTTATAACGTCATTTTTTTGAACAATTTGTTTTACGTGTATTTATTTATTTATGTTTTATATTTTTATATTATGACACAGACCTAAAGATTAATTATAAAAATTAAAAGTACATGATTTTTAATATGACTATTAAATGCTTGTACTAATGTAATCTATGATAACAATGGCACACGATCGCGCAGGTATGGTATATAAACAAATAAATATTTTATTGATTATTCACTTTAATTACCATTAATACAGTGCTAAGAGATGTTGATGATTTTTTTTTTTTATTTTAATTGTTTATTTTTTTAATCATTGGAAACCTGTTAGTACAAATTACTATTTATATTTAAACTAGCTATATTATACTATATTATGTATATTTGATTTTAAAACTCACTTCCCATAAAAAATTACTACTATTTGCATGATAAACATAATGTCCAAATAAAGATAATGATGATTTATAATAATCCAAATAACTTTTATGCAATGACACACAATGTAAAATCATTACTGTAATTCGAAACATTTTTTTTTTTTAATATTTTATGAGTTCTAGTTTGTACCACTAGCTAGCAATAAGTTAGCACTAAAATGTAATGCTCGATTTTTTCGCAAACCTAACACATTGTCATTATAGTAAAAAATTGCTGTTTCATTTAAAAACACTCTCGAGTGAAGTGCCAAAGTTAACACACAGAACTTAAATTGAAAATGAAACACAATGTTGACAAATATAGTTTAGAGCCATAAATTTCGTAGACGTTTTTTGATCGAATTTAGAAATATTGTCTCCAAAATAACAATAGTAAACTTACGTTGAGAAAATTGACTTTTTCACTTTTCGCCCGTTTTCTAACAATCGATTTATATTTACAATAGTAATAACACTAATATGGTTTTGACAATGATTTAACAATAACGTTTTCTGACGACAATAGAATAGACTCAGTGTCAGAATATATGGTGTAAAAATTTAAGATTTTAACGAATATCGCTGCGAGTTGTGTAACACTAATGTAATATAACGAACTACAGCAGCAGATGATATTATTTTATCACTGAAATTGATGAAGTCGTAATGAAAATATTGACAACAAAAGCGATTCGCCTCTTAGACATATTTTTCCATTATTCGGATGATAGAAATCCTATTTCACCATCGCATATAACATGTACCGAAAATGTATATGATTTTTTGTATATAAATATGTTATGAATGTGAATAAAAATGTGGTAAAAAACTAAAACGTGGTTAAGATTCGAATACTTTATCCAAAAAAAGAAACAAATTATTATTTAAATAAAATAAATTATGAAAAAAAAAAATTGTACACTTCTTTGGTATAAAATCAGAATATAATATTATATACTTACATGTATAACATATATTTTTTTTACTTCATATACAAATTTAAACATTGTATATAATATTACATTATCGCATAAACCGTTACGACGTGACTACATACGGAATATCATTTTTTTAAATAAAATATAATCGAAAAGTAAGTATCGATGAAAACAGTATAACAAAGGTTATATTTTGCGACTAAACAGAATACGATTCTATTCTGTATGCCATCCATACATATATTATAATGTGTGTAACACAGTTATAGAGCTATAAAACAAAATTCTGAATAATAATGTTATATTAGTATTATAATTTATAATATATACAGTGTATATGCACGAACGTATACGAAAAAAGTAAGTAATAAAATACGAAATTATACAAAAAATTTATAATCTTAAATTTATTTTTTAAAAGTTGCTTATGGTTAATTTAGAATCATAGTAAATCAAATAAGTATTTTTACTGAATTTTAAATATCTTGTAGAGATAATTTTAACATTTTTTTTTTTTTTTAATCGAAAACAAATTTAAAACTTTAAAATTTATAAGTCATAGTGTTATTTAAAATGTTTAAATATTGCAAAAAGATTTGATCAGCGCAAAACACCACTAAAAAAACTTAACTATATAAGAGTAGATAACATATAGGCTACAAAAATTAATTTATCCATTTATATTAAAGTTATATAAAATAATCTATAATATTATCTTAATTTTAAAAATATTAAAAATTGTTGTTTGACATGATAATATTACGTTTGTAACTCGTATTAAGTTATTTTTTTAGTAAAACATCATGATAAAATGATCGAAATAATAAATACAGATATTCCATCTAGATTTGAAATGCCATATAAATAACAATATTTTCACACATCACGTACCTTATCACCTTACTTTTATAGAGTAAAACGAGAATATTTTAAAATGTATTATATCGATAAAGTCTATGGTGTTCTGGGATATTCTCAACGTTAATATCACAAACGTGGAAATATCAAGTAGGTAACCATATTATTCGTGTCTACTGCATAATATATTATAACCTATATATATTTGAATATTTTAAGGTTTAATTATTACATTATTTATTAAATTATAACATAATATGAAGACACTTAGTACCGACTATTCAGAAAAAAATCTATAATATTTTTTGTTGGAACAACAAAACTATATATTTCTATAAAACACACGATAATTTAACTTAAATATACTACTAACAATATTATTAAATATTATCATTATAATGTATATCAGCTGACTGAGTTTCACTTAGAATCGTTTGCAATGCCATTGCATTAAAATCTTAATTATAATATATCCGAATAACAACCCACCACTAATTTTTCCAAAGACCGAAGAAACAAATTCCCGGCTTTTTTTAGTCTTAAACGTCTAGTAAAACAATAAATAAAATTTTTTTTAAGTTATATGAAATGTAATTATTTTGAAGATAACTAAATGAAAGATCTAAAATTATTCTGAATATTTTGACTTCGACTTCCAAGTTTCATAGAGATTTTTAGGAATTATTTTCATTTAATGGAACAATCAATTCAATTATATTATTGATTAAATCAAATTACACATTCCATGTTATATGCTATAGTTTAAATAGTTACAATAAATGACGTAGAATATTTCATTTCTCAATTAAAAAATTTAAAAAAAAATTCTATCTAGATTAAAATTGAAAATCTACACATCAAAATTGTCAAAAAAAAAATAATCATATATATTATATATAATATAATTTGGTATTTAGTCATTTAAAATAAATAGATTTCTATATTTTTAATTTTTCGTGGAGATATTGAAATTAATAAATAGTAACTATCAAAAAAATTAGTGCTCGATATTCACCCGCTAACTTCACGGATCTATAGATCTAAGACATCCTGTATATATAAATTATATTGAGGTTAATTATCAAAAAATACAATTACGTAATGTAAATAAAATATACCATATTAGTTTATTACCATTTAAATGTTATATATAATTATTATTTTGGAAAATAGGAGTAATGGAAATATTATTCTCGGATTGAAGTACGAAAACTTATCACAAAATCTTACGTATCACTGTTTTTCCACGATATTAATTTCACATCAATTTACTTCATAGTAATGCAAAACAATGTACATGGTCCAACGGCCATATAAAATAGGTCCATTTCCCCAGCCCCGCCATGTTGGAATTTAAACATTTTTTTTTTTTTTAATTCGTTTGTGCTACGTTTGTGCCGTTTGTGCTACCTTGTCCCACGTTTGTGCTAGGTCCATAGCCCGAGAAAATCTATTTTTAATACTGCCGGGGCTAGGGAAACGTTAGCCCCGCCATGTTGGAATTTAAAATTTTTTTTTTTTAATTCGTTTGTGCTACGTTTGTGCCGTTTGTGCCGTTTGTGCCGTTTGTGCTACCTTGTCCCACGTTTGTGCTAGGTCCATAGCCCGAGAAAATCTAAATTTAATACTGCCGTGGCTGGGAAAACCTTAACCCGGCCATGTTGGAATTAATTTTTTTTTAGTTTGTTTGTACCGGGCCAAAAAATGCATGTGGGGCGCCTGATTATACCTAAGAAACTAATTCGCCCCTCCCCCTCTAAAACTGTCTGCAAGAAAATATTTAAAATAATGTATTTAA